>CM041807.1:13702893-13825393 GCA_023376895.1 Aspiorhynchus laticeps
AAAATAACAATGTGCTCCTTCTTGCAAAAAAATGATCTCTGTGAAGAATATGGCCCGCCATAGCACAGAAACTGCACTTGTTGAGATTACAAATGACTTAATACTTGCGTGAGACCAAGGCTGCATCTCATTGCTAGTTTTACTTGATCTTAGTGCTGCGTTCGACACTATAGATCATGACATACTCGTAGATCGATTACAAAACTATACAGGTATTCAAGGGCAGGCTTTAAGATGGTTTAGATCCTACCTGTCCGATCGCTACCACTTTGTTTATTTAAACGGGGAGTCATCTCAATTATCACCAGTAAAGTATGGAGTACCACAAGGATCTGTCCTAGGTCCTCTGCTATTTTCAATACACATGTTGACCCTTGGTAATATTATTAGAAAATACGGGATTAGTTTCCATTGCTATGCTGATGATACTCAACTATATATCTCAACAAGACCAGATGAAACTTCTAAATTATCTAAGTTAACTGAGTGTGTTCAAAATTTAAAAGATTGAATGACAAATAATTTTCTCCTACTAAATTCAGACAAGACAGAGATATTACTTATTGGACCAAAAAACAGTACACAGAATCTCTTGCATTACAATTTGCAACTAGACGGATGTCCTGTTACTTCCTCTACAGTCAAAAATCTGGGTGTTGTCCTGCATCTTCAATAAACAAGCTACAAGTAGTCCAAAATGCAGCGGCTAGAGTCCTTACCAGGTCAAGAAAATATGATCATATTACCCCAATTTTACAGTCTCTGCACTGGCTACCCATTAAGTTCCGTATCAGTTACAAAATATTATTACTTCTTCCGCTTCCGGCGCTGCTTTGTTCAGTTGACGTTAAGGATGGTCCACTCAATCTGTGCTTTTATATACTTTTTTACGTATTTTTACTTTCTATTTTTACACGCATAACGTCTGCACTATTTATATATGACAAAAGAACACTTTTGGACATTGGACACCGCTGCACTAACCTGCTTCAGGAGACTTCATCCAAGGCAGATCCAGCTTGGCCAGTGGAGATTCTTCGGAACGCCGAGGTTAACAAAGGCCGCCTGAATAATCCCAGGAAACACCTCGGGCGACGCGCGGGAATTCGTGACAGACTGAGGAAAAGGAAAACTGAGGAAAATTCGACACAGCCCTCCTCTTCCGAGTATTCTGCTCGCAAATGTCCAATCCTTGGAAAATAAGATGGACGATCTTAGAGCCAGGACAAGTTTCCAACGGGACATTAGGGACTGTAACATCCTTTGTTTGTCTGAAACATGGCTCACTCCCTCGGTCCCGGACACCGCTGTAACACCGTCTGATAACTTTTATGTTTTACGGATGGACAGAACAGCCGAGGCCGGAAAAATCAAGGAGGGTGGAGTGTGTTTCATGATTAACAAAAAATGGTGTGACCCCAGGAATATCTCCATTCTGTCGCGTTCCTGCTCGCCTCATCTGGAACATCTCTCCATTATCTGCCGCCCATTCTATTTCCCCCCGCGAGTTCTCCGCGGTCATCGCTACTGCCGTTTACATTCCACCACAGGCAGACACGAGCTTGGCTTTGTCCAAACTCCACGAGGAGATCAGCGGCTACATCAACAAACACCCTGACGCTGCGGGAAGTGACGCACTGGTCCTCCCATTCTGAAGCTATGCTACAGGCGTCTCTTGATGACGTCGACTGGGACATGTTCCGGGCGAGTTCAGCTGACGTCAGCGAGTTCACGGATGTAGCATTAAGCTTTGTTTACATGCTAACTGACCAAGCCACTGAAACGGTAACAATAAGGACATTCTCAAATCAGAAACCGTGGGTGGACAGAACAATCCATGCTGCGGTTATCCAACGCACTGCCGCATACAACGCCGGTCTTTTGTCAGGAAACATGAGCGAGTCCAAAGCATCATGTTATGCTCTCTGACGGGCAGTTAGAGCTGCTAAACTCCGATACAGAGAGAGAATTGAGTCACACTTTCAGCTCAATGACTCTCGACGCATGTGGCAGGGACTGAAGACCATCTGTTCCTCTGGAAATAACCCCTCCGCCAAGGTGAGAGCAGATCCATTGTTGGCCGAAGAGTTAAACACCTTCTACGGCCACTTCAAATGCAACGGCGGCGCGACTCTGCCGATCAGCGCGTCAGGAAGCAGCAGACAGAGCAGCGATGATGATCATGTTATCACCGTGTCGGAGGACGAGGTTCGGAGAGAACTAAGGAGAGTGAACGTCAGGAAAGCCGCCGGACCTGATGGGATTACTGGGATTACTCTAAGGTCATGCGCCGATCAGCTTGCTGGTTTGTTTACTTCCATCTTTAATGAGTCCCTTGCTACCTCTGTGATTCCCACCTCATTTAAGAAACCTGTCATCATCCCTGTGCCTAAGAACAGTAAACCCTCTTGCCTGAATGACTATCGTCCAGTTACCCTCACATCAACAGTCATGAAGGTTTTTGAGAGACTTTTAAAGAAACACATATGCTCCTCCATCCCTGCTACTTTGGACACTCTTCAGTTTGCCTATCGCCCAAATAGGTCTACCGATGATGCCATCTCTCAGGTACTGCACTCCTCCCTCACTCATATTGACAGCAAAAATGGCAACTATGTCAGACTGCTATTCATTGACTATAACTCAGCTTTCAATACTGTAGTCCCCACCAAGCTAGCTGTCAAACTCTCAGACCTCGGCCTAAACACTTCACTCTGTGACTGGATTCAAGACTTCCTCACCGGCAGACCTCAAGTGGTGAAGGTAGGCCAGTTCACCTCCAACTCCATCACCCTGAACGTAGGAGCCCCGCAGGGTTGTGTCCTGAGTCCCCTGCTATACTCTCTCTACACACACGACTGTGTGTCCTCTCACAGCTCCACTTCTATTGTTAAATTTGCTGATGATACTGTGGTTCTGGGCCTCATTTCCAACAATGATGAGACCGCATACTTGGATGAGGTAGAGAGACTTACATCATGGTGCCAGGACAACTGTCTCTCTCTGAACGTAAGCAAAACTAAAGAGCTGATTGTTGACTTCAGGAAGAGACAGCAGCGGCCCTACACTCCTCTTGTGATCTGCGGGACCCCTGTGGAGAGGGTGAGCAGCTTCAAGTACCTCGGCGTAAACATCTCCGAGGACCTGACTTGGACTACACACATTCAAACACAGGTCAAGAAAGCCAGGCAAAGACTGTACCATCTGCGACAGCTGAGGAAATTCAGGGTCTCACCAGCAATCCTGAAAACTTTCTATTCAGGGGCCATAGAAAGTATATTGACTCAGTGTGTCTCAGTGTGGTATAGTAACGCCACAAATCAGTACTGCAAAGCTCTGCAGAGAGTCGTGCGCTTAGCTGAGCGCATCTCAGGGTCTGCCCTCCCCTCTCTGCAGGACATCTACCTGAAACGCTGCAAAAGCAGAGCTGCAAAAATAATCAAGGACTCAAATCACCCCGGTAACCATCTTTTCATCACACTGCCATCTGGCAAGCGCTTCAGAAGCGTGATGGCAAAAACTGAGAGACTGAGGAGGAGCTTCTACCCTCAGGCCATCAGGCTCCTAAACTCAGCCTCATAACATCTACAGGACTCAATTTAATAAACTGTAAAAAACACCCATTATTCTCCATCATCCGCATTGCTGCTATGTGTACATACCCGGTACAACCTGTTTGCACATTCCTCTTGCACATCCCTGTTTATATTAATATTTATTAAATCCACAGTAGACTGTATTGCACATTTTATTTCATTGCACATTGTACTCATTTTATTTTATTTTATTTTTTACTTATTTTTTATCTTATTCTTACCTATATTTATATATACTCTCCTGTGTTATGTTTCATCTTTTATTTTATTTTTTTGCACTGTCCATTGAGGGACCTGTCCTGACCTACATTTCACTACTGATTATACCCTGTATGATTGTGTATGTGACAAATAATAAAGAACCTTGAACCTTGCCTATAAGGCCCTAAATGGTTTAGCTCCTGCATACCTAACTAGTCTTCTATCTTGCTACAATCCATCACGCTCCCTAAGGTCGCAAAACTCTGGACTCTTGGTAGTACCTAGAATAGCCAAGTCCACTAAAGGAGGTAGAGCTTTTTCATATTTGGCTCCCAAACTCTGGAATAGCCTTCCTGATAACGTTCGGGGTTCAGACACACTGTCTCTGTTTAAATCTAGATTAAACACACATCTCTTTAGCCAAGCATTCATATAATGCATTCACATAATGCATCTCATAATCTTGTACTGCAGTTATATCTGATCAAAACGCACATTATTATTCTTTAGCTTGGGTTGAACAAATAATTTTTGCTTGGATAGAACAACATCTATGCTAATTATGTATCTTTGTTTCTCTGGATTAACATCCCGTGGTAACTAGGAGTTACACAAGCTTCAGTCTGGATCCAGCCCTTAAATGATCTGAGATGACCAAACACTTGAGAAGAGATGATGCCGACCCCTCGGAGGACCTCAGAGGATGCCAACCTCTGATCCCCCAACAACATGCAGAATTAACAAATTTTGCCATAAGTTAATATATTAAGTTTCTACAACGTATAAATATATTGTATAAACTTAATTACCTGTAAAGCGCTTTGCAACGATTGTATCGTAAAAAGCGCTATACAAATAAACTTGAATTGAATTGAATTGAATTGAATTGAATTGAATTGAAAATAAAGAAAATAATTTAAATGACCAAGACCTCCCTAACTGAACATATATAGTTCTTCCACAAAGACAAAGTGACTGGTTTAGCATGTTTGGTCCGTGCGGTAACACTTTAGAATACTGTTCCATCATTAATGAAAAACTACACAGGAACACATGAGTAACGCAATATTAGCACTCTAGTAACTACCAGTGTTGGGCACGTTACTTTAAAAAAGTAATTAATTATAGTTACTAGTTACTTCTCACAACTAGTAATTGAGTTAGTAACTGAGTTACATCATTATAAAAGTAACTAATTACCAGGGAAAGTAACTATTGGGTAACTTTTTTTTTTAATGTTCAAATGTCAAATAACTTGGATGCCCCCAATATTAAATATGTTAAATGAATGAAATGGACACTAAATAGAAAAAAATATTATTATAAAACATTGTACATTAATCAACACTATTAATCTACTGACACTTAGCATCAGTCAGTCAAACATTAAAATATGATATTATGATAATTTGGCAAAATATGATGATAGATGATACTTTAGTAATTAGAATAACCAAGTATGAATGCATATTTGTAATGTTGACTGAACTTAGGACTGGTGCTTAAGATATTGTTTGTCATTTAGTTTCTATAAAAGGGGGGGGGGGGGATTGATAAGATAACAAAACTACTACGAATTATACCACTAATAACAATATAAAACGCACTAAGGATTAATGAGCTTCTGGGTTCATGAATATTAATCACGTTGTGCTCGAATTGATTCGCTGAAATCAAAACAGGGATGATAATAGGTGAGCGCCAGGCAATGAGATTGTCGTTTGCGCATTAGCTCCGCCCACTACCAGAGAACCCGGCAGTTCTTAAAAGCTGAAGAATTCCAAAGGAACTCCGTTATTTTGACAAGAAAACACAACAAAGAATATCGTTTACATGTAGCGCGTCAATTCTGCATGTTATGAAAGACTCTCTCGCTCTGTATCTTTGCGCGCGTGTGTGTGTGTGTGCGTGTGCGTGTGCGTGTGCGTGCGCGTGTGCGTGTACCACATCAAGAAAAGAGACGACTTACCTGTGAATGCCGTCAGTGCGTTCTTTCACAATCTCGATATTGACTTTAAATACGTGCCCCACCGTTTCACAGACAGGTACAACGGGGCATTGATGGATGTCTGGGATGCTCATTACAAAATGTTCTGGTTTGACAGTCAGGGACGCAGCCCTGATACACAAATACAGGAGGCTGAGCAGGAGGCCGAGTTTAAAAAGAGATGGACGCAGTTTATAAACGTCACCTTCCCTTTCACAGAGTCAGTGGGTAGGATGGTGTATGTGATGCACGGGCCTTACGTTAAAGTTTCCAACTGCAGGTTCATTGAAAGTAGTAAGAATGGGCTCAAGCTTTCTCTTCTCATCAATAACACAGAGAAAATAGTGTCTGTAGTAACCAATCACAGAGACATTGGGGCACGCTCCAGCTATCTGAGCTTTGGGGGTTACGCTAAGGTGGAAGACAAACATCAGATCGTCCATTTTGGCTTGGAGACGCAGCTTGTCCCCAAACAGACTAAACTTCACAATCACCTCTTTGACTTTGGAGTTACGCTGAATGTCGTAGCTGGGGTAATACTGTGTGCGGCCATGGTTTTCTTGACCCTACAGCGGAAATTTTACATGTGCTTCAGCAGACTGATGCGTTACGCTTTGCTTTCGGTGTTAATGCTGTGGATAACCGAGCTCCTGTTCGTCTCGAGCAGCTGCGATCAGCTCCTGTGTAAGGTGAAGTGGAGCGGAGCCACCACAGTTCCTGTCTTTTGTGCTGCTGAGAGGTTTGCGATTGTAGCTCCGCTTTTTTATTGAATCTAGGGGTGTCCCCGACTAAGGATTTTCATAGTCGTATCGGAATTTTCGAATCATGCTGATAGTCGACTGATATTCGAATCATATGTTTGGGGGCGGGGCAAAATACAATGATAGAAGGTTGATATATAAAAAATAGAAGGGGGATAAAAATCAATAATAAAACAACACTGCGTCATCAGCGTTGGTATTGTATCAGACTTTACTGATCAGTGTGCACTTAATGCACTTATCATTATAAGAAATTCAATTTCAAATGGAGTTAACAAGGTTTTTGACCAGCGAATTACGGCGATGGAATGTTTTGTCTGTCATTAGAACGGCTGTAACTGTATCTGAGGCAGCAAGTGCATCGCATTATATGCTTTCATCAACTTTTACAGGTTATATAATGTTTATTGTAGCTCTATGGGTGCTTAGTTTTTCTTGTTGTTTAATACACTTGGTCAAAATCTCAAATTAAGCGCTTATGCACAGGATATTTACAACGTACAAAAGTAGGCTATATTGGCTAGATGGCAAATAACCTTCTTCTCCGCTCTTCAAGCACACAAAAACATTAGCCTTTGCAGACATAGTGTTTGAGTAAAGAAAACGCTGTACTATTCAAACATCAATTATTTATTTACTCTTTCGTTATGAAAAAGCATAGATCTGTCTCTTCCAGACTGTGCGCAGCACGTCAATCTGAATGGAGGCGGGGTGAAGAGGTTTTGCTGAGAGCTTGATGATCCGCGTTACGAAGTTTGACTGACAAGCTCTTTTTAATGCTTATCATTGGTTAAACATTTTTAAAACCCTCTGATTTAAAATAATAATAACGAATTATAATAGAGATATGAAGTTTGGATAATTTTTCACGGCACACCTGACTGGGCTAGGGTATGGCAACTGCCATCAGCCATACAGAAAGGCCGCCCCTGAGCGAAACCCTTAAGAATTCACAACATTTTTTACAGTAGTGCTCTCATTATAACGTTATGTATATGACCGTAGTTATAATGTTCTGCATTTCTGTTTTGAGCTGCGTGCGCTGAAGATGACCAGTAGAATGAAGCATATGATGGCAGGTTTTTAATCAATGGGATTTCACTCATTCATTCACTACATTAATTCATTTATCTCATATAGAATATGCTTAGTTATTTATATAACATAACGTTAATATTATGCCTTATAGCCTAGGCTATCTGCACAAAAACACATCTGCAGAAACAACTAATCACAAAAAAAAATCACAGCGTTTTATTATAATAGTGTTCTCATTATGATGTTATGTATATGACAGTGCAAGTCATAGTTATTAATATTCTGCATTGTTGTCCTGCTCGCGCCGCGCACTGAAGAGGAAATCACTGTACTACAATGAAGCGCTTTACTGTAGTGTAACTCAACCAAATGCATCTTATACGAGATAAATAATATAGGCTATACACAATATAAATTGACTGACTGAAATGTTTTGAAATCACTTGTTGTACCCTACCTGATCGAAAAAAAAGTCTTCCACTCTGCCTGTGTCAGTTTGAGTCTTGTTAAAGATTTAAATCCCTGCCACCAAAATGCTCCTCTGTTGATGACGGATTAGAAAGCGAAACTATAATCTAATAGGGGAAGTTGGATTTATTCATGCACGTTACAATATTTATTTAAAGCTTCTTTCTTTTAAGATTCTTATTTATAGCATTATCATAATAGGCTGTATATTATGAAGAAAACCAGAGATATTATGGAGAAAACCGGTAGTTATATGTGAAATCAGACACTGAGCACCCCCATATAGCCAAAATGTCATGATCATAACACCCCGCGAATATTCGACTGTGAGATTGGTAGTCGAATCAGGCTCCTCGAATCGAAGCATCGAATCGTCGACTATTCAGGGACAGCCCTAATTGAATCTTTACCTTACTTTCACTCTCTGTTGTTTATAGTGATAATATATAACTTAATTCCCACCATATTTCTGGTATTACCTATCAAACTAATATAACTAATTTGATCATTCGCTTTTAAAACCACGAGTGCAGCGCGTTAGCATTTGTTAGCCGGTTAGCTTGTTACTCGCGGTTCCATTCGCGTTTCTATTCGCGCCTATTATTGATTTCTCGTTTCTCGCTGCCTTTTCATTTCTCTCTCGCTCCGTTTTTCACGAGTTCCTCAAACAACAGTGGTAAGTGGAGTGGTAAGTGGTAAGTTAAGTTGGTCTCATTCATCAATCACAGTGAGTAATGGCTTCTTCTCCTGCTATTGTTATCTGCACAGTTTGCCACATGTACAGTTTATCTGTCTCTGTCGGCGATGAGGGATTCACATGTGATAAATGCAGGGAAATAGTTAGGCTGACAGAGAAGGTTTTAGAACTAGAGACACGCATCCAAACTTTAGTTGAGGATAGTAAGAATGTGAGGGCTGTAGATACTGCTTTGGATGCGACTAGCTCAGGGACTCCTGTACATTGTTCTGTTCCGGTAGAGCCCGTGCAGCAGGGCAACTGGGTGACTGTAAGGCGGCCTAGTCTCGGGTCAAAACACCGCTCTTCCGTTCCGATCAGAACATCAAACAGGTTCTCCCCACTCAGTGAGGCACCCACTGAGAAACCTGGTGAAAGTGCTCTAGTTATTGGCGATTCTATTGTACGGAACGTGAAAATAGAGACACCAGCCACCATAGTCCAATGTTTACCGGGAGCCAGAGCGCCTGACATCTTGGCAAATTTAAAAGTGCTGGCTAATGCTAAACGTAAATTCAGTAAGATTGTTATTCACGCCGGCGCTAATGATGTTCGACTTCTCCAGTCGGAGATCACTAAAAATAATGTTAAAGAGGTGTGTGAACTTCCAAGTACGATGTCAGACACTGTAATATGCTCTGGCCCCCTCCCTGCTTACCGGGGTGATGAGATTCATAGCAGACTGCTGTCACTCAATGGCTGGATGTCTAAGTGGTGCCCGCAGAATAACATAGGTTTCATAGACAATTGGAAGAATTTTTGGGGCAGACCTGACCTGTTGAAAAGAGATAGTGTTCATCCCTCCTGGGGTGGTGCCGCTCTTCTCTCTAGAAATTTGGCACATAGTCTTAGAGTTCATACTTGACTAACTGGGGCCCAGGTCAGGAAGCAGACAGACTGGCTAAACCGACCATCTGCTAGCCGCCTCACGTCACAGAAGTCAGTTAATTCTCAGCACATAGAGACTCCTTTACCTAGATATCACGCTATAGAGACTGTGTCTGTTCTCCGAACTAGAAAATACAGAAAACATCCAAACCAAAGTAAGAGTAAAAAATTTAATTGATGTTCAACAAATAAAAAACAGATATAATACAGATAAACAAATGATAAAGCTGGGCTTATTGAATATTAGATCCCTTTCTACAAAAGCACTTTTTGTAAATGATATGATCACTGACCATAAACTAGATGTGCTTTGTTTGACAGAAACCTGGCTAAAACCAAATGACTACATTACTTTAAACAAGTCTACCCCCCAAGATTACTGTTACAAACATGAACCGCATCCAAAAGGTAAAGGGGGAGGTGTTGCTACAATTTATAGAAATGTTTTCTGTATTTCTCAGAGGTCGGGTTTCAAGTATAATTAGTTCGAAGTAATGGTGCTTCATATAACGTTATCCAAAGAAACAAGTGTTAATGATAAATCCCCTATGATGTTTGTACTGGCTACTGTATACAGGCCACCAGGGTATCATACAGACTTTATTAAAGAATTTGCTGATTTTCTATCTGAGGTAGTGCTGGCTGCAGATAAAGTCCTAATTGCTGGTGATTTTAATATCCATGTTGATAATGAAAGAGATTTGTTGGGATCACCATTTATAGACATTCTAAACTCCATTGGTGTTAAACAACACATGTCAGGACCTATTCATTGCCGAAATCATACTCTAGATTTAATACTGCCATATGGAATTGATGTCAGTGGCATTGAAATATTGCAGCAGAGCGATGATATCTCAGATCATTATCTAGTTTCGTGTATATTCCATATAGCTAAAGCTGTAAAGCCAACTCCTTGTTACAAATATGGTAGAACCATCACTTCTACCACAAAAGACTACTTTATAAATAATCTTCCTGACTTATCTCAATTCCTCAGCATATCTAACAGCTCAGAACAACTTGATGATATAACAGAAACTATTGACTCTCACTTTTCTAGCACTTTAGATACGGTTGCTCCTTTACACTTAAGGAAGATTAAGGAAAAGAGTCCAACACCGTGGTATAATGAGCACACTCGGGCCCTAAAGAGAGCAGCCCGGAAAATGGAGCGCAGTTTTTAGAAAAACAAAATTAGAGGTATTTCGTATTGCTTGGCGGGAAAGTACCCTATCCTACAGAAAAGCATTAAAAACTGCTAGATCTGCTTACTTTACATCTCTTTTAGAAGAAAATAAACACATCCCCAAGTATTTATTTAACACAGTGGCTAAATTAACAAAAAATATAACATCAGCAAGTGCGGACATTACCCAGCAGTACAGCAGTAATGACTTTATGAACTACTTTACTTCCAAGATCGAAACTATTAGAGGTAAAATTGTAACCATGCAGCTGTCAGCCACAGTATCGCATCAGATAGTGCACTATAGATCCCCTGAGGAACAATTCCACTCATTCTCTTCTATTGAAAATGAAGAATTGTATAAACTTGTTAAATCATCTAAACCAACAACCTGTATTTTAGACCCTGTTCCGTCTAAGCTCCTAAAAGAGGTGGGAGACACTTTCTATGAAGCCGTATTTATAATACATTATAAAGGTATTCTTAAGGCATTATAATGAATGCATAATGCATTATAAATAACTTTATAATATGTTGTATCATCTCATGAATATTCATAAGAACAGTTTTAATGTATTATAATAGTTACTTATATGTGGTTATAGCTTTTAAGAGAATGATGATTTATAACAAACAATGAACATGATCCATCCGCTTAAGTGGCATTAGATTATATTTCTCATAGTTATAATGTATTATAAGTCTCATATCTTGCCACGTTACTTATGTCACTTTACTTAAAGCAGACAAAGACCACTTATAAGTAATAATAATAATAAAAATAAAAATAAATCGCAAACAGCCATAAGATCAGATATCATATCAGATGAATGTGTAATTGTCAGACCTGTGTTCCCCATGTCACGTGTTTCCCCTCCTCTTGTGACCTTATTTGGTGTTTCCTGTCGTTTGTAATTATCAGTTCCCAGCCCTGTGTCTTTAGTCTCCACCTGTGTTTTGATTACTCCCCACCTGTTTCAGTTCTCCTCGTTTGATTTCCTTGTTTTAAAGCCCAGTGTCTCCAGTGTCCTGTGTCCGTGAATGTATGTCTACCTTGCGTCATTAAAAACCTGTTTGGATTATCTCCTGGTCTCCTCGCTCCTTGCTCCTGGCTCTCCCCTCCGAGAGCGTGACAGATTCACGGACCTATACTTAGTAAGCGGCGTTACTCCTCCCTCGGTTTTGTTTTACGTTTTTGAAAAGTTTTTTGTTTGCTGTTTTTTTCCCCCACTCCGTGGCAATGGAGTTCGCCGCCCGCCTCTTTGCCCTCATCGGGAAGGACCTCCCCTTCATGGAGTACGCTGGGGAATTTTGTGGGCTCGCTGCGGGGACGGAGGTGGAGGACTCGGCCCTCCTCCACATGTTCCGGCTCGGGGCCTGTTACCACCGCCCCGTAGACCTCCCAGACACCACTGGACTTACCTGGAGGGATGGGATCTACCGGTGTCTGGGAAGCGTCCGGGCCCGAGCCAGGACCAGCCAGCCATTGGAGAATATGGCAAGCTCAAGGTACATTAAGTACCCACGGGCCCGGAAGTGGGTCTCCAATAGCGCTGACCTGAGGTCAAAGGTTTTAGACCCCCCCATAACTTCAGTCAGGTCAGCGCTCAAAGCTATTCCCCGGCTTCCAAGCCCGCCAACACGGCCCGCGGCTCTCCCTTGCCTGCCGGCAAGCAATATGGCAGGCCCAATGTACCTTGAGTGCCAGAGCTCTCCAGTGCTTACTCCTCGACCCAGCTCTCCAGAGCCCCTGCTGGTTCCGTCCAGCTCTCCAGAGCCCCTGCTGGTTCCGTCCAGCTCTCCAGAGCCCCAGCTGGTTCCGTCCAGCTCTCCAGAGCCCCAGCTGGTTCCGTCCAGCTCTCCAGAGCCCCAGCTGGTTCCGTCCAGCTCTCCAGAGCCCCAGCTGGTTCCGTCCAGCTCTCCAGAGCCCCTGCTGGTTTCGTCCAGCTCTCAAGAGCGCCCCCACGAGGCGGCTCCTCGCAAGTGCCCTCAAGAGGCAGTTCCACGCAAGTGCCCTCAAGAGGCAGTTCCACGCATGTGCCCTCCAGTGGCTGCCCCACGCCAGAGCCCTCCAGTGGCTGCCCCACGCCAGAGCCCTCCAGTGGCTGCTCCACGCCAGAGCCCTCCAGTGGCTGCTCCGCGCCAGAGCCCTCCAGTGGCTGCTCCGCGCCAGAGCCCTCCAGTGGCTGCTCCGCGCCAGAGCCCTCCAGTGGCCGCTCCGCGCCAGCGCCCTCCAGTGGCCGCTCCGCGCCAGCGCCCTCCAGTGGCCGCTCCTCGTCAGCGCACCCCAGAGCCCGCTCCTCGCCAGCGCACCCCAGAGCCCGCTCCTCGCCAGCGCACCCCAGAGCCCGCTCCTCGCCAGCGCACCCCAGAGCCCGCTCCTCGCCAGCGCACCCCAGAGCCCGCTCCTCGCCAGCGCACCCCAGAGCCCGCTCCTCGCCAGCGCACCCCAGAGCCCGCTCCTCGCCAGCGCACCCCAGAGCCCGCTCCTCGCCAGCGCACCCCAGAGCCCGCTCCTCGCCAGCGCACCCCAGAGCCCGCTCCTCGCCAGCGCCCTCTGGTGTCCGCGCCTGCCGAGCGCCCTCAAGTGCCCGCGCCTGCCGAGCGCCCTCAAGTGCCCGCGCCTGCCGAGCGCCCTCAAGTGCCCGCGCCTGCCGAGCGCCCTCAAGTGCCCGCGCCTGCCGAGCGCCCCCTAGTGCCCGCTCCTCCAGAGCGCCCCCTAGTGCCCGCTCCTCCAGAGCGCCCCCTAGTGCCCGCTCCTCCAGAGCGCCCCCTAGTGCCCGCTCCTCCAGAGCGCCCCCTAGTGCCCGCTCCTCCAGAGCGCCCCCTAGTGCCCGCGCCTCCAGAGCGCCCCCTAGTACCCGCTCCTCCAGAATGGCCCCTAGAGGGGAACCTCCCCAAGAAAATTTTGGGGGGGGGCCATATACCCCTAGGCTGTGTGGTCGGGCCTAGGACCAAGGCCACGGAGCTCCCTGCTCCGCCATGGCCTCCCGATTCTCCTACTCCGCCATGGCCTCCCGATTCTCCTACTCCGCCATGGCCTCCTGAGTCCCCTGACCCGCCATGGCCTCCTGAATCCCCTGACCCGCCATGGCCTCCTGAGTCCCCGGATCCACCATGGCCTCCCGACATCCCCGCTCCGCCATGGCTCCCAGAATGGGCGCCGCCCTGGAGGCCTCCTGTCCTGTCCTGTCTCCATGTCCCTTAAGGCCTCCAGGGCGCCCACCCCCCCTCCCCGTTGGATGGTGTACGGTGCGGGACGCACCGTTCGGGAGGGGGGAGTACTGTCAGACCTGTGTTCCCCATGTCACGTGTTTCCCCTCCTCTTGTGACCTTATTTGGTGTTTCCTGTCGTTTGTAATTATCAGTTCCCAGCCCTGTGTCTTTAGTCTCCACCTGTGTTTTGATTACTCCCCACCTGTTTCAGTTCTCCTCGTTTGATTTCCTTGTTTTAAAGCCCAGTGTCTCCAGTGTCCTGTGTCCGTGAATGTATGTCTACCTTGCGTCATTAAAAACCTGTTTGGATTATCTCCTGGTCTCCTCGCTCCTTGCTCCTGGCTCTCCCCTCCGAGAGCGTGACAGTAATATGACACATTTGCTTTGAATTTTTTTTTTAAATATAATATCAGTTATATATATATATATATAAACATTGAACTCAAGAGAAGTAGTAAGGTACTATGCAGATCTTAAATAAACAATGTCAAGCTATGATATAGCTTAATTATACATGAAGTAGATTTAATATGGTGTTTATAGTGTGTTATAAATAATCATACTCTTAAAAGTTATAACCACAAATACGTAAGTATTATAATGTATTATAATTGTTGTTATGATTATTCATGAGATTTTATAACACATTATAATTTTTTTTAATATTTTTTTTACATTCATTATAATGCCTTAAGAATACCCTTATAATGTACAAACCCGATTCCAAAAAAGTTGGGACACTGTAAAAATTGTGAATAAAAACAGAATGCAATGATGTGGAAGTTTCAAATTTCAATATTTTATTCAGAATACAACATAGATGACATATCAAATGTTTAAACTGAGAAAATGTATCATTTTAAGGGAAAAATAAGTTGATTTTAAATTTCATGGCATCAACACATCTCAAAAAAGTTGGGACAAGGCCATGTTTACCACTGTTTGGCATCCCCTCTTCTTTTTATAACAGTCTGCAAACGTCTGGGGACTGAGGAGACAAGTTGCTCAAGTTTAGGAATAGGAATGTTGTCCCATTCTTGTCTAATACAGGCTTCTAGTTGCTCGACTGTCTTAGGTCTTCTTTGTCGCATCTTCCTCTTTATGATGCGCCAAATGTTTTCTATGGGTGAAAGATCTGGACTGCAGGCTGGCCATTTCAGTACCTGGATCCTTCTTCTACGCAGCCATGATGTTGTAATTGATGCAGTATGTGGTCTGGCATTGTCATGTTGGAAAATGCAAGGTCTTCCCTGAAAGAGACGACGTCTGGATGGGAGCATATGTTGTTCTAGAACTTGGATATACCTTTCAGCATTGATGGTGCCTTTCCAGATGTGTAAGCTGCCCATGCCACACGCACTCATGCAACCCCATACCATCAGAGATGCAGGCTTCTGAACTGAGCGCTGATAACAACTTGGGTTGTCCTTGTCCTCTTTAGTCCGGATGACATGGCGTCCCAGTTTTCCAAAAAGAACTTCAAATTTTGATTCGTCTGACCACAGAACAGTTTTCCACTTTGCCACAGTCCATTTTAAATGAGCCTTGGCCCAGAGAAAACGCCTGCGCTTCTGGATCATGTTTAGATATGGCTTCTTTTTTGACCTATAGAGTTTTAGCTGGCAACGGCGAATGGCACGGTGGATTGTGTTCACTGACAATGTTTTCTGGAAGTATTCCTGAGCCCATGTTGTGATTTCCATTACAGTAGCATTCCTGTATGTGATGCAGTGCCGTCTAAGGGCCCGAAGATCACGGGCATCTAGTATGGTTTTCCGGCCTTGACCCTTACGCACAGAGATTGTTCCAGATTCTCTGAATCTTTGGATGATATTATGCACTGTAGATGATGATAACTTCAAACTCTTTGCAATTTTTCTCTGAGAAACTCCTTTCTGATATTGCTCCACTATTTTTCGCCGCAGCATTGGGGGAATTGGTGATCCTCTTCCCATCTTGACTTCTGAGAGACACTGCCACTCTGAGAGGCTCTTTTTATACCCAATCATGTTGACAATTGACCTAATAAGTTGCAAATTGGTCCTCCAGCTGTTCCTTATATGTACATTTAACTTTTCCGGCCTCTAATTGCTACCTGTCCCAACTTTTTTGGAATGTGTAGCTCTCATGAAATCCAAAATGAGCCAATATTTGGCATGACATTTCAAAATGTCTCACTTTCAACATTTGATATGTTATCTATATTCTATTGTGAATAAAATATAAGTTTATGATATTTGTAAATTATTGCATTCCTTTTTTATTCACAATTTGTACAGTGTCCCAACTTTTTTGGATTCGGGTTTGTATTATAAATACGGGCTTCATAAAAAGTGTTACTTCCAGAAGTAATAGATCCTCTTCTGAATATTATTAACTCATCATTGTCATTAGGATATGTCCCAAAAACTTTCAAATTGGCTTTTATTAAGCCTCGCATTAAAAAAACACAACTTGACCCCAAAGAATTAATTAATTACAGACCGATCTCGAATCTCCCTTTTCTGTCAAAGATATTAGAAAAGGTAGTATCATCACACTGATATACGTGAGGATTTCCAGTCAGGTTTTAGACCATATCATAGTACTGAGACTGCTCTCATTAGAGTTACAAACGACCTGCATCTCAGGGTTTCTGCAGGTATGAACAATTTAAATTTAAGACTTTATAAGACCTTTTTAACCTGTTAACATGCACCAGGACGCCAGCGCACTGAAAGCTCTTTGTTTGCACACGTCATTGTTTTCAAACAGATAAAGTAAAACAGGACAAAATGAATCTTGACAAACTATATATCATTTTGAAGGTCTAAGCCTCAAGCATCGACGACAGATCGCTGTTTTTCGATAGAAAGCTTATAAAGGAATGTATTTGCTAAATTTGTGTAAGCAGTACACATCAAAACATGTATAAAAAAACCGCAGTACATACCAGATTCATCCTGATAACGACTCTCAAACGTATCCACTGCTGTAAATCCCGGTTTCGTTTCAGAGATAAGGGTCCACTGAACAACATTCCATCGAGCACTTTTAGTCCAAAGAAACAACAACGTTGTAATTTGGATCGTTATTCATTTGTTTACGTCTCATCTCTTCAGGGAGAGTTATTGTTTGTGTCCGTTATGGAGCAAATTACGCTCAAAAACAGCGTCTTGGTGGTAAAAAAACAGCATGATTTTGTAGCAGGCAATGTCCCAAACAGAATGAGATCATCCAAAAAAAAAAAGTCAAAGATACACGGAAGATTGTTTATTTGAAATCTTTTTTTATTTTTATTTTATTTTTTATTGTATAGAACATTTTTAAACAGACTACAATATGTAAAATATGAGAACATACAAGAAATAAGATTAACAATAATAATGAAAAATAAAATAATAAAAAGAAAGAAAAAAAGGTATGAGACAATCATACAAATAGCGTAAAAGATTCACATATAGACCTAGTGCGTTTTGCTTTACTATTTTTCAACCCAAGTAGTAACTCAATATAATGTTTCATATCTATTTGAAATAACAAAAAAAATGGGTTTTCCTTTAGCCCATTTCTGTTTATGTATATGGTACTTCCCCATAATCAAACAAAGATTAACAATAAAGGTCACATTTGGTTGTAATCTTTCTCTATTAAAATAGAAAAATACATTTTTCTCAGAAAAATAAACTTTCATGCCTAAATATTTACAAAGGAGGCCTTCCAAATCTATCCAAAACATTTGACTATAAATGCAATTAAAAAATAAGTGGACAGCATCCTCCCTCTCTGCTCCACAGAAATCACACCTATCATCCATATCAGTATGAAACCTAAGAAAAAGTATTTTAGCAGGGTACACCAGATCAAGTATTTTAATATGTACTTCTCTCACCTTATTTGTAATGCAGTATTTTTTAGGCAGCAACCATGCATATTTCCAATCAATGTACTCAATTTTATAATGCCAAAATGCTTTAGAAGATATTGGGCTATAATCTATAAGTAACTTCCTAATAAAGTAATTATTCCATCTCTTATCAGTAATAGTTACTCCTTTAATTGCAATATCAGATCTAAGACTCACATTGTCATTATTCACATTTCCTTTAAACAGACATTTTAAACCAGATGGTATAGCATCAAACACAATGCAATATTCTTTAGGGATTATTGGAATATTATATCTTTGAAGAAATTCTACATAGGTATACAGGTGCCCATTCTCATCAAATAACTGTTTAACAAATATAATTCCATTATCAACCCATTTTTGAAAAAGCAAAGTTTTATGTTTAAATGTTATATACTTATTATTCCAAATTCTACATTTGTTTGGAGAAAAATTATGTTTATAGATAAGCAACCAAGATAGAAGCACCTGCCTGTGAAAATGACTTAATCTAACTGGAATCTTACTAAGTTCAAAATTGCATTGCAACAGAAAAGCAAGCCCACCCATTTTTTCAAAGATTAGATTAGGAATTAAATACCAAATTTTATTTTTATATTGAAAGTAATGCTTAATCCATCTATTCTTTAAAATTGTATTTGAAGTGCTGAAATCAAGCACATTTAAGCCTCCATTGCAAACCGAATTAGTTAAGGTACATTTTTTAATGTAATGAGTTCTGTTTCTCCAAATAAAATTGAAAAGATTTTTATCAACTTCCTTAATTATGCTTTTAGGGACTTCCAATGAAATAGCAGGATAAAGCAGACGAGATAAACCTTCAGTTTTTGATAAAAGAATTCTACCGTTCATAGACAAGTACCTCATTAACCATAAATTAAATCTATTTTAAATTTTTTGAAGCACAGATTGAAAATTAAGCTGACCCCTTTCCTTTTCATCTTTACATATTTTGATTCCTAAATAGGTAACAACATTCTTAACAGGGATGCCATTAATATCAATAAATTGACAGTTTTTTAGAGGGAACAACTCACACTTGTTTAAATTTAATTTTAACCCTGAAACCAATGAAAACGTATTTAAACAATCAATCACATTTTTGACTTCTAATGAATCTCTAACAAATATAGTTGTATCATCTGCCAGTTGACAGCATTTTATTTCTCTTTCTAAAATCCTGATTCCGTGAAAATTATATTTATTAATGTAAAGAATCATTGTCTGAGTTACAAGTAAAAACAAAAAAGGGGATATTGGGCATCCCTGCCTTATGCCTCTTTCTAAAAAAAAACTGAGGGTTTTCATAAGTTTCATAAGTTTTACTGAGCTATTCCACCCATTATATAAAGTATAAATGGCCCTTTTAAAGAAATTACCAAAACCAAAAAAATCTAAGGTCTCAAACAGAAATTTATGGCTAACTGTGTCAAATGCTTTATAAAAATCTACAAAAAATATAAAAATTTCACTATCAATATACTCATTATAATCAATTAAATCTAGGACCAAATGGATATTATTACTTATATGTCTGCCCTTCATGAATCCTGATTGACAGTCATCTATAATTTGTTCTAAGCATTTTTTTAATCTTTCTGCAAAGATAATTGCAAACACCTTAACATCATTATTAAGCAATGTAATAGGTCTCCAATTGTCAATTAGGGTAGTGTCCTTATTAGCTTTTGGTATCAGACTAATCAATCCCTGACATAATGATGGAGGTAATTCACCACATTCTATAGCTTCATTAAACACGCATAACAAAAATTCAGATAACTGTTCTTGAAATTCTTTGAAAAATTCTCTAACAAACCCATCATTACTAGGAGATTTATTGTCTTTTAATTTACTGATCCCAAATTTAACTTCTTCAATAGAAATAGCTTTGTCGCATAACATCATGCAGTCCTGATCTATATGTTTAGCAACTGTTTTAATACTCTCTAAAAAAAGTCTTATATTGCCGTCACCATCTTCTGTACTATACAACTTCTGATAGAAGGTTGATATATGATTAGAAATTTTAACAAGATCTTCAGACATATCCCCATTTATACTGAGTTTTAATACTGAATTCAGCTCATTATTTCTTTTTTCTAAATTGAAAAAATACCTGGAGTTTTTCTCCCCTTCTTCAAGCCATCTACCTCTTGACCTCACAAATGCCCCTTTGGCTTTATATTCATACATCTCATCTAACTGTGACTGTAAATCAAATAATCTGAGTTTGTCCTGCTGATTCATTACATTATTACTTGTCAAATCAACAATCTCTTTTATTACGTGTTCCTCTCTTGTGAATAGCTCTTGTTAATGTAGGCTATTGTGTTGCCTTCTTGAGCATCAGTAAATGTTTTCACCTTATATAATAGTTATGTATGAGTCCCCCATTTGTCCTCAGTGTGAAAAGATGGATCTCAAAATCATACAGTCACTGTTGGAAAGGGTTCAAATATGCAGAAGATGCTGGAAAATCAAAGAATGTGCAGGAGCTGTAGGATTATTCTGAAGAACAGCAGATGAACTGCTCAGAACCAACGAGGACTCATGAACAACTATCACAAAATATAAAAACAGTCCTGGATCATCCATGAAAAGGCACACAGCATTAAGATTCAAGGGTATGTAAACTTTTGAATGGGGTCATTTTTATAAAATCAGTTATTATTTTGTCTTGTGGAGAATATATAAACATCTGTTATGTGAAATAGCTTATTCAGGACAGTATTAAATAAACAATAACATGCAATTTTCATGATCCCTCTTATTTTGTTAAAACTATTAACATTTTGCATATTCTGCAAGGGGCGTGTAAATTTATGAGCACAACTGTATATATAGTGTGGTGGAGAGAGTGAATTCAGCAAGGGTGCATTACATTGATCAAAAGTGACAGAAAAGACTTTCACATTGTTCCAAATAAATTCTATTTCAATACATATTGTTCTTTTTCCACATTTTATTCATGAAAAAAACTGTATCACAGTTTCCACAAAAATATTAGAATATTATAATCAGCATATTAGAATGATTTCTGAAGGATCATGTGACACAGAAGACTAATGACTGCTAAAAATTCATAGGAATAAATTATATTTAAAATATATTAATCTAGAAAGCTGTATCTATTTCACAATATTACTGTTTTTAACTGCAACTTTTGATCAAATAAATGCAGCCTTGTTGAGCAGAAGAGACATCATACCAACCCACACTTTTATATATAGATATTCACATTAGTATTCTTTATATTAGACACCGTTTCCTTTAGTATGATATCAGTGAGTTAGTCACAGTTATCTACATACGGTGGTGTGCCCTCTTTAATATAATTCCATATAATCATATTTAGGTCCACTGGTTGAAAAACTTCACTTACATGAAAAATTCATATCTGTGTCCACATTCACAATGGGTTATGCCTTTTTTGCCATAATCAGATATTCAGTGATCGATGGGATTGCTGTCCTAAAATGACTTAACCATGAATTAGGACGAATGCTTGAATTTTTGGGACTTGAAATTTCTTTTTGGCTGAAATAATGTTTTAAAATTGTTACCTGAATGTCATTTTACACAGAATTAGAATTTTACACAGGTCCCGGACACCGCTGTAACACCGTCTGATAACTTTTATGTTTTACGGATGGACAGAACAGCCGAGGCCGGAAAAATCAAGGAGGGTGGAGTGTGTTTCATGATTAACAAAAAATGGTGTGACCCCAGGAATATCTCCATTCTGTCGCGTTCCTGCTTGCCTCATCTGGAACATCTCTCCATTATCTGCCGCCCATTCTATTTCCCCCCGCGAGTTCTCCGCGGTCATCGCTACTGCCGTTTACATTCCACCACAGGCAGACACGAGCTTGAGAGAGAGACCATAGTGCACGTTGTGTCAAAAACTTTGATTTATTGCCCTCATAAAAATCCCACCCACCAAGCCCCCAATCCCTCCCACCCTCGCCCATAACTGGACATCTGTTTTGGACACCTGTTGTACACCTCCCCCAGGATCAGATGAGGAACTGATTATTAGGTCCGCTGTGTTTAAGGAATTTTTATGACTTGTGTGTGGGGGTTCATTGTTATGTGGTTTAAACTTTAAATGGTGAAATCGTGTTAAAGGGAAGTTTTTATTAAAGTGTTTTTTCACATTGTGTAAAACGTGCAATGATTTATTTTTTCTCTACAACACGTCTTGTTGTAGAGGTAAAACAATGTTAGGCAAAGTCAGAAAATAAAACATTAGATGCGTTCTATAGTTAAAGCAGAGGTATAACAAAATAGTAGCAAACACGCACGTTAACACTAGAAATTAGTGCCTTATCTTACCGTGTTTGTGAAATAAAAAATATCAGTCCGTTTTAAAAGTAAAAAAGAGCCTTTAAATAAACAAGGTTATCCTTGTCTGTCGTTACAAGTTAAACTGTTTTATTCAGAAAAAAAAGCAGCAAACACGTACGTTAACACTAGAAATTGGTGCCTTATCTTACCGTGTTTGTGAAATAAGATCATACTGTTTAAAAGTAAAAAAGAGCCTTTAAATAAACGAAAACCAGAGGGGTTTTGTTCGTTAAAACAAGACTATTCTGCAGTAGTCTGTCGTTACAAGTTAAACTGTTTTATTCAGAAAAAGCTGTAAATACTAGAGATGCTGTCTTATCTTACCGTGTTGCGACCATATGTTTTAAAAGTAAAAAAGAGTCTTAAAAATAAACGAACGCCGTTAAAACGAAGTTATCTTGCGCTAGTCTGTCGCTGCGAGTTAGACAAGAAAGTCAGTTACGATAGAAAGACAAAGAACCCCGCGTGTCTAGAGCTGGTCCGTCAAACAACGTTCTCCGTCCGTGCCATACTCCAAATGACGAGCGGAGACCCGGGTGACCAAACCACGCCTACGGCCGTCCTCTAGCAGAGGAGGTCCTAAGATTTAAAATAATTAAAGTGTTTAAACGTTAGAACGAACGTTATTTTAATAAAACTATAGCAGTTCTTTAATTAATGAAAATCTTCTCGTTTTAAAGCCGTTATTCCTTTTAACTCTAGTTCATAGGAAAAATGTTCTTTATTTTATCTTATTTAGTTATTAACAAATGATTCCTTTACTCTAGCGTTTATGTCAAGTTAAGATATAACAGACTCTTTAAAATTAACTTATACATGTTTTTCCTTTTAACCAAACAACCCTAATGCGTAGGAAAAAAAACGTTGTTTATTTTATTTTATTTGCTTAATTCGTGTATTCCTTAAATAGATATGTGTTTTTGTCTTTTGAAAATTAGCTTATACAAGTTGTCTTTTAAACAAAAATCACTAATACACATAGGCCTTTATTTTTATTTAATTATTCGTACTTAATTCAGTCACCCCTATTATTTACTCTCTGATTTTTGTTAAACTTAAGACATCACGCTATGATGGTGCTATAAAAAATTAGACTGAGCTAAGCAAGAGTCCTTTTAAACATAACGTCTGTATTGTTTTATTTTACACGTTGATTTTGTCAATCTTAACTTCTAGCATGTTAAAACGCGCGTAAAAATATCTGACAGGACCAAGCAGTGTAATAAAATCAGCAGGATTCTCTGTGATTTTCCATTCCGTGAGGTTTGTAACGTTATCTATTAATTGAGACACAACAAAGAAATGCAAATATCACGTCCCAGGATGTATCCGGGCGCGTCCGGCCTCGTGATTACTGAAGCGTTGTAACAGTTTAGCAATTGAAGTGTTTGAACTGTTTGAAGTGGTATGGCATGTACATTTTGTTAGAAGGTTAGTTAAAGCCGTAGATCAAAGGACAGCCATCGCATCAATTTATGAGGGACACCTGCGCGTGTGAACTCTGTCAAAAGTTCACTGGATGGTCAACACACACACACACACACACACACACACGCACATTCACTCCTACATTTAAACATTTAGACTTTTACAAATGAAAAACTTTTTAGAAGTTTATCTAATGAAAAACAGGTTGATTAAACAACGATATGACATTTGTTTTAACAAATACATTTTTAGATCTTTCAAACCTAAAACCATGAAGCTCTAAACAAACCAAAGATTAGAAGTAGTCAAACGATCCTCTGATGAACACAAGACGGTTACAGAGACTTTCTTTATGAATTAGCCCTAAATTAGACTAAAAATGAGCTGTGGTGAGGGTGTTTGCAACAAAAGTAGTTCTTAAACAAGCTGCAACAAATGTCTCACAGAATCTTTACGACAGATTAGACTTTCTTGCACACTTTAAAAATGGTTTTATTAAACGTGGGTTTAAATGCAGCATGTTTATTTTTACACTATAATGGTTTATTTTATTAAAATAAAAACAACTGGTCTATATAGTTTTATTTTTTACTAAGATTTGATCAAATAACTGATATAAGAAACATGCAAATATTCGATAAGTCCATCTTATCATCCCCAAACTGATGTGTCTGACGGTTTGTGACAAATATCTTTGACTTTTGACTGATACAGACGTGTTAAGATGTTAAGTTATTGTAAATTATTATACATTTTAAATGTGTAAAATCGTATATGTTGTTTTTACTTTTTGTTGTTAAGAAATGTTTTAATTTTAATCTAGCCTGTATAAGAACAAATATACATTTTCACTTAAAACTTGTCTGTAAATAATTACACCTACAGACATGTTTAAAAAGTTTTAAACATATTCTGGGTCGCTAAAGCAAGTCATGATGTCTATGGTCTTCAAATTAAACTTTAGTTTTATTCTTTAAAATAGCCTGATGATAATGAAGCCCAGTGTTTTTCTCACACGAGTAGATAACTCTGCGGATGTGTTTGTGACAAACACGTCATTTTTCAAACGTATGACTGAACCTTTCTCATTTGACAGACCCGTGATGTTTAACAGTCGGAGGGAATACAAGTTGTTTCCATGAAACCTTTATCGATGTAAATTTCACACCTAGAACACAAAACATGTACATTTTGACTATTTGACTCTTTTTGTAAGTAGCATGGCATTTGAAATGGTTTACCAAAAAATTAAAGCAGCGTATGTGTTTTCAACATGAAAGAGTTGTACAAGGCTATTTCAACTATCATCATAGTTTCTTTTTGATCCTAACAAACTGGTAATGAATTTCTATGACAGGTTTCTCATACTATGTGCGTAAATAGCTGTGCTACAACATTTATGATTATTTTTTGAATACCAACAGACTTTTGTTAGCGATGTGGCACATCTAAGATATTTATTTTAGTGCAAACTGTCCACACGAAAAACAGGTATTGCTGTCTTACCCTTAAAACTATTACAACTGAAACTATAGCACTGAAAGGTGTACATTCATTTAAGTTTGAGCATGTTAAAATTCCACGCTCTTGTAAAGAGCATTGATACATTTCATCCACAATCATTCAAGAGACAAAATCACTAAGTATAGCAAGACAAGAAAATGTGTATAAAGCAGATAGAACCTAAACAGTTGTGCAAGTTTATTAAACGCTGATTTGTAAAGGATATTTTTTACCCGCAGGATTTAGTCATCTTGCTCAGATAGCAGACGACACAATTCACATTTTGTTTCTATGTCTGTATTGTTTTAAGACTCCTCTACAAGATCATGCTAATCCTTGCATGGGAAAGTGTGCATGACGAGTGCATACTTAATCATTTAAGAAAATCATTGAACATTTGACTGAACTTTTTTTTATTTTTTTTTTTGACAAACCGCCAATTCAAATTACTTCCCTCCGCAGAATCTTTTTCAACACCACGACATTAAAGTTATTATCATTATCAGTCACTATCGCCAGCTTCTGTGGCTCAAATTAAGCGACATCTCTGGTGTGCGTAAGCATGTACAATGGGCGCATGCGGTAAACATCTTTGTCAGTCCAATTATCATATTTGTTAGATGTAATGTAAACAATATTATGATAACTATGATGTTCCATGTTTTTGTAAAGGTTATAGAAACAATTCAAACATAATCTTTACATAGGAATTATCTTTGCTCAAAGCGAATTGACTAAAATCATTGAATTACAAAATGCAAAAGTGTATACATCATTTAAGAAAAAGCGCTATAATGCATACAGAAATCCCCCTCTCAATCTATTGTGACCGATCACGATTATGTATGAAGCGGTTCACATTTTGGTTGTCGGAATGCATAAGTCGTTACTACGACTGTGATGTAGGTGAGGCCTTCTCTCGAGAGCCATCAGTATACAAAATTAAGAAAAACTTCTTGAGAGTGTTTGACTAAGTCGCTATGGTCTAGCGGTTAGGATACCTGGTTTTCACCCAGGTGACCCGGGTTCAACTCCCGGTATGGGAAGTAATGTTTTGGGGTGAGTCGTGATCTAAGGGTTAGAGAGTCGGACTCGTAATCCGAAGGTAATGTTCACGGCGGGTGTGTGTGGAGGGTGTGTGTGTGTGTGTGTGTGGAGGAGGGGTGTGTGTGTGTGTATCCACTGCTGGGTGTGCGTGTGTGTTCACTGCCGGGGGTGTGTGGGCACTTTGGAGGAGGGTTAAATGCAGAGCACGGATTCCGAGTATGGGTCATCATACCTGGTAGCATGTCACTTTCACTTCTTCTTGTTTAAGAAGTGAAAACAAAACTGTGCAGTTGGGGACACTTAATTTCTAGCGATTAGCGTAATTTGATTTCACAGATACTATTTAAACTAAATTTAGCTAGAAAATGACAACTCCGAATTCAATAATGAAATACCTTTAACTGAAAGTTGTGTGTTTAAGCTTATTGCTATACATTACTGACACTCTAGCCTCCAACTTGACACTGTTAAGTGCTTTGACACAATCTGTATTGTTAAACGCGCTATATAAATAAAGGTGACTTGATTTGTTTAGGTCAATTATCTATCTATTTGATGTGAGACACCCATTAACTTTAGACACGAAAATTAAGGCGTTCTGTTTTACCAACTGAAACATATCTAACCATCGGGGTCAAAGTTACATATTCACTAAGTTTGAGATTGTACACAGTATTGAAAAGGCTACAGAACAAAATATCAAGGATTTATTTATTTATGTTTTGTAGCTCAAGAGAGCAAGTCACTAAGAAAACTATCATATGAATACAGAAAATCCGCTCACGAGCATCTGGGGCATATTTTTGTAAATGCTGTTTTAAATTAGTTTTTTCTTACATCTAGAACTCTTGTTCAGATGTAACACATGATGGGCACGTTTTATTCGTCGTACTCATTTCTTTCAACATTACCGCTTGAGATTAAAGCCTAGGTAATGTGAACGCAATTAAGAAACACATCAATATACCCTTTGAAAAGATTATAGACACAGTCGTTTATACAGGAAATATGTTTACACAGCAGAAACATGTAACGTCATAACAAAGGCCTAATACTGTCTCTTCTAAATATATTGTTAAAGTTGCTTTTGATGGCCTGCCCCGCTAGATGATACCGGGCTATGCATTTCATTGTTTTTAGATGAAAACTATTCTCAGAAACTGGTCAAACATTATAAGATAATAAAAGGGTAGTCCTTCTACAAGAGATTGTTTTAACAGAGATTGTGACGTACTGTAGAGCTTTTTTCGGGTGTCTACAAAGAGGCCACGAGACACAACCCCCTCGATCTTACTATTTCTCTGTTACGTGTATATCTAATTCATTTAGAACACAAAGTTGCACGCTACAAGTTGAAGATAGTGTGGAAACAGTATTTCTTTGCACACGTCTCTAAACATGCCCATAATAAATAAATCACAGATGTCATGTAGTTAATTCATTGAAAGGTGCATGTTTTTGACCGTTTTAGACGGTCTGCACGGGCACACAGACACGTGTTTTAAGAATTCATCTGACCAAAAGGTTTGATCCTGGGGAAACAGCGGCTGTGTGTTGTCATGATTGTCTTCAGAATTGAACCGCTTTTATTTAAACGATGCTGCATGAAGTTACTGTATTCATCAGCACAGTCCCTTGAAATATTGCATTTTAGCTTTTTTCCCTTCTAAACATGTATTTAGCTTAAATATTAGCTGTCATAACTGTTGTTGAATTTATAACATATATTTCACCAAACCTAGAGGACTGAAAATAGGTTTAGCATAAGTCCGCATTTCAGCCGTTAACCTGAAAATGTAAGACAACTGAGATTTCATTACTGAGATAATCTACAGAATGCGAAACAAGCTCACAGTTACATTAGAGTTTTGGTTATGTTGAATATTGTATGTTACTGTTTCAGAGGTTTAACGACTCATTACTTGAAGACTGTACTGTATAAATTACAAAGTTTTCCACCGTCTCTGAAACCAGGCCTGTAGAAAGAATAAACCAGCCTTATAAACTCACTGATTTGTTTAACAACTTTAAAATATAATCTGCACGAGCAATACGCTCTTAAAATCGATAGTGCGCAAAACATATGTAAAAGGACGGATAACATATTAACGTGATGTTTTGGATCGTTTCTTACACAACAGAGCATTAAAATATTATAAAATAAATTTATTAAGTTTTAATATAAAAGATAGTCTGTTAACAATTTAGATGCTTTTATTATGAAAGCGCACAAAGAACCGCTGAAGCAGGTACTGTTTGTTAACACGGAATTAATTGAAATAATAGACTACCATAAGCTTATTTAACCGCATTATTTACAGCACGCTGAATGTAAAACTCTTAAACAGAAACATTAAAACATTTCAAACCTGTCAAACAACAGCTTCAATACATTCCTCTTATGAAAACGTTTAAAATAGAATACTGTCAAACAGAACCTTGTCTGCAAGTTGTAAATTGCTTGAAAACGCACGAAGCTACGCATTTCACAGTACATACACAGCTACGCGTTTTCTTTTGCGTATATCTCTAAACAACAGCTAGGTAAATGACTTGCGTCATTTTAAGGCGACTAGTGTCTTTTTTTATTTATTTTGACACCAGCGTTTTAGACGTCTGTCTTTTAAATCTGACCCTGATGTCTCGATATTCTGCACTTCTTTTTTTATGAAAACGTGCGGTAAGCAGTTTTGTCCTCATCTGCAGTATACCGAAGCGTTTTAATACGTCATAAATTCCAATAGTTAGATAGCAAATGCGACTGTTTATTACTGAGGCAAGTCACACCAGAGTTGCATTCTAGTTTTATATTTAACATTTTTCATCTACCTACATGTTTAAGGACGCTACCGTTCTAGGTCACTTCACGCCGTTGTGAGATATAAACCACAAAGTTTTTTCATAGTGTTAAGCTTTGAAACCAGAACGATCTTCCGTGACTTTGTGCGTTCTTTCTGTATGAATTTGTTTACCGCAGTTTCACCGTCCTTATCTATATCTTCCACCGCCTAAATGTATTTGTTAGGCCTTACGTTTGTTAGTTTTTGCTGTTCATATAAGTTTCTACGAATTTGTTTGATTCAATAAAATATCGTGTCTTCATTTGAGACATTTATGTCACATTATACGTAATACATATTTCTTATTAAATATCATTAAATTAATTAAAAAAATAACTTATCTGTAACGTTACATTTTAAATAAAGACATTTTTATGAAGTTGAGACATCCTTTTATTTCAACAATATATCGATGAACATACATTGAATTAGTGAAGAAAATGTTCAAATCACAGTTACACACAATGGTCTAGCCAGCAAAGAAAATCTCTGACGGCCAATACGTTTTTGTGTAAAATGAAATTGACCTGCGTTTCAATAATTTCACATATCACGGATTCAAAATTTTTTGCAACCAGCGACGAGCATAAATCTGTTACACATGTACACAGACAGAGAACCTCGTAAAGTCCCATTTGATCACTACGTTCAGTCATCATATCCAGAATTTCTCTGGTGGTTATACAGACCGGCTCCTTGCTGTAAATAAACATGCTAGTCAAATCAGGCCATGGGGTATTTTTTAGCCTTCTTACAAAGCCCATTTCATTCTTGAGATTTTTTACACGTTTGGTATCTTCCGTGCAATCGTGATTCGGATCGCACGTATGCTCGATGACCGTTTGCATCAGTTTAATCATCTGTCCTCGGTAATGCGGTTTGTACGCAGTGTCTATGAAGTCAATTAAATGACATGTTTTCCCCGCGGGGCATCCGCACCTCAGCCGATCATCCGTAGTTGCGGCAGAACTCCGGTCACTCTCCATCAGCTTTTGCGTAGCGTCAGACATCCTGTTCAGAATTCAAATCTCTCCAAGAGATAAACTTTGTTCCCTAAACGATCCGGACTGTCCACTCAATTTCAGCTTCAATTTCCGGTTATGGTTCAGCCTTATTAGTAGAAAAATTGGATTGCTGAAGTTGGTCCGTATACTGTAGATAATGCAGAGGACAGGCACTCTTTGCTCACAGGGGATGTAGCGTAGCTGTAGTCTTCTGTACATTCGAGCGAACATAAGTTGTTGGGGGAAAGATCTTGTTTCTACGTTTCGGATGTTGGTTGGTTAGTTGTTGAGATGGGTGTGTTGCACTCAATAGTGGAGGAGGGTGAAGCGGGCCTGGTAAGGGTTTTCCTTTGACCGACAAAGTCACCAAAGAGAATTCTGTAATTCTTAATTCACTAGTCCCATTCATTAAACAATTAAACATACAGCAAGTAACATATAGATGGCTGAGTAAACATTACGACATCGTTGTTCATGTTTGTTATACCGAATACACATACTGATTATTTGGTTTAAAATAAATTTAACTTGACTGAAACAGCACGTCTATCGCTGAAAAAACGGTGTTTAACACAGGTACATCGCTTTGCTCGAAATATAGACTCTTTTTGCAGCATTCAAAAGGGTTGACCTCAGGTAGAGGCCAGTCTCTATCATACTCATCAGAGTCAGACTCATCGCTACTTTGAGACAAAAAGTTTGTTTCAGAGTTCTCCCGACGTTTATTTACCAGTATGAGATAATTTTGGTCATGAAGCGTTTTGTTCATACAGGATGATACGGATATGTAGTCTGGCGGCTTGCTTGCATTATACCTCATGCCGGGTATTGCTCCATCCCACTGGAAATTGTACCAAATTTTTTCATCCATAATAAAGTTTCTCCAAATTTGATTGTAGAAGTATGTCCAGTCTATGGCGGGCAAAAGCAGATAGGAGCATTCGGGTGTATATTCATCGTAAGATTCCAAAACGTAGAGTTTCACAATCTGCAACTCTTTGTCAAACACAAATCTCCCCACACGATCACAAGACACAGTGAAATCTTGTTTCACAATATCTTCATCTTCAACGAGAACCTTTCTTAGGCTCTCCCCTTGATTTTTCCTCGGTGCTAAAGTCAACTCCTCTCTCATTTCAATAGAACTTTTTGGTGGTGTTACACACATCATTCTTCTAGATGTTTCAGGACTGTTTGGAACAACACCAGCCATCGTAACAGGAGTCTACAATGCATTCTCCGGTTAACTTTGTGGCCGAATACCAAATTTTGAACGTAAGTAGGGCCTGTGGGTGTGAAAAAACAAGGATGTGGTGCCTTCAGTAGTCATAAACATCGGATGCTTTGATACATTCGGTGAGATTATTACCTCTTAAACAATCTTATGTTTTCTTGCGAACAAGTCATTAAAATGATCTTGCTGGTAAATCCACCCTGTTTAATTTAATAATGTACAAAACAGCCAAGAACTCACATATCCTGTAAAATGTTAATTGTATTATTATTAATCTTAAATGCTTCCGAATGCTACATGGATATTTCAAGATCAAATATTTTCAAAGAGCCTTGTGCTGCATTCTATATTCACACACGTTACCCCAAAATTTTGTTAAATACTTCATTTAATCAAACAAATTCGCATAAATATTGACGATTATGAACAAAGAGAAGCCAAGAATCCAAAGAGGTCGCTAACATTACAGCGCTACTGTTTGCAAAAAATTTTGAATCCGTGATATGTGAAATTATTGAAACGCAGGTCAATTTCATTTTACACAAAAACGTATTGGCCGTCAGAGATTTTCTTTGCTGGCTAGACCATTGTGTGTAACTGTGATTTGAACATTTTCTTCACTAATTCAATGTATGTTCATCGATATATTGTTGAAATAAAAGGATGTCTCAACTTCATAAAAATGTCTTTATTTAAAATGTAACGTTACAGATAAGTTATTTTTTTAATTAATTTAATGATATTTAATAAGAAATATGTATTACGTATAATGTGACATAAATGTCTCAAATGAAGACACGATATTTTATTGAATCAAACAAATTCGTAGAAACTTATATGAACAGCAAAAACTAACAAACGTAAGGCCTAACAAATACATTTAGGCGGTGGAAGATATAGATAAGGACGGTGAAACTGCGGTAAACAAATTCATACAGAAAGAACGCACAAAGTCACGGAAGATCGTTCTGGTTTCAAAGCTTAACACTATGAAAAAACTTTGTGGTTTATATCTCACAACGGCGTGAAGTGACCTAGAACGGTAGCGTCCTTAAACATGTAGGTAGATGAAAAATGTTAAATATAAAACTAGAATGCAACTCTGGTGTGACTTGCCTCAGTAATAAACAGTCGCATTTGCTATCTAACTATTGGAATTTATGACGTATTAAAACGCTTCGGTATACTGCAGATGAGGACAAAACTGCTTACCGCACGTTTTCATAAAAAAAGAAGTGCAGAATATCGAGACATCAGGGTCAGATTTAAAAGACAGACGTCTAAAACGCTGGTGTCAAAATAAATAAAAAAAGACACTAGTCGCCTTAAAATGACGCAAGTCATTTACCTAGCTGTTGTTTAGAGATATACGCAAAAGAAAACGCGTAGCTGTGTATGTACTGTGAAATGCGTAGCTTCGTGCGTTTTCAAGCAATTTACAACTTGCAGACAAGGTTCTGTTTGACAGTATTCTATTTTAAACGTTTTCATAAGAGGAATGTATTGAAGCTGTTGTTTGACAGGTTTGAAATGTTTTAATGTTTCTGTTTAAGAGTTTTACATTCAGCGTGCTGTAAATAATGCGGTTAAATAAGCTTATGGTAGTCTATTATTTCAATTAATTCCGTGTTAACAAACAGTACCTGCTTCAGCGGTTCTTTGTGCGCTTTCATAATAAAAGCATCTAAATTGTTAACAGACTATCTTTTATATTAAAACTTAATAAATTTATTTTATAATATTTTAATGCTCTGTTGTGTAAGAAACGATCCAAAACATCACGTTAATATGTTATCCGTCCTTTTACATATGTTTTGCGCACTATCGATTTTAAGAGCGTATTGCTCGTGCAGATTATATTTTAAAGTTGTTAAACAAATCAGTGAGTTTATAAGGCTGGTTTATTCTTTCTACAGGCCTGGTTTCAGAGACGGTGGAAAACTTTGTAATTTATACAGTACAGTCTTCAAGTAATGAGTCGTTAAACCTCTGAAACAGTAACATACAATATTCAACATAACCAAAACTCTAATGTAACTGTGAGCTTGTTTCGCATTCTGTAGATTATCTCAGTAATGAAATCTCAGTTGTCTTACATTTTCAGGTTAACGGCTGAAATGCGGACTTATGCTAAACCTATTTTCAGTCCTCTAGGTTTGGTGAAATATATGTTATAAATTCAACAACAGTTATGACAGCTAATATTTAAGCTAAATACATGTTTAGAAGGGAAAAAAGCTAAAATGCAATATTTCAAGGGACTGTGCTGATGAATACAGTAACTTCATGCAGCATCGTTTAAATAAAAGCGGTTCAATTCTGAAGACAATCATGACAACACACAGCCGCTGTTTCCCCAGGATCAAACCTTTTGGTCAGATGAATTCTTAAAACACGTGTCTGTGTGCCCGTGCAGACCGTCTAAAACGGTCAAAAACATGCACCTTTCAATGAATTAACTACATGACATCTGTGATTTATTTATTATGGGCATGTTTAGAGACGTGTGCAAAGAAATACTGTTTCCACACTATCTTCAACTTGTAGCGTGCAACTTTGTGTTCTAAATGAATTAGATATACACGTAACAGAGAAATAGTAAGATCGAGGGGGTTGTGTCTCGTGGCCTCTTTGTAGACACCCGAAAAAAGCTCTACAGTACGTCACAATCTCTGTTAAAACAATCTCTTGTAGAAGGACTACCCTTTTATTATCTTATAATGTTTGACCAGTTTCTGAGAATAGTTTTCATCTAAAAACAATGAAATGCATAGCCCGGTATCATCTAGCGGGGCAGGCCATCAAAAGCAACTTTAACAATATATTTAGAAGAGACAGTATTAGGCCTTTGTTATGACGTTACATGTTTCTGCTGTGTAAACATATTTCCTGTATAAACGACTGTGTCTATAATCTTTTCAAAGGGTATATTGATGTGTTTCTTAATTGCGTTCACATTACCTAGGCTTTAATCTCAAGCGGTAATGTTGAAAGAAATGAGTACGACGAATAAAACGTGCCCATCATGTGTTACATCTGAACAAGAGTTCTAGATGTAAGAAAAAACTAATTTAAAACAGCATTTACAAAAATATGCCCCAGATGCTCGTGAGCGGATTTTCTGTATTCATATGATAGTTTTCTTAGTGACTTGCTCTCTTGAGCTACAAAACATAAATAAATAAATCCTTGATATTTTGTTCTGTAGCCTTTTCAATACTGTGTACAATCTCAAACTTAGTGAATATGTAACTTTGACCCCGATGGTTAGATATGTTTCAGTTGGTAAAACAGAACGCCTTAATTTTCGTGTCTAAAGTTAATGGGTGTCTCACATCAAATAGATAGATAATTGACCTAAACAAATCAAGTCACCTTTATTTATATAGCGCGTTTAACAATACAGATTGTGTCAAAGCACTTAACAGTGTCAAGTTGGAGGCTAGAGTGTCAGTAATGTATAGCAATAAGCTTAAACACACAACTTTCAGTTAAAGGTATTTCATTATTGAATTCGGAGTTGTCATTTTCTAGCTAAATTTAGTTTAAATAGTATCTGTGAAATCAAATTACGCTAATCGCTAGAAATTAAGTGTCCCCAACTGCACAGTTTTGTTTTCACTTCTTAAACAAGAAGAAGTGAAAGTGACATGCTACCAGGTATGATGACCCATACTCGGAATCCGTGCTCTGCATTTAACCCTCCTCCAAAGTGCCCACACACCCCCGGCAGTGAACACACACGCACACCCAGCAGTGGATACACACACACACACCCCTCCTCCACACACACACACACACACACCCTCCACACACACCCGCCGTGAACATTACCTTCGGATTACGAGTCCGACTCTCTAACCCTTAGATCACGACTCACCCCAAAACATTACTTCCCATACCGGGAGTTGAACCCGGGTCACCTGGGTGAAAACCAGGTATCCTAACCGCTAGACCATAGCGACTTAGTCAAACACTCTCAAGAAGTTTTTCTTAATTTTGTATACTGATGGCTCTCGAGAGAAGGCCTCACCTACATCACAGTCGTAGTAACGACTTATGCATTCCGACAACCAAAATGTGAACCGCTTCATACATAATCGTGATCGGTCACAATAGATTGAGAGGGGGATTTCTGTATGCATTATAGCGCTTTTTCTTAAATGATGTATACACTTTTGCATTTTGTAATTCAATGATTTTAGTCAATTCGCTTTGAGCAAAGATAATTCCTATGTAAAGATTATGTTTGAATTGTTTCTATAACCTTTACAAAAACATGGAACATCATAGTTATCATAATATTGTTTACATTACATCTAACAAATATGATAATTGGACTGACAAAGATGTTTACCGCATGCGCCCATTGTACATGCTTACGCACACCAGAGATGTCGCTTAATTTGAGCCACAGAAGCTGGCGATAGTGACTGATAATGATAATAACTTTAATGTCGTGGTGTTGAAAAAGATTCTGCGGAGGGAAGTAATTTGAATTGGCGGTTTGTCAAAAAAAAAAATAAAAAAAAGTTCAGTCAAATGTTCAATGATTTTCTTAAATGATTAAGTATGCACTCGTCATGCACACTTTCCCATGCAAGGATTAGCATGATCTTGTAGAGGAGTCTTAAAACAATACAGACATAGAAACAAAATGTGAATTGTGTCGTCTGCTATCTGAGCAAGATGACTAAATCCTGCGGGTAAAAAATATCCTTTACAAATCAGCGTTTAATAAACTTGCACAACTGTTTAGGTTCTATCTGCTTTATACACATTTTCTTGTCTTGCTATACTTAGTGATTTTGTCTCTTGAATGATTGTGGATGAAATGTATCAATGCTCTTTACAAGAGCGTGGAATTTTAACATGCTCAAACTTAAATGAATGTACACCTTTCAGTGCTATAGTTTCAGTTGTAATAGTTTTAAGGGTAAGACAGCAATACCTGTTTTTCGTGTGGACAGTTTGCACTAAAATAAATATCTTAGATGTGCCACATCGCTAACAAAAGTCTGTTGGTATTCAAAAAATAATCATAAATGTTGTAGCACAGCTATTTACGCACATAGTATGAGAAACCTGTCATAGAAATTCATTACCAGTTTGTTAGGATCAAAAAGAAACTATGATGATAGTTGAAATAGCCTTGTACAACTCTTTCATGTTGAAAACACATACGCTGCTTTAATTTTTTGGTAAACCATTTCAAATGCCATGCTACTTACAAAAAGAGTCAAATAGTCAAAATGTACATGTTTTGTGTTCTTGGTGTGAAATTTACATCGATAAAGGTTTCATGGAAACAACTTGTATTCCCTCCGACTGTTAAACATCACGGGTCTGTCAAATGAGAAAGGTTCAGTCATACGTTTGAAAAATGACGTGTTTGTCACAAACACATCCGCAGAGTTATCTACTCGTGTGAGAAAAACACTGGGCTTCATTATCATCAGGCTATTTTAAAGAATAAAACTAAAGTTTAATTTGAAGACCATAGACATCATGACTTGCTTTAGCGACCCAGAATATGTTTAAAACTTTTTAAACATGTCTGTAGGTGTAATTATTTACAGACAAGTTTTAAGTGAAAATGTATATTTGTTCTTATACAGGCTAGATTAAAATTAAAACATTTCTTAACAACAAAAAGTAAAAACAACATATACGATTTTACACATTTAAAATGTATAATAATTTACAATAACTTAACATCTTAACACGTCTGTATCAGTCAAAAGTCAAAGATATTTGTCACAAACCGTCAGACACATCAGTTTGGGGATGATAAGATGGACTTATCGAATATTTGCATGTTTCTTATATCAGTTATTTGATCAAATCTTAGTAAAAAATAAAACTATATAGACCAGTTGTTTTTATTTTAATAAAATAAACCATTATAGTGTAAAAATAAACATGCTGCATTTAAACCCACGTTTAATAAAACCATTTTTAAAGTGTGCAAGAAAGTCTAATCTGTCGTAAAGATTCTGTGAGACATTTGTTGCAGCTTGTTTAAGAACTACTTTTGTTGCAAACACCCTCACCACAGCTCATTTTTAGTCTAATTTAGGGCTAATTCATAAAGAAAGTCTCTGTAACCGTCTTGTGTTCATCAGAGGATCGTTTGACTACTTCTAATCTTTGGTTTGTTTAGAGCTTCATGGTTTTAGGTTTGAAAGATCTAAAAATGTATTTGTTAAAACAAATGTCATATCGTTGTTTAATCAACCTGTTTTTCATTAGATAAACTTCTAAAAAGTTTTTCATTTGTAAAAGTCTAAATGTTTAAATGTAGGAGTGAATGTGCGTGTGTGTGTGTGTGTGTGTGTGTGTTGACCATCCAGTGAACTTTTGACAGAGTTCACACGCGCAGGTGTCCCTCATAAATTGATGCGATGGCTGTCCTTTGATCTACGGCTTTAACTAACCTTCTAACAAAATGTACATGCCATACCACTTCAAACAGTTCAAACACTTCAATTGCTAAACTGTTACAACGCTTCAGTAATCACGAGGCCGGACGCGCCCGGATACATCCTGGGACGTGATATTTGCATTTCTTTGTTGTGTCTCAATTAATAGATAACGTTACAAACCTCACGGAATGGAAAATCACAGAGAATCCTGCTGATTTTATTACACTGCTTGGTCCTGTCAGATATTTTTACGCGCGTTTTAACATGCTAGAAGTTAAGATTGACAAAATCAACGTGTAAAATAAAACAATACAGACGTTATGTTTAAAAGGACTCTTGCTTAGCTCAGTCTAATTTTTTATAGCACCATCATAGCGTGATGTCTTAAGTTTAACAAAAATCAGAGAGTAAATAATAGGGGTGACTGAATTAAGTACGAATAATTAAATAAAAATAAAGGCCTATGTGTATTAGTGATTTTTGTTTAAAAGACAACTTGTATAAGCTAATTTTCAAAAGACAAAAACACATATCTATTTAAGGAATACACGAATTAAGCAAATAAAATAAAATAAACAACGTTTTTTTTCCTACGCATTAGGGTTGTTTGGTTAAAAGGAAAAACATGTATAAGTTAATTTTAAAGAGTCTGTTATATCTTAACTTGACATAAACGCTAGAGTAAAGGAATCATTTGTTAATAACTAAATAAGATAAAATAAAGAACATTTTTCCTATGAACTAGAGTTAAAAGGAATAACGGCTTTAAAACGAGAAGATTTTCATTAATTAAAGAACTGCTATAGTTTTATTAAAATAACGTTCGTTCTAACGTTTAAACACTTTAATTATTTTAAATCTTAGGACCTCCTCTGCTAGAGGACGGCCGTAGGCGTGGTTTGGTCACCCGGGTCTCCGCTCGTCATTTGGAGTATGGCACGGACGGAGAACGTTGTTTGACGGACCAGCTCTAGACACGCGGGGTTCTTTGTCTTTCTATCGTAACTGACTTTCTTGTCTAACTCGCAGCGACAGACTAGCGCAAGATAACTTCGTTTTAACGGCGTTCGTTTATTTTTAAGACTCTTTTTTACTTTTAAAACATATGGTCGCAACACGGTAAGATAAGACAGCATCTCTAGTATTTACAGCTTTTTCTGAATAAAACAGTTTAACTTGTAACGACAGACTACTGCAGAATAGTCTTGTTTTAACGAACAAAACCCCTCTGGTTTTCGTTTATTTAAAGGCTCTTTTTTACTTTTAAACAGTATGATCTTATTTCACAAACACGGTAAGATAAGGCACCAATTTCTAGTGTTAACGTACGTGTTTGCTGCTTTTTTTTCTGAATAAAACAGTTTAACTTGTAACGACAGACAAGGATAACCTTGTTTATTTAAAGGCTCTTTTTTACTTTTAAAACGGACTGATATTTTTTATTTCACAAACACGGTAAGATAAGGCACTAATTTCTAGTGTTAACGTGCGTGTTTGCTACTATTTTGTTATACCTCTGCTTTAACTATAGAACGCATCTAATGTTTTATTTTCTGACTTTGCCTAACATTGTTTTACCTCTACAACAAGACGTGTTGTAGAGAAAAAATAAATCATTGTACGTTTTACACAATGTGAAAAAACACTTTAATAAAAACTTCCCTTTAACACGATTTCACCATTTAAAGTTTAAACCACATAACAATGAACCCCCACACACAAGTCATAAAAATTCCTTAAACACAGCGGACCTAATAATCAGTTCCTCATCTGATCCTGGGGGAGGTGTACAACAGGTGTCCAAAACAGATGTCCAGTTATGGGCGAGGGTGGGAGGGATTGGGGGCTTGGTGGGTGGGATTTTTATGAGGGCAATAAATCAAAGTTTTTGACACAACGTGCACTATGGTCTCTCTCTAGCTTGGCTTTGTCCAAACTCCACGAGGAGATCAGCGGCTACATCAACAAACACCCTGACGCTGCCTCTATAATCGCAGGGGACTTTAACAAAGCCAACCTCAGGAAGGTCATGCTGACCTTCCATCAGCATGTATCCTGTCCAACTAGAGGACTGAATACACTGGATCATTGCTACACTCAGTTTAAAAATGCCTATAAAGCTCGTTCCCTGCCGGCTCTTGGCAAATCGGACCATGCCGCCATTTTCCTCATACCGGAATATGAACAAAGGATCGTTCAGGAATCCCCGGGGGTGAGGGAAGTGACGCACTGGTCCTCCCATTCTGAAGCTATGCTACAGGCGTCTCTTGATGACGTCGACTGGGACATGTTCCGGGCGAGTTCAGCTGACGTCAGCGAGTTCACGGATGTAGCATTAAGCTTTGTTTACATGCTAACTGACCAAGCCACTGAAACGGTAACAATAAGGACATTCTCAAATCAGAAACCGTGGGTGGACAGAACAATCCATGCTGCGGTTATCCAACGCACTGCCGCATACAACGCTGGTCTTCTGTCAGGAAACATGAGCGTTTACAAAGCATCATGTTATGCTCTCCGACGGGCAGTTAGAGCTGCTAAACTCCGATACAGAGAGAGAATTGAGTCACACTTTCAGCTCAATGACTCTCGACGCATGTGGCAGGGACTGAAGACCATCTGTTCCTCTGGAAATAACCCCTCCACCAAGGTGAGAGCAGATCCATTGTTGGCCGAAGAGTTAAACACCTTCTACGGCCACTTCAAATGCAACGGCGGCGCGACTCTGCCGATCAGCGCGTCAGGAAGCAGCAGACAGAGCAGCGATGATGATCATGTTATCACCGTGTCGGAGGACGAGGTTCGGAGAGAACTAAGGAGAGTGAACGTCAGGAAAGCCGCCGGACCTGATGGGATTACTGGGATTACTCTAAGGTCATGCGCCGATCAGCTTGCTGGTTTGTTTACTTCCATCTTTAATGAGTCCCTTGCTACCTCTGTGATTCCCACCTCATTTAAGAAACCTGTCATCATCCCTGTGCCTAAGAACAGTAAACCCTCTTGCCTGAATGACTATCGTCCAGTTACCCTCACATCAACAGTCATGAAGGTTTTTGAGAGACTTTTAAAGAAACACATATGCTCCTCCATCCCTGCTACTTTGGACACTCTTCAGTTTGCCTATCGCCCAAATAGGTCTACCGATGATGCCATCTCTCAGGTACTGCACTCCTCCCTCACTCATATTGACAGCAAAAATGGCAACTATGTCAGACTGCTATTCATTGACTATAACTCAGCTTTCAATACTGTAGTCCCCACCAAGCTAGCTGTCAAACTCTCAGACCTCGGCCTAAACACTTCACTCTGTGACTGGATTCAAGACTTCCTCACCGGCAGACCTCAAGTGGTGAAGGTAGGCCAGTTCACCTCCAACTCCATCACCCTGAACGTAGGAGCCCCGCAGGGTTGTGTCCTGAGTCCCCTGCTATACTCTCTCTACACACACGACTGTGTGTCCTCTCACAGCTCCACTTCTATTGTTAAATTTGCTGATGATACTGTGGTTCTGGGCCTCATTTCCAACAATGATGAGACCGCATACTTGGATGAGGTAGAGAGACTTACATCATGGTGCCAGGACAACTGTCTCTCTCTGAACGTAAGCAAAACTAAAGAGCTGATTGTTGACTTCAGGAAGAGACAGCAGCGGCCCTACACTCCTCTTGTGATCTGCGGGACCCCTGTGGAGAGGGTGAGCAGCTTCAAGTACCTCGGCGTAAACATCTCCGAGGACCTGACTTGGACTACACACATTCAAACACAGGTCAAGAAAGCCAGGCAAAGACTGTACCATCTGCGACAGCTGAGGAAATTCAGGGTCTCACCAGCAATCCTGAAAACTTTCTATTCAGGGGCCATAGAAAGTATATTGACTCAGTGTGTCTCAGTGTGGTATAGTAACGCCACAAATCAGTACTGCAAAGCTCTGCAGAGAGTCGTGCGCTTAGCTGAGCGCATCTCAGGGTCTGCCCTCCCCTCTCTGCAGGACATCTACCTGAAACGCTGCAAAAGCAGAGCTGCAAAAATAATCAAGGACTCAAATCACCCCGGTAACCATCTTTTCATCACACTGCCATCTGGCAAGCGCTTCAGAAGCATGATGGCAAAAACTGAGAGACTGAGGAGGAGCTTCTACCCTCAGGCCATCAGGCTCCTAAACTCAGCCTCATAACATCTACAGGACTCAATTTAATAAACTGTAAAAAACACCCATTATTCTCCATCATCCGCATTGCTGCTATGTGTACATACCCGGTACAACCTGTTTGCACATTCCTCTTGCACATCCCTGTTTATATTAATATTTATTAAATCCACAGTAGACTGTATTGCACATTTTATTTCATTGCACATTTTACTCATTTTATTTTATTTTATTTTTTACTTATTTTTTATCTTATTCTTACCTATATTTATATATACTCTCCTGTGTTATGTTTCATCTTTTATTTTATTTTTTTGCACTGTCCATTGAGGGACCTGTCCTGACCTACATTTCACTACTGATTATACCCTGTATGATTGTGTATGTGACAAATAATAAAGAACCTTGAACCTTGCCTATAAGGCCCTAAATGGTTTAGCTCCTGCATACCTAACTAGTCTTCTATCTTGCTACAATCCATCACGCTCCCTAAGGTCGCAAAACTCTGGACTCTTGGTAGTACCTAGAATAGCCAAGTCCACTAAAGGAGGTAGAGCTTTTTCATATTTGGCTCCCAAACTCTGGAATAGCCTTCCTGATAACGTTCGGGGTTCAGACACACTGTCTCTGTTTAAATCTAGATTAAACACACATCTCTTTAGCCAAGCATTCATATAATGCATTCACATAATGCATCTCATAATCTTGTACTGCAGTTATATCTGATCAAAACGCACATTATTATTCTTTAGCTTGGGTTGAACAAATAATTTTTGCTTGGATAGAACAACATCTATGCTAATTATGTATCTTTGTTTCTCTGGATTAACATCCCGTGGTAACTAGGAGTTACACAAGCTTCAGTCTGGATCCAGCCCTTAAATGATCTGAGATGACCAAACACTTGAGAAGAGATGATGCCGACCCCTCGGAGGACCTCAGAGGATGCCAACCTCTGATCCCCCAACAACATGCAGAATTAACAAATTTTGCCATAAGTTAATATATTAAGTTTCTACAACGTATAAATATATTGTATAAACTTAATTACCTGTAAAGCGCTTTGCAACGATTGTATCGTAAAAAGCGCTATACAAATAAACTTGAATTGAATTGAATTGAATTGAATTGAAAATAAAGAAAATAATTTAAATGACCAAGACCTCCCTAACTGAACATATATAGTTCTTCCACAAAGACAAAGTGACTGGTTTAGCATGTTTGGTCCGTGCGGTAACACTTTAGAATACTGTTCCATCATTAATGAAAAACTACACAGGAACACATGAGTAACGCAATATTAGCACTCTAGTAACTACCAGTGTTGGGCACGTTACTTTAAAAAAGTAATTAATTATAGTTACTAGTTACTTCTCACAACTAGTAATTGAGTTAGTAACTGAGTTACATCATTATAAAAGTAACTAATTACCAGGGAAAGTAACTATTGGGTAACTTTTTTTTTTAATGTTCAAATGTCAAATAACTTGGATGCCCCCAATATTAAATATGTTAAATGAATGAAATGGACACTAAATAGAAAAAAATATTATTATAAAACATTGTACATTAATCAACACTATTAATCTACTGACACTTAGCATCAGTCAGTCAAACATTAAAATATGATATTATGATAATTTGGCAAAATATGATGATAGATGATACTTTAGTAATTAGAATAACCATGTATGAATGCATATTTGTAATGTTGACTGAACTTAGGACTGGTGCTTAAGATATTGTTTGTCATTTAGTTTCTATAAAAGGGGGGGGGGGATTGATAAGATAACAAAACTACTACGAATTATACCACTAATAACAATATAAAACGCACTAAGGATTAATGAGCTTCTGGGTTCATGAATATTAATCACGTTGTGCTCGAATTGATTCGCTGAAATCAAAACAGGGATGATAATAGGTGAGCGCCAGGCAATGAGATTGTCGTTTGCGCATTAGCTCCGCCCACTACCAGAGAACCCGGCAGTTCTTAAAAGCTGAAGAATTCCAAAGGAACTCCGTTATTTTGACAAGAAAACACAACAAAGAATATCGTTTACATGTAGCGCGTCAATTCTGCATGTTATGAAAGACTCTCTCGCTCTGTATCTTTGCGCGCGTGTGTGTGTGTGTGCGTGTGCGTGTGCGTGCGCGTGTGCGTGTACCACATCAAGAAAAGAGACGACTTACCTGTGAATGCCGTCAGTGCGTTCTTTCACAATCTCGATATTGACTTTAAATACGTGCCCCACCGTTTCACAGACAGGTACAACGGGGCATTGATGGATGTCTGGGATGCTCATTACAAAATGTTCTGGTTTGACAGTCAGGGACGCAGCCCTGATACACAAATACAGGAGGCTGAGCAGGAGGCCGAGTTTAAAAAGAGATGGACGCAGTTTATAAACGTCACCTTCCCTTTCACAGAGTCAGTGGGTAGGATGGTGTATGTGATGCACGGGCCTTACGTTAAAGTTTCCAACTGCAGGTTCATTGAAAGTAGTAAGAATGGGCTCAAGCTTTCTCTTCTCATCAATAACACAGAGAAAATAGTGTCTTTAGTAACCAACCACAGAGACATTGGGGCACGCTCCAGCTATCTGAGCTTTGGGGGTTACGCTAAGGTGGAAGACAAACATCAGATCGTCCATTTTGGCTTGGAGACGCAGCTTGTCCCCAAACAGACTAAACTTCACAATCACCTCTTTGACTTTGGAGTTACGCTGAATGTCGTAGCTGGGGTAATACTGTGTGCGGCCATGGTTTTCTTGACCCTACAGCGGAAATTTTACATGTGCTTCAGCAGACTGATGCGTTACGCTTTGCTTTCGGTGTTAATGCTGTGGATAACCGAGCTCCTGTTCGTCTCGAGCAGCTGCGATCAGCTCCTGTGTAAGGTGAAGTGGAGCGGAGCCACCACAGTTCCTGTCTTTTGTGCTGCTGAGAGGTTTGCGATTGTAGCTCCGCTTTTTTATTGAATCTAGGGGTGTCCCCGACTAAGGATTTTCATAGTCGTATCGGAATTTTCGAATCATGCTGATAGTCGACTGATATTCGAATCATATGTTTGGGGGCGGGGCAAAATACAATGATAGAAGGTTGATATATAAAAAATAGAAGGGGGATAAAAATCAATAATTAAACAACACTGCGTCATCAGCGTTGGTATTGTATCAGACTTTACTGATCAGTGTGCACTTAATGCACTTATCATTATAAGAAATTCAAGTTCAAATGGAGTTAACAAGGTTTTTGACCAGCGAATTACGGCGATGGAATGTTTTGTCTGTCATTAGAACGGCTGTAACTGTATCTGAGGCAGCAAGTGCATCGCATTATATGCTTTCATCAACTTTTACAGGTTATATAATGTTTATTGTAGCTCTATGGGTGCTTAGTTTTTCTTGTTGTTTAATACACTTGGTCAAAATCTCAAATTAAGCGCTTATGCACAGGATATTTACAACGTACAAAAGTAGGCTATATTGGCTAGATGGCAAATAACCTTCTTCTCCGCTCTTCAAGCACACAAAAACATTAGCCTTTGCAGACATAGTGTTTGAGTAAAGAAAACGCTGTACTATTCAAACATCAATTATTTATTTACTCTTTCGTTACGAAAAAGCGTAGATCTGTCTCTTCCAGACTGTGCGCAGCACGTCAATCTTAATGGAGGCGGGGTGAAGAGGTTTTGCTGAGAGCTTGATCCGCGTTACGAAGTTTGACTGACAAGCTCTTTTTAATGCTTATCATTGGTTAAACATTTTTAAAACCCTCTGATTTAAAATAATAATAACGAATTATAGATAATTTTTCACGGCACACCTGACTGGACTAGGGTATGGCAACTGCCATACTCTGCCATACAGAGACGCCGCCCTGAGCGAAACCCTTAAGATGTAACGGAACTGCCGGACACAAAGGTGAGTGTTGAACACAGTGAGTTTATTTACAAGGATACTTAGTGACAACAGTGGTAAACGTCTTCAAGAGAGGTGAGTAGTCTTTCTTGGGAGAATAGTGGATAGTGCGCTGGGATTCTGACTGTGCCTCTGTTTCTTGGCAGGTTCGTGGCGGACAGGGATCCCGGAGAGCCCGTGAGTCTCTAGAGTCCACAGCTGTTCAGGTATCTGGTAGTGAGAGGTAAAACAGGAGGTAAGTATAAGTAGGTAAGGTTTTCAGGTTAGTATACTCAGCTAGATTCTTCTGTAGAGTGGCGGTCCTTGTAGTATCCACATGTCTCAACGTCTTGGCAGCTTAGTGACTTCAAGATCCGACCATAGTGCCGGCTGTGGAGTGTGCTCGTATGCAGGTCCTAATGACTATGGTGATAAGGAGCAGGTGCGCATGATCAGTAATCAGGTGCAGGTGAAAGTGATCAGTGATGGAGGATACAGGCCATTCTGTGACATAAGAATTCACAACATTTTTTACAGTAGTGCTCTCATTATAACGTTATGTATATGACCGTAGTTATAATGTTCTGCATTTCTGTTTTGAGCTGCGTGCGCTGAAGTTGACCAGTAGAATGAAGCATATGATAGCAGGTTTTTAATCAATGGGATTTCACTCATTCATTCACTTCATTCATTCATTTATCTCATATAGAATATGCTTAGTTATTTCTATAACATAACGTTAATATTATGCCTTATAGCCTACGCTATCTGCACAAAAACACATCTGCAGAAACAACTAAACACAAAAAAAAATCACAGCATTTTATTATAATAGTGTTCTCATTATGAAGTTATGTATATGACAGTGCAAGTCATAGTTATTAATATTCTGCATTGTTGTCCTGCTCGCGCCGCGCACTGAAGAGGAAATCACTGTACTACAATGAAGCACTTTACTGTAGCGTAACTCAACCAAATGCATCTTATACGAGATAAATAATATAGGCTATACACAATATAAATTGACTGACTGAAATGTTTTGAAATCACTTGTTGTACCCTACCTGATCGAAAAAAATGAAGTCTTCCACTCTGCCTGTGTCAGTTTGAGTCTTGTTAAAGATTTAAATCCCTGCCACCAAAATGCTCCTCTGTTGATGACGGATTAGAAAGCGAAACTATAATCTAATAGGGGAAGTTGGATTTATTCATGCACGTTACAATATTTATTTAAAGCTTCTTTCTTTTAAGATTCTTATTTATAGCATTATCATAATAGGCTGTATATTATGAAGAAAACCAGAGATATTATGGAGAAAACCGGTAGTTATATGTGAAATCAGACACTGAGCACCCCCATATAGCCAAAATGTCATGATCATAACACCCCGCGAATATTCGACTGTGAGATTGGTAGTTGAATCAGGCTCCTCGAATCGAAGCATCGAATTGTCGACTATTCGGGGACAGTCCTAATTGAATCTTTACCTTACTTTCACTCTCTGTTGTTTATAGTGATAATATATAACTTAATTCCCACCATATTTCTGGTATTACCTATCAAACTAATATAACTAATTTGATCGTTTGCTTTTAAAACCACGAGTGCAGCGCGTTAGCATTTGTTAGCCGGTTAGCTTGTTACTCGCGGTTCCATTCGCGTTTCTATTCGTGCCTATTATTGATTTCTCGTTTCTCGCTGCGTTTTCATTTCTCTCTCGCTCCGTTTTTCACGAGTTCCTCAAACAACAGTGGTAAGTGGAGTGGTAAGTGGTAAGTTAAGTTGGTCTCATTCATCAATCACAGTGAGTAATGGCTTCTTCTCCTGCTATTGTTATCTGCACAGTCTGCCACATGTATAGTTTATCTCTCTCTGTCAGCGACGAGGGATTCACATGTGATAAATACAGGGAAATAGTTAGGCTGACAGAGAAGATTTTAGAACTAGAGACATGCATCCAAACTTTAGTTGAGGATAGTAAGAATGTGAGGGCTGTAGATACTGCTTTGGATGCGACTAGCTCAGGGATTCCTGTACATTGTTCTGTTCCGGCATTAGCGCCCGTGCAGCAGGGCAACTGGGTGACTGTAAGGCGGCCTAGACTCGGGTCAAAACACCGCTCTTCCGTTCCGATCAGAACATCAAACAGGTTCTCCCCACTTAGTGACGCACCCACTGAGAAACCTGGTGAAAGTGCTCTAGTTATTGGCGATTCTATTGTACGGAACTTGAAAATAGAGACACCAGCCACCATAGCCCAATGTTTACCGGGAGCCAGAGCGCCTGACATCTTGGCAAATTTAAAAGTGCTGGCTAATGCTAAACGTAAATTCAGTAAGATTGTTATTCACGCCGGCGCTAATGATGTTCAACTTCGCCAGTCGGAGATCACTAAAAATAATGTTAAAGAGGTGTGTGAACTTGCAAGTACGATGTCAGACACTGTAATATGCTCTGGCCCCCTCCCTGCTTACCGGGGTGATGAGATACATAGCAGACTGCTGTCACTCAATGGCTGCATGTCTAAGTGGTGCCCGCAGAATAACATAGGTTTCATAGACAATTGGAAGAATTTTTGGGGCAGACCTGACCTGTTGAAAAGAGATGGTGTTCATCCCTCCTGGGGTGGTGCCGCTCTTCTCTCTAGAAATTTGGCACATAGTCTTAGAGTTCGTACCTGACTAACTGGAGCCCAGGTCAGGAAGCAGACAGACTGGCTAAACCGACCGTCTGCTAGCCGCCTCACGTCACAGAAGTCAGTTAATTCTCAGCACATAGAGACTCCTTTACCTAGATATCACGCTATAGAGACTGTGTCTGTTCTCCGAACTAGAAAATACAGAAAACATCCAAACCACAGTAAGAGTAAAAATTTAATTGATGTTCAACAAATAAAAACAGATATAATACAGATAAACAAATGATAAAGCTGGGCTTATTGAATATTAGAGCACTTTCTACAAAAGCACTTTTTGTAAATGATATGATCACTGACCATAAACTAGATGTGCTTTGTTTGACAGAAACCTGGCTAAAACCAAATGACTACATTACTTTAAACGAGTCTACCCCCCAAGATTACTGTTACAAACATGAACCGCATCCAAAAGGTAAAGGGGGAGGTGTTGCTACAATTTATAGAAATATTTTCTGTATTTCTCAGAGGTCGGGTTTCAAGTATAATTCGTTCGAAGTAATGGTGCTTCATATAACGTTATCCAAAGAAACACGTGTTAATGATAAATCCCCTATGATGTTTGTACTGGCTACTGTATACAGGCCACCAGGGCACCATACAGACTTTATTAAAGAATTTGCTGATTTTCTATCTGAGGTAGTGCTGGCTGCAGATAAAGTCCTAATTGCTGGTGATTTTAATATCCATGTTGATAATGAAAGAGATTTGTTGGGATCACCATTAATAGACATTCTAAACTCCATTGGTGTTAAACAACACGTGTCAGGACCTATTCATTGCCGAAATCATACTCTAGATTTAATACTGCCACATGGAATTGATGTCAGTGGCATTGAAATATTGCAGCAGAGCGATGATATCTCAGATTATTATCTAGTTTTGTGTATATTCCATATAGCTAAAGCTGTAAAGCCAACTCCTTGTTACAAATATGGTAGAACCATCACTTCTACCACAAAAGACTACTTTATAAATAATCTTCCTGACTTATCTCAATTCCTCAGCATATCTAACAGCTCAGAACAACTTAATGATGTAACAGAAACTATTGACTCTCACTTTTCTAGCACTTTAGATACGGTTGCTCCTTTACGCTTAAGGAAGATTAAGGAAAAGAGTCCAACACCGTGGTATAATGAGCACACTTGGGCCCTAAAGAGAGCAGCCCGGAAAATGGAGCGCAGTTGGAGAAAAACAAAATTAGAGGTATTTCGTATTGCTTGGCGGGAAATCAGAATCAGAATCAGATCAGAATCAGAATCAGCTTTATTTGCCAAGTGTGTGCAAACACACGAGGAATTTGTTGTGGTTTTTAAGAAGCTCTTGGTACATACATACATACATACATACATACATACATACATATAAACATACATATCTGACATGAGAACAGAACATTTAAATAAGCCTTAATAATAATAATAATAATAATGTGTCTGAATCTGTCACAGAATGGCCCGTATCCTCCGTCACGGATCACTTTCACCAGCACTTGATTTACTCATTGTGCACACCTGCTCCTCATCATCACAGACTCATCATGCACACCTGCTCCTCATCATCACAGCCTCTACTTAAGCACACTCCTCACTCCAGTCTGGGTCCGATCTCGTTTACACAAGTGGAAACTACATGGACTAACATTCTCCAGCAGTCACTAGCTGAGTATACCTTCCTGTAATCCTTACCTGCTTACTTATCACCTGTCTTACATCTCATCACCAGTTACCTGTTCATCTGTGGACGCTGACTCGCAGGCTCTCCAGGATTCCTATCCGTCACGAACCTGCCAATGGACAGAGACACTATCAGGATCCCAGCTCACCATCCAAAATCATTCCTTGAAAGGACACTTACCTCACCCGAAGTCTCTCTACACTGTTGTCACACCAAATCCTGTCAATAAACTCTCTATTTACTTTACTCACCTTTGTGTCCAGTAGTTCCGTAACAGAAGATCGGACCCAACCGAAGACGTGTGCGGACCACATCGTAATGGAGGCGGCAGCATTCATCACGAGGGCTTATGGAATCCACGAACCGCTGGATTTTGTGAGGGAATTCGTACCTTTCGCCCTCTCCAGCGCGCTAGAGGATCGGGCGCTGGCTACCCCTCTGGGGGTGGTGGTGCCTGGACCTAGGAGTATAGAGTGCATATGGGGAGTGTGAGTGTGGGTACCGTGTCCATTTTTGTGTGTCTACATGTTGGGCGAGGGTGTGAATATTCGTTTGCGTGCATGAGGGTGGGAACATATGCTTGTGTATATGTGTGCTTGTCGTCTACGTCTATGTGTCAGGTCGGGCCTTAGACTCCACCTCACTCATCATCTTAGTCGACCCCCACCCCACCACCATGCCCTGCCGGTGGAGGATGCCGCCGGTGCATTGGTGCCCTACTGGCCTTGCTGGGCCCCGATTGTGGGGTGGGGGGGCCTTTGGGTCTCCGGGCCCAGGGCCCGGTCCGCCCTGGTGTTAAGTAAAAGGGTATATAAAATTAAATTAATTAATATAAAAAAAAAAATTAAAAAAAATATATATATTTAATTAAAAAAAAAAGAAAAAAGGCTGTGAATGATGATAGCATAGCCACGCATATGTACTGTCATGTGTTATCTGTGCTACTGACAGGCCAAAAAAAAAAAAAAAAAAAAAAAAAAAAAAAGAGGATCGAGCCCTCAAGCTCTTATTCCGGCTCGGGATCACATCCCATCACCCCTTGAAGCTCCCAGACACTTCCAGCCTCACCTGGCAGGAGACAGTCTTCAAGTGTCTGGAGAGTCTTCGATCCCGAGTCAGAGCTCCGCCCGAAGCGGCGATGATGGTTCCGCCACACAATGTGACAAGGATGATTCCGACGCCCGAAGCGATGATGATGGTTCCGCCGCCCGAAGCGACGATGATGGTTCCGTCGCCCGAAGTGACGATGATTCCGCCGTCCGAGATGGCGATGATGGTTCCGCCACTCGCGACGACGATGATGCTTCCGTCCGCGGCGATAATGGTTCCGCCGCCCGCGGCTTCCCCAGACCCGCCAAAGGCAGAGAGACTCGTGCCTTTGGGGGTCTTGGTTGAATTTGAGGGGATGACAGGGTACCCAGTGGCTGCTCCACGCCAGTGCCCTCCAGTGGCCGCTCCACGCCAGAGCCCTCCAGTGGCCGCTCCACGCCAGTGCCCTCCAGTGGCCGCTCCACGCCAGAGCCCTCCAGTGGCCGCTCCACGCCAGAGCCCTCCAGTGGCCGCTCCACGCCAGAGCCCTCCAGTGGCCGCTCCACGCCAGTGCCCTCCTGTGGCTGCTCCACGCCAGTACCCTCCTGAAGTCCCGCTGGTTCCGCCCAGCCATCCTGTATTCCCGCTGGTTCCGTCCAGCCGTCCTGTATTCCCGCTGGTTCCGTCCAGCCGTCCTGAATTCCCGCTGGTTCCGTCCAGCTGTCCTGAATCCGCGCCTCCAGAGCGCCCCCTAGTGTCTGCTTCTCCAGAGCGCCCCCTAGTGTCTGCTTCTCCAGAGCGCCCCCTAGTGTCTGCTCCTCCAGAGCGCCCCTAGTGTCTGCTCCTCCAGAGCGCCCCCTAGAGCCCGCTCCTCCAGCGCGCCCCCTAGAGCCCGCTCCTCCAGCGCGCCCCCTAGAGCCCGCTCCTCCAGTGCGCCCCCTAGAGCCCGCTCCTCCAGAGCGCCCCCTAGAGCCCGCTCCTCCAGAGCGCCCCCTAGTGCCTGCGCCTCCAGAGCGCCCTCATGTGCCCGCTCTTCCAGAGCTTCGTCAAGAGCCCGTTCCTCCAGAGTGCCCACCAGAGGGGAGCTTCCCCATGAAAATTTTGGGGGGGGGGCTATATATCCTCTGCCTGGGTGGCCGGGCCCAGAGCCAAGGCCACGGAGACCCCTGACCCACCATGGCCGCACAAAAGATATAGGCCATGGCCTCCCGAGCCTCCAGATCCGCCATGGCCTCCCGAAGCCCCGGATCCGCCATGGCTTCCTGAATCTACGGTTCCACCCTGGATGCCTTCCCTGTATCCTTGTCCTCCACCGACATCCAGGGCTTCCAACCCCCCCTCCCAGGTTTTGTTATTACGTCGCGGGACGCGCCGTCCGGGAGGGGGAGGTACTGTCACAGAATGGCCCGTATCCTCCATCACGGATCACTTTCACCAGCACTTGATTTACTCATTATGCACACCTGCTCCTCATCATAACAGACTCATCATGCACACCTGCTCCTCATCATCACAGCCTCTACTTAAGCACACTCCTCACTCCAGTCTGGGTCCGATCTCGTTTACACAAGTGGAAACTACATGGACTAACATTCTCCAGCAGTCACTAGCTGAGTATACCTTCCTGTAATCCTTACCTGCTTACTTATCACCTGTCTTACATCTCATCACCAGTTACCTGTTCATCTGTGGACGCTGACTCGCAGGCTCTCCAGGATTCCTATCCATCACGAACCTGCCAATGGACAGAGACACTATCAGGATCCCAGCTCACCATCATTCCTTGAAAGGACACTTACCTCACCCGAAGTCTCTCTACACTGTTGTCACACCAAATCCTGTCAATAAACTCTCTATTTACTTTACTCACCTTTGTGTCCAGTAGTTCCGTAACAGAATCTGGAACAGAAGATTTATGTACAGATTTGTGCCTTATTTACTCTATATATACAGCTGTATAGAAAATTATGCATACATATTTACATAGTTCTAGAGAGAGTAAATAATTAGAGATGGGGGATGGAATTACAGGCAAGAATTAGGGTTAGAGAATTACAGAACACAGGTAATAATTCCTGTGTTACTTGTTTTGGCTGGAGATGGCATGAAGGAAAAAACTATTTTTATGCCTAGATGTTCTTGTGCACAGAGATCTGTAGCGTCTGCCTGAAGGGAGAAGCACAAACAGGTCGTGTCCAGGGTGAGAGGGGTCTGTGATGATGTTACCTGCCCGTTTCTTCACTCTGGAGTAGTACAAATCCTGAAGGCTGGGCAGGTGCACACCAATGATCCTTTCTGCTGTCCTAACAGTCCGCTGCAGTCTTCTTATATCTGATTTGCTGGCTGACCCAAACCATACAGTTATATAAGAGCACATAACCGACTCAATAATAGCAGAGTAAAACTGTGTCATGTGCGCCTGTGGCAGGTTGAACTTTTTTAGTTGACGAAGAAAGTACATTCTCTGCTGGGCCTTTTTCACGATGGAGTCAATGTGAGTGTCCCACTTCAGGGGGTCCTGCAAGGGTCCAGTAATATCCTTCAGGTGAGCCAACACGAGCCTCTCAAATGACTTCATCACCACAGACGTTAAAGCAACAGGTCTGTAGTCATTAAGTCCTGTGATTTTTGGTTTCTTGGGTACAGGGATGATGGTGGAGCATTTGAAGCAGGAGGGGACTTCACACAGCTCCAGTGATCTATTGAAGATTAATGTGAAAATGGATGATAGCTGAACAGCACAGGCTTTGAGGCAGGCTGGAGAGACACCGTCTGGGCCTTTGGCTTTCCTTATCTTCTGTCTCCTGAAGACTTTGCTTACATCTTCTTCACAGATCTTGATTACAGGCTGAGAAACAGTAGGCGGGAGGGAGGGTGAGGGTGTTGATGGCTGTGTTGTGGGATGGTCAGCGTGGGTGTGGGGTGTCAGACCAGGCTTTTGTTTTTGAAACCTACAGTAAAAACTGTTCAGGTCTTCAGTCAGTTGTTGATTGGCCTCAGTGCTGGGGGGAGGGGTCTTGTAGCTGGTGATGGCTTTCAGGCCTTTCCACACTGATGTAGGGTCGTTGCTTGAAAGCTGTTTTTTTAGATTTCCAGCGTAGTTCTTCTTTGCCACTCTTATCTCCCTATTCAGTGTGTATTTGGCCTGTTTGTACAAGGCTTTTCCCCCACTCCTGTAGGCGTCCTCTTTGGCCAGGCGAAGCTGTTTGAGTTTTGTACTGAACCAAGGTTTGTCGTTGTTAAATGTTAAATAAGACCTGGTAGGTACACACATGTCCTCACAGAAACTAATGTAGGATGTCACGGTGTCAGTGAGTTCATCCAAATCAGTAGCTGCAGCCTCAAAAACACTCCAATCAGTAAGTTCAAAGCAGGCTTGTAGATCCTGCTCTGCTTCAACAGTCCATCTCTTTACAATTCTTAAGATAGGCTTAGAAGATTTAAGTTTCTGCCTATAGGCTGGTAGAAGGTGAACCAAACAGTGATCAGAGAGTCCCAGCGCTGCATGGGGGACAGAGTGGTATGCATCCTTTAAAACAGTGTAACAGTGGTCCAGTATATTGCTTTCTCTGGTGGGGCATGTGATGTGCTGTCGGTATTTAGGCAGTTCGCGTGTGAGATTAGCTTTGTTAAAATCACAGAGAATTACAATGAAAGAGTCCGGGTAACGCTGCTCTGTGTGTGTGATTTGGTCGGCCAACAGTTCTAGCGCCGCGCTCACACGCGCGTCAGGAGGAATGTACACACTCACCAGAATAAACGAGGAAAACTCCCGCGGTGAATAAAAAGGCTTACAGTTGATAAAGAGAGCTTCCAAGTTTGGGCAGCACATCTTCTTTAAAACTGTCACGTCTGCACACCAGCCTTCATTGATATAAAAACATAATCCACCACCTCTCGTTTTCCCCGATGATTCGGTGACTCTGTCTGCTCTGAACAGCTGGAATCCGGATAGATGAAGCGCGCTGTCCGGGATAGCTCCGTTCAGCCAGGTTTCCGTGAAACAAAGCACAGCAGAGTTTAAAAAGTCCTTGTTTGTGCGGGTGAGGAGTTGTAGTTCGTCTGATTTATTTGCAAGGGAGCGGAGATTCACCAGGTGAATACTCGGCAGCGGAGTCCTTAAACCGCGCTGTCTGGTTTTCACGAGCGCACCAGCGCGTTTCCCTCGCTTGCGTCGCCTGGAGCGCTTGAATAGGAACGCAGCTCCTCCGACTAAAATGTCCAGTAAAACGTCTGAATGTTCAAACGTCGGCAAAAGGTTATCTGGTGTGCTATTTCTTATGTCCAAGAGTTCGTTTCTAGTGAAGCTGATTGGAAAATCGTTGCTTAAGACAGGACAAACAAACAAAAACAGAAAAAGTACCAACGAGCAACAAACCGAGGCAGCCATGTGCGGCGCCATCATGTCCAGTGTTTCTGTAGGAAAGTACCCTATCCTACAGAAAAGCATTAAAAACTGCTAGATCTGCTTACTTTACATCTCTTTTAGAAGAAAACAAACACATCCCCAAGTATTTATTTAACACAGTGGCTAAATTAACAACAAATATAACATCAGCAAGTGCGGACATTACCCAGCAGTACAGCAGTAATGACTTTATGAACTACTTTACTTACAAGATCGAAACTATTAGAGGTAAAATCGTAACCATGCAACTGTCAGCCACAGTATCGCATCAGATAGTGCACTATAGATCCCCTGAGGAACAATTCCACTCATTTTCTTCTATTGGAAATGAAGAATTGTATAAACTTGTTAAATCATCTAAACCAACAACCTGTATTTTAGACCCTGTTCCGTCTAAGCTCCTAAAAGAGGTGGGAGACACTTTCTATGAAGCCGTATTTATAATACATTATAAAGGTATTCTTAAGGCATTATAATGAATGCATAATGCATTATAAATAACTTTATAATATGTTGTATCATCTCATGAATATTCATAAGAACAGTTTTAATGTTTTATAATAGTTACTTATATGTGGTTATAGCTTTTAAGAGAATGATGATTTATAACAAACAATGAACATGATCCATCCGCTTAAGTGGCATTGGATTATATTTCTCATAGTTATAATGTATTATAAGTCTCATATCTTGCCACGTTACTTATGTCCCTTTACTTAAAGCAGACAAAGACCACTTATAAGTAATAATAATAATAAAAATAAAAATAAATCACAAACAGCCATAAGATCAGATATCATATCAGATGAATGTGTAATATGACACATTTGCTTTGAATTTTTTTTTTTAAATATAATATCAGTTATATATATATATATAAACATTGAACTCAAGAGAAGTAGTAAGGTACTATGCAGATCTTAAATAAACAATGTCAAGCTATGATATAGCTTATTATACATGAAGTAGATTTAATATGGTGTTCATAGTGTGTTATAAATAATCATACTCTTAAAAGTTATAACCACAAATACGTAAGTATTATAATGTATTATAATTGTTGTTATGATTATTCATGAGATTTTATAACACATTATATGTTTTTTTTATAATGCATTATACATTCATTATAATGCCTTAACCTGTTAACTAGCACCCCCCATATTGGGAATCACAGCTGAAAATGACTAACTAACTTAAAATGGTAACAGTTCCTGACTTCAGTGTGCCACACACACAATTGTGGTGTTTTTGGAAAGAAGACCCTTTGACCTTTACTATCCATCATCCAGAGTTGATGATGCTCAAAAATATAAAAAGTTATAGACACTGAAGTGCCTTGATAAAAATTGTACCACACTGAATTTTTTTAAAATTTAATATAAAAATACATGAAATAAATCCTGGAGAAATCCAGAAAAGTAATGGGCTGAAAGCCACATGTCTCATGAGTTTATATTTCAAATCTGAAGAAGATACCATGAAAAATGAGATTCCTGCAGCCATTTTTCTAGTGGGGCCCCCCCCCCCCCCCTGTTTGAGGAAAAATATTTACCAAATTATTGAAGGGTTCTACTACAAACTATTAGTCTTTATACATGCCACTGCAGTTTTTCAATTATAAAACAGTAGACAGAATCTTAGACATCGTATAAGTGATTTATTTGAGCACTAGAAAAATACAATAATAATAATTTTTGAGTGATGAAAAAAAAACCAATAATAATAATAATAAAAAAATAACTTAAGTACATACTGATTTCCTGACAAACAGATGCTCTCCTGTTCATACATTAGTAATCACTTGCTGATGATCATTCATACATATGCTAATCATACTGATGGCTGCCCAATATAGTCAATATTCACATTATAATGGACTTTTATATAGACTGCATTCACACTGATATCTGTGAACAGTCAGTAATCAGATGCTGATTATCAGCTATACGGATGTTAATCACACAGATACAGGCCCATTCTCCACAAAACACGCAAACATATATGAAAACTGCTGCTGAAGAAAAAAAAAAATTTTTTTTCTTTTTTTTATAGTGCTAAAAGATCGCTAAGTTACGCCCCATCAGATGACAGGTGCGTCACAGCGTGCGTCATGCGCGTCGCGAGGGAGCGCCAGAATTCAAATAATCAATCTTCCGTGTATCTTTGACTTTTTTTTTTTGGATGGTTTTATTCTGTTTGGGATATTGTCTGCTACAAAATCGTGCTGTTTTTTTTACCACCAAGACGCTGTTTTTGAGCGTAGTTTGTTCCATAACGGACACAAACAATAGCTCTCCCTCAAGAGATGAGACGTAAACAAAGGATTACGATCTAAATTACAGCGTTGTTGTTTCTTTGGACTAAAAGTGCTCGATGGGATGTTGTTCACTGGACTCTTATCTTTCAAACAAAACCAGGATTTACAGCAGTGGATACGTTTGAGAGCCGTTATCAGGATGAATATGGTATGTGCTGCGGTTTATTTATACATGTTTTGATGTGTACTGCTTACACAAATTTAGCAAATACATTCCGTATAAGCTTTCTATCGAAAAACAGCGATCTGTCGTCGATGCTTGAGGCTTATACCTTCAAAATGATATATAGTTTGTCAAGATTCATTTTGTCCTGTTTTACTTTATCTGTTTGAAAGCAATGGCGTGTGCAAACAAAGAGCTCTGAGGACGCTGGCGTCCTGGTGCTAGTTAACAGGTTAAAAATACCCTTATAATGTATAAATACGAGCTTCATAAAAAGTGTTACTTCCAGAAGTAATAGATCCTCTTCTGAATATTATTAACTCATCATTGTCATTAGGATATGTCCCAAAAACTTTCAAACTGGCTTTTATTAAGCCTCGCATTAAAAAAAACACAACTTGACCCCAAAGAATTAATTAATTTCAGACCGATCTCGAATCTCCCTTTTCTGTCAAAGATATTAGAAAAGGTAGTATCATCACACTGATATACGTGAGGATTTCCAGTCAGGTTTTAGACCATATCATAGTACTGAGACTGCTCTCATTAGAGTTACAAACGACCTGCATCTCAGGGTTTCTGCAGGTATGAACAATTTAAATTTAAGACTTTATAAGACCTTTTTAACCTGTTAACATGCACCAGGACGCCAGCGCACTGAAAGCTCTTTGTTTGCACACGTCATTGTTTTCAAACAGATAAAGTAAAACAGGACAAAATGAATCTTGACAAACTATATATCATTTTGAAGGTCTAAGCCTCAAGCATCGACGACTAATCGCTGTTTTTCGATAGAAAGCTTATAAAGGAATCTATTTGCTAAATTTGTGTAAGCAGTACACATCAAAACATGTATAAAAAACCCGCAGTACATACCAGATTCTTCCTGATAACGACTCTCAAACGTATCCACTGCTGTAAATCCCAGTTTCATTTCAGAGATAAGGGTCCACGGAACAACATTCCATCGAGCACTTTTAGTCCAAAGAAACAACAACGTTGTAATTTGGATCGTTATTCCTTTGTTTACGTCTCATCTCTTCAGGGAGAGTTATTGTTTGTGTCCGTTACGGAACAAATTACGCTCAAACACAGCGTCTTGGTGGTAAAAAACAGCATGATTTTGTAGCAGGCAATGTCCCAAACAGAATGAGATCATCCAAAAAAAAAAAAAAAAAAAGTCAAAGATACACGGAAGATTGTTTATTTGAATTCTTTTATTTTTTTTTTTTTTATTGTATAGAACATTTTTAAACAGACTACAATATGTAAAATATGAGAACATACAAGAAATAAGATTAACAATAATAATGAAAAATAAAATAATAAAAAGAAAGAAAAAAAAAGGTATGAGACAATCATACAAATAGCGTAAAAGATTCACATAGACCTAGTGCGTTTTGCTTTACTATTTTTAAACCCAAGTAGTAACTCAATATAATGTTTCATATCTATTTGAAATAACAAAAAATTGGGTTTTCCTTTAGCCCATTTCTGTTTATGTATATGGTACTTCCCCATAATCAAACAAAGATTAACAATAAAGGTCACATTTGGTTGTAATCTTTCTCTATTAAAATAGAAAAATACATCTTTCTCAGAAAAATAAACTTTCATGCCTAAATATTTACAAAGGAGGCCTTCCAAATCTATCCAAAACATTTGACTATAAATGCAATTAAAAAATAAGTGGACAACATCCTCCCTCTCTGCTCCACAGAAATCCCACCTATCATCCATATTGTTACGGAGCTGACGAGACGTGAGACATGCGGATCCATCTGCAAGCTTTTATTATAAGACATGGTCGATACAGGCAGGGTCGGACAGTAGCAAACAGGTATAACAAGGATAAGGCAGAGAATAGTCCTTAGGCAAGCGCGGGTCGGCGATCGGCAAACTTAATCCAGAGGGCTAGGCAGAGAGAATAATCCAGGAGAACGTGCAGGAATCAGGACACAGGAAATCTAACTCGGGATACTTGGGAAACGCTTGGTAAGTAGCTGGGCTAACAATACTCGGCAGTGAGTGGGAGAAAGTCCAGGGCTTAGGTAGTGTGTGTGTGTGTGTGTGTGTGTGTGTGATTGGGTGATGGTGATTGTGAGATGGAAAACAGGTGCAAGCGTGATCATTGTGAACAGCTGTGTTGGTGCAGTGGATGATGGGAAATGCAGTCTATGAGTGATCTGTAACTGTGTGGTGTGAAAGTCCATGTGATGGGAGAGTGACCTCTAGTGGTGAGTGAACCAAAGTTCATGACCAGGATTTGTGACATAGCCCCCCCAAGGAGCGGCTTCCAGACGCTCCTAAACAATCCTAGGAGGGCGGTGGAGCGGAGGCGGAACAGGGGGAGGGACGGAGGGCCAGGTCCATGTGGAAGCCAGGGCGGAGAGGATGGAACTGGAACCCACCAGGGCGGAGCAGGCGGATCTGGAGCCCACCAGGGCGGAGCAGATGGACCCGGAGCCCACCAGGGCGGAGCAGACAGAACTGGAGCCCACCAGGGCAGAGCAGACAGGACTGGAGCCCCCCAGGGCGGAGCAGACGGACCTGGAGCCCACCAGGGCGGAGCGGGCGTGACAGGAGCCCCCCAGGGCGGAGCAGACAGGACTGGAGCCCCCCAGGGCGGAGCAGGCGTGACAGAAGCCCCCCAGGGCGGAGAAGGCGTGACAGAAGCCCCCCAGGGCGGAGCAGGCGTGACAGGAGCCCCCCAGAGCGGAGCAGACAGAACCAGAGACCACCAGACCGGAGTAGGACCGTAGACCAGGCAGGAAACCATGTCTGAGTCTGAGATCTGGGGGGAAACAGAGACAGACAACACAGAGAGAGCAGAGACAGACAACACAGGGAGAGTAGAGACAGACAACACAGGGAGAGCCCTCCTGGTCTCAGGGGCCGTGGCAGAGCAGGTCTGGGAATCACAGGCGGCCTCCATAGCCGTGCCAGGGCAGGACAGGAAATCCCAGATGGCCTCCGTAGCCGAGACATCGGGGCAGGACAGGAAATCACAGATGACCTCCATAGCAGTGACAGGGCCGGACAGGGAATCACCGACGGCCTCCATAGCCGTGACAGGGCAGGATAGGGAATCACAGACGGCCTCCTTAGGCCTGCAGCTAACGCCGCCACCTCTGGAGGTTCTACGGTGGTAACATGACCGGCTGAGAGTACATTGCTGGGCGCTGCCACCTTGCAAGGGGCTGGGGCGAGCACCACCGCTTGGGAAGGTTCTGCAGCATGTGCCGCCACCTCTGGAGGGTCTACGGTGGTAACATGACCGGCTGAGAGTACATTGCTGGGCGCCACCACCTTGCAAGGGGCTGAGGCGAGCACCACCACTTGGGGAGGTTCTGCAGCAGACACCATCCCCTGGGGCAGTTCAGTGATGGTGTATGCGGCCCAAATGCAACATAAAGCGATCCCCATCCTGGGAAGCGCTTCAGACAGGGTAATCAGTTCAGGGACAGGAGGGTCAAAGTGAGTGGATTTGGGGATACCAGCAGTGCGTACAGACACCAGCTGTGCATCCCTCACGCTGGATATCAACCGGAGAACTCGAAGGACTGACCTTAAGTCTCTGGGTGGGATAGGCTCTGGCTGAGGAGCGGAGACGTGAAGAGGCTCTGGCTGAGGAGCTGAGACGTGAAGAGGCTCTGGCTGAGGAGCTGAGACGTGAAGAGGCTCTGGCTGAGGAGCTGCGACGTGAAGAGGCTCTGGCTGAGGAGCTGCGACGTGAAGAGGCTCTGGCTGAGGAGCTGCGACGTGAAGAGGCTCTGGCTGAGGAGCTGTGACGTGGTCTGACTCTGGCTGGTCAGCTGTGACGTGGCGTGACTCTGGCTGGTCAGCTGTGACGTGGCGTGACTCTGGCTGGTCAGCTGTGACGTGGCGTGACTCTGGCTGGTCAGCTGTGACGTGGCGTGACTCTGGCTGGTCAGCTGTGACGTGGCGTGACTCTGGCTGGTCAGCTGTGAGTTGGGTGAGCTCATGATGATCCACAGTGGCTTGGTGTGACTCTGGATGGAGAGTTGAGGCACGAAGAGACTCTGGCTGGAGTGCTGTGCTTTGGTTGGACTCGTGACGATCAACTGTGGCTTGGCGTGACTCGTGACGATCAACTGTGGCTTGGCGTGACTCGTGACGATCAACTGTGGCTTGGCTTGACTCACGGAGATCACTGGTGGCTTGGCTTGACTTGTGACGATCAACTGTGCTTTGGTTGGACTCGTGACGATCAACTGTGGCTTGGCTTGACTTGTGATGATCAACTGTAGCTTGACTTGATCTTTTAACATTGGCTGTGACTTGACTTGGTTCTTTAACGTCAGCGGGGACTTGACTTGGCTCTTTAACATCAGCTGGGATTTGACTTGGTTCTTTAACATCAGCTGGGACTTGACTTGGCTCTTTAACATCAGCTGGGACTTGACTTGGCTCTTTGCTGGCAGCACTGACATGACGGGGTGTTGTTGTGGCCGCCATTTTGTGAACGGGTTCTGCTGTCGCCACCATCTTGTGAGTGTGCTCTGTGATAGCCCACTTGAGTGTGGTGTCGCGTTCCTCCGCGACACCCACGGTGAACGCTGAACCAACAGTCAATAACGCATAATCCATAAAGTCACTTAGAGACGAACGGGGACCTTCAAGGGTTAATTGGGATTTGAGCGGCTGGTTAATGCCCTCACCGAAAAAATCTATGAGCACACAGTCTGGCAGATCAGAGTAATAAGCAACGCTCAAATACTCTTGAATATAGTCCTCGAGCGAACGTGTGCCCTGCTTGAGGGATAATAACAGTCTTGCAATATCCATACCTGGCCATGGTTCACTTGAAAAGCCGCTGGATCCTTGTGTGGCCGAGTATTCTGTTACGGAGCTGACGAGACATGAGACATGCGGATCCATCTGCAAGCTTTTATTATAAGACATGGTCGATACAGGTAGGGTCGGACAGTAGCAAACAGGTATAACAAGGATAAGGCAGAGAATAGTCCTTAGGCAAGCGTGGGTCGGCGATCGGCAAACTTAATCCAGAGGGCTAGGCAGAGAGAATAATACAGGAGAACGTGCAGGAATCAGGACACAGGAAATCTAACTCGGGATACTTGGGAAACGCTTGGTAAGTAGCTGGGCTAACAATACTCGGCAGTGAGTGGGAGAAAGTCCAGGGCTTATGTAGTGTGTGTGTGTGATTGGGTGATGGTGATTGTGAGATGGAAAACAGGTGCAAGCGTGATCATTGTGAACAGCTGTGTTGGTGCAGTGGATGATGGGAAATGCAGTCTATGAGTGATCTGTAACTGTGTGGTGTGTGTGCTGGGTGAGTGACCTCTAGTGGTGAATGAACCAAAGTTCATGACCAGGATTTGTGACACATATCAGTATGAAACCTAAGAAAAAGTATTTTAGCAGGGTACACCAGATCAAGTATTTTAATATGTACTTCTCTCACCTTATTTGTAATGCAGTATTTTTTAGGCAGCAACCATGCATATTTCCAATTAATGTACTCAATTTTATAATGCCAAAATGCTTTAGAAGATATTGGGCTATAATCTATAAGTAACTTCCTAATAAAGTAATTATTCCATCTCTTATCAGTAATAGTTACTCCTTTAATTGCAATATCAGATCTAAGACTCACATTGTCATTATTCACATTTCCTTTAAACAGACATTTTAAACCAGATGGTATAGCATCAAACACAATGCAATATTCTTTAGGGATTATTGGAATATTATATCTTTGAAGAAATTCTACATAGGTATACAGGTGCCCATTCTCATCAAATAACTGTTTAACAAATATAATTCCATTATCAACCCATTTTTGAAAAAGCAAAGTTTTATGTTTAAATGTTATATACTTATTATTCCAAATTCTACATTTGTTTGGAGAAAAATTATGTTTATAGATAAGCAACCAAGATAGAAGCACCTGCCTGTGAAAATGACTTAATCTAACTGGAATCTTACTAAGTTCAAAATTGCATTGCAACAGAAAAGCAAGCCCACCCATTTTTTCAAAGATTAGATTAGGAATTAAATACCAAATTTTATTTTTATATTGAAAGTAATGCTTAATCCATCTATTCTTTAAAATTGTATTTGAAGTGCTGAAATCAAGCACATTTAAGCCTCCATTGCAAACCGAATTAGTTAAGGTACATTTTTTAATGTAATGAGTTCTGTTTCTCCAAATAAAATTGAAAAGATTTTTATCAACTTCCTTAATTATGCTTTTAGGGACTTCCAATGAAATAGCAGGATAAAGCAGACGAGATAAACCTTCAGTTTTTGATAAAAGAATTCTACCGTTCATAGACAAGTACCTCATTAACCATAAATTAAATCTATTTTAAATTTTTTGAAGCACAGATTGAAAATTAAGCTGACCCCTTTCCTTTTCATCTTTACATATTTTGATTCCTAAATAGGTAACAACATTCTTAACAGGGATGCCATTAATATCAATAAATTGACAGTTTTTTAGAGGGAACAACTCACACTTGTTTAAATTTAATTTTATCCCTGAAACCAATGAAAACGTATTTAAACAATCAATCACATTTTTGACTTCTAATGAATCTCTAACAAATATAGTTGTATCATCTGCCAGTTGACAGCATTTTATTTCTCTTTCTAAAATCCTGATTCCGTGAAAATTATATTTATTAATGTAAAGAATCATTGTCTGAGTTACAAGTAAAAACAAAAAAGGGGATATTGGGCATCCCTGCCTTATGCCTCTTTCTAAAAAAAAACTGAGGGTTTTCATAAGTTTCATAAGTTTTACTGAGCTATTCCACCCATTATATAAAGTATAAATGGCCCTTTTAAAGAAATTACCAAAACCAAAAAAATCTAAGGTCTCAAACAGAAATTTATGGCTAACTGTGTCAAATGCTTTATAAAAATCTACAAAAAATATAAAAATTTCACTATCAATATACTCATTATAATCAATTAAATCTAGGACCAAATGGATATTATTACTTATATGTCTGCCCTTCATGAATCCTGATTGACAGTCATCTATAATTTGTTCTAAGCATTTTTTTAATCTTTCTGCAAAGATAATTGCAAACACCTTAACATCATTATTAAGCAATGTAATAGGTCTCCAATTGTCAATTAGGGTAGTGCCCTTATTAGCTTTTGGTATCAGACTAATCAATCCCTGACATAATGATGGAGGTAATTCACCACATTCTATAGCTTCATTAAACACGCATAACAAAAATTCAGATAACTGTTCTTGAAATTCTTTGAAAAATTCTCTAACAAACCCATCATTACTAGGAGATTTATTGTCTTTTAATTTACTGATCCCAAATTTAACTTCTTCAATAGAAATAGCTTTGTCGCATAACATCATGCAGTCCTGATCTATATGTTTAGCAACTGTTTTAATACTCTCTAAAAAAAGTCTTATATTGCCGTCACCATCTTCTGTACTATACAACTTCTGATAGAAGGTTGATATATGATTAGAAATTTTAACAAGATCTTCAGACATATCCCCATTTATACTGAGTTTTAATACTGAATTCAGCTCATTATTTCTTTTTTCTAAATTGAAAAAATACCTGGAGTTTTTCTCCCCTTCTTCAAGCCATCTACCTCTTGACCTCACAAATGCCCCTTTGGCTTTATATTCATACATCTCATCTAACTGTGACTGTAAATCAAATAATCTGAGTTTGTCCTGCTGATTCATTACATTATTACTTGTCAAATCAACAATCTCTTTTATTACGTGTTCCTCTCTTGTCCTTTTAAACTGTGCTATTAGTTTTCCTCTAACAAAGGCTTGTTTTCTTATAAGATACTTCATGTACTCCCAATTGGCCCCAAACTTATTTGAACTTCTCACATTGTTCAAACAACTCAAAATAATATTTTTAACTTCTTTTTTAAATAATTCATTTTCCAATATTGCTTTATTTAATTTCCAGTGTGTTCGTGTTCTTATATTATTACTAATATTTCCATTTAAGACAATTACTAAATAAATTACTTTGTGGTCAGTAAGCACGGACGTTTCTATGGTAACCTGACTTACTTGATTTTGTAGTACACTGGAAATGAGCCAAAATTCTATCCTAGACTGTTTACTCCTGTCACCAGAACACCATGTAAATTCTTGTTTATTTGCGTTTTTAACCCTCCAGATATCAATTAAATCCAATCCTAAACACAAATTATGTAATTAATTAAAATTATTTAAACTATTTCCACGAGGAGGAATACAGTCTAATTTATTGTCCCAAACAGAATTGTAATCTCCACCAAGAAATAGTTTAGCATCAGAAAAACTGTCCAAGATATTTCTTATTTTATCTTCAAAGTCTTGTAATAAACTTTTATTCCTCACAACACTGTTGGTTGCACATATATTCCCTAACACAAAATATTGCTGGTTTAATTCGACAATCAAAATAATCCATCTGCCTAAGGAATGTGAATAACTTTTAATAATTTTTCCTCTAAATTTACCCTTCAAAATTGCTACACCTGCAGAATGATTGCTACCATATGACATCCACATATCGTTGCCCCACTGGCTCTTCCAAAACTGAAAGTCTGATTCAGATGCATGTGTCTCTTGGATGAAATAAAAATCACTAAAATATTTTCTACAAAACAAAAAGATTGCTTTTCTTTTAACTAAATTTCTCATACCTCTAACATTAAGAGAAAAAACAGCGAGTGAGCTCATGCTCACAGAAGAACTTCAGAACACAAGTTTACATCTCTAAACCCCTCTGTAACATTAATGTTTACCTTGTAACATGCTGTAGGCATCTGTAAAACAATGTCAGACATAAAAGTCATTGCCTACTTCACAAAAATCTCCTTCCCATCCACAAACGCTCTAGTCCCGACAAAATATGCCCTCTGTCCTTCTTTTCGTGCTGCTTCAACACTTGGCCACAGCTGACTCCTGATTTCTTTATCAACTGCCGTCAGATCTTCAGCAAACCTCAACTTTTTCTCTTTCAAAAAGCTGCTTTTCTTTGCACTTTTCCACAGTAGATCTCTGACATGCCTGGATCTGAACAGAAGAATTACAGCTCTTGGCTTCTGCATCAAGTCGGGCTTCCTTCCTACGCGATGAACCACATCAATTTCGGTAGCGACCTTTCCCTTTTCATCTGGAAGCACTGCCGCACAGATGTCCACGACCTTCTGTTTAATGTCTTCGCCTTCATGTTCGCCAAGACCATAAAGCCTCAAGTTCCAGCGCCGCCTATATCTCTCCATTTCGTTCACTTTAGCTTCCAGATCCAGTATTTTCTTGTCATGGCTACCACTCGATGATTTCAGTCCAGTCAGGTCTGCTTTAATGTCGTTAATCTCACGAGACAAGAATTTGGTGGATTTCTGGAGAGCCTCAATTCCGTCTGAGTTCTTTTTAATGATTTTTTCCAAACCATCAGCTCTTTCGTTATTTTTTTCTGTCAGTATTCTGACAATGTTGTTTTGCAGGTCGACGAGGGATGGCTCATTCTTTGGTTTCTTTGAATCCGGAGTATGCGGAGCAGAATCAACTTCGGTCAAACCTTTAGAGAGTAAAGTTTCACGTTGTTGATGGATTTGTGTATAGTTGTGCACCTCCACAGGATCCTGTTCAGCATCCATCCACACCTCTTGAGAATCTTTTTTGGAACTTTGCGTTTTCCAGCCATAGCTTGCAGTGATATCAATCAGTTTGCACGTTATCGGCAATTTAAGCTTACTGATGAGGTATATTGTCTTTAAATACTACTCAAAGTGGTGTAAATAAAATTACTGAAATTATTGCTAGATCAAGGTAATATAATTAACCAAACGGCGGGGAATTTAGAGAAGAAACTTCTCGCCTCAGAGAATCACGTCCACCACGGTCGCCATCTTGCGCGCCCCCCCGTTTATTTGAATTCTGGCGCTCCCTCGCGACGGCGCGTGACTCACGCTGTGACGCACGCTGTGACGCACGCTGTGACGCACATGTCATCTGATGGGGGCGTAACTTAGCGATCTTTTTAGCACAAATAAACCTTTCTTTTTTTTTCTTCTTCAACAGTTTTCATATATGTTTGCGTGTTTTGTGGGTAGTGTGCCTGTATCTGTATGATTAACATCTGTATGGCTGATAATCAGCATGTAATTACTGACTGTTCACAGATATCAGTGTGAATGCAGTCTATATAAAAGGCCATTATAATGTGATTATTGACAATATTGGCCATCTGTATGATTAGCATCTGTATGAATGATTGTCAGCATGTGATTACTAATGTAGGAGCAGGAGAATCTGTATGTCAGGAAATCAATATGTACTTAAGTTAGTTTTTTTATTATTATTGTTTTTTTTCGTCACTCAAAAATTATTATTATTGTATTTTTCTAGTGCTCAAATAAATCACTTATACGATGTCTAAGATTCTGTCTACTGTTTTACATTACATTACATTTACATTTATGCATTTAGCAGACGCTTTTATCCAAAGCGACTTACATTGCATTCAAGTTACAGTTTTACATTTTATCAGCTCTTGCTTTCCCTGGGAATCGAACCCATGATCTTGGCGTTGCTAGCGCCATGCTCTACCATTTGAGCTACAGGAAAGCCGTTTTCAACCGTTTTATAATTGAAAAACTGCAGTGGCATGTATAATGACTAAATAGTTTGTAGTAGAACCCTTCAATAATTTGGTAAATATTTTTCCTCAAACAGAGGGGGGGGGGGACTAGAAAAATGTCTGCAGGAATCTCATTTTTCATGGTATCTTCTTCAGATTTGAAATATAAACTCATGAGACATGTGACTTTCAACCCATTACTTTTCTGGATTGCTTCAGGACTGATTTCATGTATTTTTATATGAAATTTAAAAAAAAAATCAGTGTGGTACAATTTTTATCAAGGCACTTCAGTGTCTATAACTTTTTATATTTTTGAGCATTATCAACTCTGGATGATGGATAGTAAAGCCCAAAGGGTCTTCTTTCCAAAGACACCAACATTGTGTGTGTGGCACACTGAAGTCAGCTGTGTGGCACACAACATTTTCAGCTGTGATTCCCAATATGGGGGGCGCTGGTTAACAGGTTAATACCACCTTAAATGAAATTTAAGACCTAAACCCGTAATGGAAATACACATTATATTACATACATATATGTAATATTTGATGTGTTTAACGTAAAAAGAAAACAAAATATCATTGCTGTCATAAATTATATTTATTACAATGATTTGCTGTTAACATTTCATATCAGCAGACAATATTCCATACAAAATATCCCCACAAATATACTGCATCACCGAGATTTTGGTGGTGTAAATTTATTCTGAAGCATTATTTTCATCAGTGTTCTATCAGCTTTAACATACAATCTGCATATTTTATTTTACCTTTACAAAGGCCTTTTTCAACCTTTTTAAATGTATGCATCTTTCATGTCAAATCATTACAATTAATCAATAAATTCAATATACACTATAGGGCTGTTGCCAGTCAGTTTAAATAATTTAATCTGAAAAATTACAATTGCAATAAATTATGTTATGAGATTAATATTTTAAATACATTTTTGGATATACAAATAATAAATGTTGGTGGGGGAAATGCATATTTTTAAATGTACTGAACCACCAGTAGGTGGCGGTAAGTCACTTAATGAGTGAGTCAACCGATTCGTTCAAAACGCAGAATCATTCAGTAACAAAACACCGTTGCTTGGAGAATGTGCTGAACTTTGTTTGGAACTATTTTCGTTGGTGAAATAGAGCAAAACAGTAAATATTGTGTCTAAAATGTAAGTAACGTAATAAATACTTGACTACTTAACTACTTGTTTATTGAACTAAAATCAATGTGACATTTGCAATTGTGAAATATTCAGCAAAATAGCCCCCTTGTCATGGTATGTTAACGACATCATTTTATGAATAAACTAAACATTTTGAATTTATACCAGTGTGTTTCTTCTGAGTTTCTTTATGTTTGTTGTTGTTGCTCTGCTCATTTTTGTAACATTAGATGTCTCTCACAAAGAAACCTCGACAGTACGACCTTGGTATCAGAAATACACTAACTTATCCAATATCAAATGCTGTTTACGTTGAATGTAATAAAATCAGAAGAATCATTATCGTTTTGATGCGTCGCTGGTTATTTTTGTCACTTACATTTTAAATCAGGCTATTTGTCGGGCAAGTAAACAACAAAAAAAAAAACACTTTAACTAGCTAAAAGGCTGGTCAGCTAGCTGTAGCTCGACCTATATTATTATTGAGAACATTATATAAACAAAGAAGGTAGTTCGACCTGAATTCTGCTTTTGCAATTCTCTCTGATGACACAGTAACTACGCGAGGGGGAAGAAAAAACATCTTCGTTCTGTTCAATGATATTACTGGGTCCGTCAGACTGAAAAATATATTTTAGCGGTAATCTGACCAAAAATATTTAAGACCCATTGAATCTGAATTTAAGACATTTTAAGACTTTTTAAGGCCTTTTATTAGGAAAACGTTATTTAAGGCATTTTAAGACTTTTTAAGGACCCGCGGACACCTTGTATCTGATCGTGGTTGTATCTCTCTATTAGTGCTACTGGATCTTAGCGCCGCGTTTGACAATATCGACCACAACATTCTTTTAAATAGACTAGAAAATGATGTTGGCATTAGAGGAAGTGCACTGGCATAGTTCAAATCGTACTTATCTGACGCCATCAATTTGTGGCAGTGAATGAAGAGGTATCATACCAATCACAAGTGCAGTATGGAGCACCTCAAGGCTCAGTACTTGGCCCCTTACTTTTCACGCTTTACATGTTACCCTTGGGAGATATCATTAGGAAACACGGGGTTAGCTTTCACTGTTATGCTGATGATACCCAGCTCTATATTTCTTCGCGACCTGATGAAACTTTCCAATTTGCAAAACTAACGGAATGTACAGTTGATATCAAAAACTTGATGACTAGCAATTTCTTACTGCTAAATTCTGAAAAAACAGAGGTGTTAATTATTGGACCAAAAACTTTTGCATGTAATAACCTAGAACACTGTCTAACACTTGATGGCTGCTCTGTAAATTATTCGTCATCAGCTAGGAACCGAGGCGTACTTTTTGATAGCAATCTTTCCTTCAAAAAATTTGTTTCTAGCATTTGTAAAACTGCATTTTTCCATCTTAAAAATGTATCGAAATTATGACCTATGCTCTCAATGTCAACTGCAGAAACATTAATGTATGCATTCATGACCTCGAGGCTAGATTATTGTTGTTCTGCACGCTTAATAAACAAACTCCAGCTGGTTCAAAATGCAGCAGCTAATGTTCTTACTAGAACCAGGAAGTATGAACATATTAGCCTGGTTCTGTCAACACTGCACTGGCTCCCTATTAAACATTGTATAGATTTTAAGATCTTGCTAATTACCTATAAGGCCCTGAATGGTTTGGCACCTCAGTATTTGAGCGAGCTCTTATCGCATTATAGTCCTTCATGTCTGCTGCGATCTCAAAACTCTGGCCATTTGATAATACCTAGAACAGGGGTCATCAAACTTGATCCTGGAGGGTCAGTGTCCTGCAGAGTTTAGCTCCAACTTGCCTCAACACACCTGCCTGGAAGTTTCAAGTAAACCTTGATTAGCTGCTTCAGGTGTGTTTGATTAGAGTTGGAGCTAAACTCTGCAGGACACCGGCCCTCCAGGACCGAACTTGGTGACCCCTGACCTAGAATATCAAAATCAACTGCGGGCGGCAGATCATTTTCCTATTTAGCACCCAAACTCTGGAACAATCTACCAAACACTGTTCGGGAGGCAGACACACTCTGTCAGTTTAAATCTATATTAAAGACCCATCTCTTTAACCTGGCTTACACATAATACACTATCGCATTTCTATAATTCAAATCCGTTAAAGAATTGTTAGGCTGCATTAATTAGGTCAACCGGAACCAGGAACACTTCCCAAAACACCCGATGTACTTGTTACAGTGTTAGAAGAATGGCATCTATGCTAATAGTAGTCTGTTTCTTTTTTATTCCGAGGTCCCCGTAGCCACCCAGATCCAGACTGTATCCAGATCAGATGGTGGATCAGCACCTAGAGATGACCTCTACAGCCAGGACACCTAGATAAGCCCCAGAGACAGATCCCCAGTGAAGACCCTGTCTCCAAGACGGACATCGGGATGAGACCACAAGAACCAGATGAGTCCTTTGCACAATTTGATTCTGCTTTATCCTAGATTTAAACTGCTGATTTTGTCTGGCCAGAGGAGAATGACACTATTTCGACTAACTATTTCTCCATCTAAATACTGTAAAGCTGATATAAAGCCACCCAGCTTTATATCAAGCCGATGTAAAGCTGCTTTGACACAATTTGCATTGTTAAAAGCGCTATACAAATAATATTGACTTGACTTGACTATCCATCTGTCTGTTTGTCTACATCTGTCAGTCTATGAAGACATTTTTTTCCCAGACTATTGTTGGTTACTTTTGTTGTCTAAAAGAAATGCTGAATTCTACATTGAGAGCTGTCTATTGTTGGCATTTTTGGATTTTCCAGAAAATGAATAATATTTTGTAAAGTCAGCTTGACCAAAGTTTTGTGACTCATTTATATCCTGTTTATATTTTCTGTAGATCATATTAGGTGCAGTGAACAGCAATCTGTCATCAACAGCCTCGTCTTCTTCCAGCAATCCACTGAACATCATGTGTTTCCATTAAACAACTAAACCAAGAATATATATTCAGCAACAGCTAAATATGAAAAAAATATATGTGTCAGTCCTCTGTTGTGTGTGTCATGTACAGTGTTGGGAAGGTTACTTTGGAAATGTAATAGTTTACAGATTACAAGTTACCCTACTTAAAATGTAATAAGTAGTGTAACTTTTCAATTACTTTATTAAAGTAATGTAACTGATTACATTTCATTACTTTTTGATTACTTTTCTAAATTTCTAATGTTTTTAACTGTTAATCATTTTCAAACATGTTAACCAGGCAGGGTTAACCTTACAGTAGTGCTCAACACTGATTACTGTCAGACTTTCGAAATCTTTCATCACTTGAATTAAGATTATAATATTTTAATTTTAAAGGAGACATTGGATGAAAAATATCTTTATTTGCATATAAATGTGTCTTAGCAGTTTGTAGACACAACCACCCTACAATGATAGAAATTCACTCATTTTTTTAATCCCCCCAAAACCTAGACAGTCTCAATTATCAAGCCATTTTGATTTTGGAGTGAATAACCAGCACTCTCTTCCACCTTCAATACTGTCACAAATCCTGGCCATGAACTTTGCTCATTCACCACCAGAGGTCACTCACCCATCACATGGACTTTTACACCACACAGTTACAGATCACTCAAGGACTGCATTCCCCATCATCCACTGCACCAACACACCTGTTCACACTGATAACGCCTGCACCTGTTTACTATCTCACAATCACTATCACCCAATCACACACACCCACACACACTACATAAACTCTGGACATTCTTCTACCCACTGCCGAGTATTGTTAGCTTAGCTGCATACAAAGCGTTCCCAGTGTTTCCTAGTCTTATTTCCTGTGTTTTGATTCCTGCCCGTGTTCTTGGATTGTTTCTCTCTGCCTAGCCCTCTGGATATTGTACGCCGATCGCTGACCCTCGCTTGCCCTTGGATTATTCTTGTGTCTTGCCCATGCCATACCTGTTTGCTACTGCCCGACCCTGCCTGTATTGACCATGTTTAATAATAAAGCCTTGCAAATGGATCCGCCTGTCTCACGTCTCGTCAGCTCCGTAACAGAATACTCGGCCAAACAAGGATCCAGCGGCTTTCCCAACCAACATTGGTCAGGTATGGATACAGCGATCCTGTTACTAGCCCTCAAGCAGGGAACTCGATCACTTGAGGGTTACATCACGGAATATTTGGCTTTGGCTAATGGCTCAGATTTACCGGACTGTTTATTAATAGACTTTTTCTGTGATGGCCTTAACCAGCCGTTGAAAGCAAAAGTCATTCAAAATGGCCCTCGGTTGTCACTAAGTCATTTCCTGGACTATGCTTTATTGACGGTCGGTTCAGCATTCACTGTGGGGGTCGCGGAGGAACGAGACACCGCACCCAATTGTGTGATCACAGCCGCGCTAGAGCACGCTCACAAAATGGCGGCCACAACAACACCCCGTAGCGTCATTACTGCCAGTCACGAGCCAAGTCAAGTCCCAGCTGATGTTAAAGAACCAAGTCATGTCCCAGCTGATGTTAAAGAGCCAAGTCAAGTCCCAGCTGATGTTAAAAAGCCAAGTCAAGTCGCCGCTGATGTTAAAGAACCAAGTCAAGTCACAGCCTATGTTAAAAAGCCAAGTCAAGCCACCGCTGATGTTAAGAAGTCAAGTCAAGTCACCGCTGATGTTAAGAAGTCAAGTCAAGTCACCGCTGATGTTAAGGAGTCAAGTCAAGTCACCACTGATGTTAAGGAGTCAAGTCAAGTCACCGCTGATGTTAAGGGGTCAAGTCAAGTCACCGCTGATGTTAAGGGGTCAAGTCAAGTCACCGCTGATGTTAAGGAGTCAATTCAAGTCACAGCCTATGTTAAAGGGTCAAGTCAAGCTACAGTTGATCGTCACAAATCAAGCCAAAGCACAATTAATCGTCACAAGTCAAGCCAGGCCACAGTTGATCGTCACAAGTCAAGCCAAAGCACAGTTGATCATCACAAGTCAAGCCAAGCCACAGTTGATCGTCACAAGTCAAGCCAAGCCACAGTTGATCGTCACAAGTCAAGCCAGAACACAGTTGATCATCACAAGTCAAGCCAAGCCACAAGTGATCTCTGTGAGTCAAGCCAAGCCACAGTTGATCGTCACGAGTCACGCCAAGCCACAGGTGATCTCGGTGAGTCAAGCCAAGCCACAGTTGATCGTCACGAGTCAAGCCAAGTCACCGTTGACCGTCAGCAATCAACCCCTCTTTCAGCTCATCAGCCAGAACCTCACCACACCTCAGCTCAACAGCCAGAACCACAACACGTCTCAGCTCATCAGCCAGAGCCACATCACGCCTCAGTTCAACAGCCAGAGCTACAACACGTCACAGCTGACCAGCCAGAGTCAGACCACGTCACAGCTGACCAGCCAGAGTCAGACCACGTCACAGCTGACCAGCCAGAGTCAGACCACGTCACAGCTGACCAGCCAGAGTCAGACCACGTCACAGCTGACCAGTCAGAGTCTCTTCACGTCTCCACTGAACAGCCAGAACCACACCAAGCCACTGTGGATTATCATGAACTCACCCAACTCACAGTTAACCAGCCAGAGCCACACCACGCCTCAGCGCTCCAGCCAGTGTCACGTCACTTCTCAGCTAACCACCCAGAGCCTCTTCAAGTCTCAGCCGAACTGCCAGAGCCTCTTCAAGTCTCAGCCGAACTGCCAGAGTCTCCTCACGTCTCAGCCGAACTGCCAGAGTCTCTTCAAGTCTCAGCCGAACTGCCGGAGTCTCTTCAAGTCTCAGCCAAACTATCAGAGTCTCTTCAAGTCTAAGCCGAACTGCCAGAGTCTCCTCGCGTCTCAGCGGATCTGCCAGAATCTGTCACACCGAGAGATTTAAGGTCAGTCCTTCGAGTTCTCCGGTTGAGATCCAGCTTGAGGGACACACCTCTGGTGTCTGTACGCACTGCTGGTATCCCCAAATCCACTCACTCTGAACTTCCTGTCCATGAACTGATTACCCTGTCTGAAGTGCTTCCCAGGGTGGGGATTGCACTATGTTGCATTTGGGCCACATACACCACCACGGTACTGCCCCAGGGGAAGGCATCGGCTTCAGAACCTCCCCAAGCGGTGTTGCTCTCCTCAGCTCCTTGCAAGGTGGTGGCGCCCAGCAATATACTCTCACCCGGTCAGGTTACCACCGTAGAACCTCCAGAGGTGGCGGCGTTAGCTGCAGAACCTCCAGAGGTGTCGGTGGTATCCCCCTGTAAACTCTCACCCTGTCATGTCACGGCTAGGAAGGCCGTCTGTGAGCTCTCGCCCTGTCCTGTAACGGCCACGGAGGCCGTCTGTGAGCTCTCATCCTGTCCTGTCACGGCTATGGAGGCCGTCTGTGAGCTCTCATCCTGTCCTGTCCCGGCCATGGAGGCCGTCTATAAACTCTTGCCCTGTCCAGTCACGGCTATAGAGGCCGTCTGTGAATCCTCAGCCTGCCCTGTCACAGCTAAGAGGGCCGCCTATGAACTTTCGCCCTGTCCTGCCCCGGCCAGGGAGGCGGTATATGAACTCACGCCCTATCCTGCCCCGGCTAAAGAAGCCGTCTGTGAACTCTTGCTCTGTCCAGTCACGGCTATGAAGGCCGCCTGTGAGTCTCTGTCCTACCCAGTCACGACTATAGAGGCCGCCTGTGATTCCATGTCCTGCCCGGTCACGGCTGTGAAGGCCGCCTGTGAGTCTCTGTCCTGCCCAGTCACGACTATAGAGACCGCCCGTGATTACATGTCCGGCCCAGTCACGACTATAGAGGCCGCCTGTGATTCCATGTCCTGCCCTGTCACGGCTACGAAGGCCACCTATGAATTCCTGTCAGGTCCTGTCACGGTTATCGAGGCTGCCTGTGATTTCCTGTCCTGCCCTGGCACGGCTATGGAAGCCGCCTGTGACTCCCAGACCTGCTCAGCCAAGGCCCCTGAGACCAGGAAGGCTCTCCCTGTGTTGTCTGTCTCTACTCTCCCTGTGTTGTCTGTCTCTTCTCTCTCTGTGTTGTCTGTCTCTGTGTTCCCCCAGATCTCGGACTCAGACATGGTTTCCTGCCCGGTCTACGGCCCTACTCTGGTCTGGTGGTCGCTGGTCCTGTCTGCTCCGCCCTGGGGGGCTCCAGTCCCGTCCGCTCCGCCCTGGAGGACTCCAGTCCTGTCTGCTCCGCCCTGGGGGGCCCCAGGTCCGTCTGCTCCGCCCTGGGGGGCTCCAGTCCCATCTGCTCCGCCCTGGGGGGCTCTAGTTCTGTCTGCTCCACCCTGGTGGGCTCCGGGTCCGTCTGCTCCGCCCTGGTGGGCTCCAGATCTACCTGCTCTACCCTGGTGGGTTCCAGTTCCATCCTCTCCACCCTGGCTTCCACATGGACCTGGCCCTCCGTCCCTCTCCCTGTTCCGCATCCGCTCCTCTGACCTCCTAAGATGGTTTAGGAGCGTCTGGAAGCCGCTCCTTGGGGGGGGGGCTATGTCACAAATCCTGGCCATGAACTTTGCTCATTCACCACCAGAGGTCACTCACCCATCACATGGACTTTTACACCACACAGTTACAGATCACTCAAGGACTGCATTTCCCATCATCCACTGCACCAACACACCTGTTCACACTGATAACGCCTGCACCTGTTTACTATCTCACAATCACTATCACCCAATCACACACACCCACACACACTACATAAACTCTGGACATTCTTCTACCCACTGCCGAGTATTGTTAGCTTAGCTGCATACAAAGCGTTCCCAGTGTTTCCTAGTCTTATTTCCTGTGTTTTGATTCCTGCCCGTGTTCTTGGATTGTTTCTCTCTGCCTAGCCCTCTGGATATTGTACGCCGATCGCTGACCCTCGCTTGCCCTTGGATTATTCTTGTGTCTTGCCCATGCCATACCTGTTTGCTACTGCCCGACCCTGCCTGTATTGACCATGTTTAATAATAAAGCCTTGCAAATGGATCCGCCTGTCTCACGTCTCGTCAGCTCCGTAACAAATACCACGACTGAGGTGAGACCCTTGAGCAAGACACCAAACCCCCAACTGCTCCCCGGGCGCCGCAGCAATATGGCTGCCCACTGCATCGGGTGTGTGTTCACTACTGTGTACATGCACTTGGATGGGTTAAATGCAGAGCACAAATTCTGAGTATGGGTCACCATACTTGGCCTCACTTCACTTCTCTTTCACTAAATGTGTTTATGCCTGCAAATCATTTTACTCCAGACTATTGTCTGAATGAGGGACAATTCAAGGCAGGTTTTGTTAAAAAGTTAAAACTCAAGGATGGATCACTTCCACAGAAGAGAGGGCCGGGGTAAGCAGAGCTGATTAGCATGTAAAGAGATATGCACCGAATCGAGTCACTGTGAACAAAGCTGTTTTTGACAAGGTAAAAAGGGTGTTGTTTTACACGACCAATGAGACCATTTCAAGAAGACCCTATGAATCATACCACCTTGTAAAATCAAAACAAGAAATAATAAGAAACAAGAAATAAAAAATAGCTATGATACTGTTTTTGAAATCAAATCTTTGCATAGCTATGGCAGGAAACACTGGATCTAACAATGCCTTAGAAAAAAAAGAGTTAATCTTAAAAAATAAAGCATATACAAAAACCCATATGGGAAATATAAGAGTTATCGGATAAGCATGTTATAAACTTCTGAAACATTGGTGTTTCATATTTTAGAGCAGTCACTGTTTATTTATGAAAGAAATCAATTAAATGTATGTGGCAGTGTGTGTGAAAAAAATCAGATGTAACCCCCTTTGTAATAATTAACATTTTCATAAGTAACTGTAATTTAATTACAATTTTTTTCTGAGTAACTGTAACTGATTACAATTACTTTTATTTTGTAATTAAATTACGTAATTCCGTTACATGTAACTAGTTACTCCCCAACACTGGTCATGTGTTCCCGCCTCTTGTTTCCATATTTGGTTTGTTTCTGTTATGGGGTTGACGAGACGTGAGACATACGGATCCATCTGCAAGCTTTTATTACAGGACATGGTCGATACAGGCAGGGTCGGACAGTAGCAAACAGGTATGACAAGGATAAGGCAGAGAATAGTCCTTAGGCAAGCGTGGGTCGGCGATCGGCAAACTTAATCCAGAGGGCTAGGCAGAGAGAATAATGCAGAAGAGAACGTGCAAAAATCAGGACACAGGAAATCTAACTCGGGTTACGCGGAAACGCTTTGTAGGTAGCTGGGCTAACAATACTCGGCAGTGGGTAGGAGAAAGTCCAGAGTTTATGTATTGTGTATGTGTGTGTGTGATTGGGTGATGGTGATTGTGAGATGGAAAACAGGTGCAAGCGTGATCATTGTGAACAGCTGTGTTGGTGCAGTGGATGATGGGAAATGCAGTCTATGAGTGATCTGTAACTGTGTGGTGTGAAAGTCCATGTGATGAGAGAGTGACCTCTAGTGGTGAGTGAACCAAAGCTCATGACCATGATTTGTGACATAGCCCCCCCCCAAGGAGCGGCTTCCAGACGCTCCTAAACAATCCTAGGAGGGCGGTGGAGCGGAGGCGGAACAGGGGGAGGGACGGAGGGCCAGGTCCATGTGGAAGCCAGGGTGGAGAGGATGGAACTGGAACCCACCAGGGCGGAGCAGGCGGATCTGGAGCCCACCAGGGCGGAGCAGACGGACCTGGAGCCCCCCAGGGCGGAGCGGACGGGACTGGAGCCCCCCAGGGCGGAGCAGACGGACCTGGAGCCCACCAGGGCGGAGCGGACAGGACTGGAGCCCCCCAGGGCGGAGCAGGCGTGACAGGAGCCCCCCAGGGCGGAGCAGACAGGACCAGAGACCACCAGACCGGAGTAGGACCGTAGACCAGGCAGGAAACCATGTCTGAGTCTGAGATCTGGGGGGAAACAGAGACAGACAACACAGAGAGAGCAGAGACAGACAACACAGGGAGAGTAGAGACAGACAACACAGGGAGAGCCTTCCTGGTCTCAGGGGCCGTGGCAGAGCAGATCTGGGAATCACCGGCGGCCTCCATAGCCGTACCAAGGCAGGACAGGAAATCCCAGACGGCCTCCATAGCAGTGACAGGGCCGGACGGGGAATCACTGACGGCCTCCATAGCCGTGACAGGGCAGGACAGGGAATCACAGGCAGCCTCGATAGTCATGACAGGACCTGACAGGAATTCATAGGCGGCCATCGCAGCCGTGACTGGGCAGGACATGGAATCACAGGCGGTCTCTATAGTCGTGACTGGGCAGGACAAAGACTCACAGGCGGCCTTCACAGCCGTGACTGGGCAGGACATGGAATCACAGGCGGCCTCTATAGCCGTGACTGGGCAGGACAAGGAATCACAGGCGGCCTTCACAGCCGTGACTGGGCAGGACAAGGAATCACAGGCGGCCTCTATCGCCGTGACTGTGCAGGACATGGAATCACAGACAGCCTCCTTTGCCATGACAGGACAGGGCGAGAGTTCACAGACGGCCTCTTTAGCCGGGGCAGGACAGGGCGTGAGTTCACAGACGGCCTCCTTAGCCGTGACAGGGCAGGACAAGGATTCATAGACCGCCTCCATGGCCAGGGCAGGACAAGGCGAGAGCTCATAGACCGCCTCCATGGCCGGGGCAGGACAGGGCGAGAGCTCATAGCCAGCCTCCATGGCCGGGGCAGGACAGGGTGAGAGTTCATAGACGGCCTTCCTAGCCATGACAGAACAGGGTGAGAGTTCATAGACGGCCTCCATGGCCGGAGCAGGACAGGGCGAGAGCTCATAGACAGCCTTCCTAGCCGTGACAGGACAGGGTGAAAGTTCACAGGAGGATACCACCGACACCTCTGGAGGTTCTGCAGCTAACGCCGCCACCTCTGGAGGTTCTACGGTGGTAACATGACAGGCTGAGAGTGCATTGCTGGGCGCCACCACCTTGCAAGGGGCTGAGGCGAGCACCACCGCTTGGGAAGGTTCTGCAGCATGTGCTGCCACCTCTGGAGACATTACAGTGGACGTCGCTACCTCAGGCAGTCCAATGGTGGTGTACGCAGCCCAAATGCAACATAAAGCGATCCCTATCATGGGAAGCGCTTCAGACAGGGAAATCAGTTCAGGGACAGGAGGGCCAACGTGAGTGGATTTGGGGATACCAGCAGTGCGTACAGACACCAGCGGTGCATCCCTCACGCTGGATATCAAACAGGGAACTCGAAGGACTGACCTTAAATCTCTGGGTGTGATAGACTCTGGCTGAGGAGCGGAGACGTGAAGAGGCTCTGGCTGAGGAGCTGAGACGTGAAGAGGCTCTGGCTGAGGAGCTGTGAGTTGGGTGAGTTCATGATGATCCACAGTGGCTTGGTGTGACTCTGGCTGGAGAGCTGAGACGTGGTGTGACTCTGGCTGGAGAGCTGAGACGTGGTGTGACTCTGGCTGGAGAGCTGAGACGTGGTGTGACTCTGGCTGGAGAGCTGAGGCACGAAGAGACTCTGGCTGGAGCGCTGTGCTTTGGTTGGACTCGTGACGATCAACTGTGGCTTGGCTTGGACTCGTGACGATCAACTGTGGCTTGGCTTGACTCGTGTGACGAACAACTGTGGCTTGGCTTGACTCGTGACGAACAACTGTGGATTGACTTGACCTTTTGACATAGGCTGTGACTTGACTTGGTTCTTTAACATCAGCGGCGACTTGACTTGGCTTTTTAACATAGGCTGTGGCTTGACTTGGCTTTTTAACATAGGCTGTGGCTTGACTTGGCTTTTTAACATAGGCTGTGACTTGACTTGGTTCTTTAACATCAGCTGGCACTTGACTTGGCTCTTTAACATCAGCTGGGACTTGACTTGGCTCTTGACTGGCAGCAATGACGCTACGGGGTGTTGTTGTGACCGCCATTTTGTGAGCGTGCTCTAGCGCGGCTGTGATCACACACTTGGGTGCGGTGTCTCGTTCCTCCGCGACCCCTACAGTGAATGCTGAACCGACCGTCAACAAAGCATGGTCCAGAAACTGACTGAGCGATGAACGGGGACCCTCACGGGTTAGCTGTGACTTCAGCGGCTGATTAATGCCCTCACAAAAGAAGTCTATGAGTACACAGTCCGGCAGATCAGAAAAATGGGTGAGGTCTAAGTAGTCTTGTATATACTCCTCGAGTGGTCGCGAGCCCTGCCCGAGGTTTAACAAAATTCGTGCAATATCCATACCTGGCCAATATCCACTAGAAAAGCCGCTGGATCCTTTGTTGGCCGAGTATTCTGTTATGGGGTTGACGAGACGTGAGACATACGGATCCATCTGCAAGCTTTTATTACAGGACATGGTCGATACAGGCAGGGTCGGACAGTAGCAAACTGGTATGACAAGGATAAGGCAGAGAATAGTCCTTAGGCATGCGTGGGTCGGCGATCGGCAAACTTAATCCAGAGGGCTAGGCAGAGAGAATAATCCAGGAGAGTACGTGCAAAAATCAGGACACAGGAAATCTAACTCGGGTTACTCGGAAACGCTTTGTAGGTAGCTGGGCTAACAATACTCGGCAGTGGGTAGGAGAAAGTCCAGAGTTTATGTAGTGTGTGTGTGTGTGTGTGTGTGTGTGTGATTGGGTGATGGTGATTGTGAGATGGAAAACAGGTGCAAGCGTGATCATTGTGAACAGCTGTGCTGGTGCAGTGGATGATGGGAAATGCAGTCTATGAGTGATCTGTAACTGTGTGGTGTGAAAGTCCATGTGATGGGAGAGTGACCTCTAGTGGTGAGTGAACCAAAGCTCATGACCATGATTTGTGACAGTTTCCTGTCCTTGTTTAATGTGATTATTAGTTAATCCTGTTCAGCTGTGTTTTAGTCATTAACCTGTGTATTTACGTTCCTGCCAGTTCAGTTTCATGTGGTCTGGTCTACTTGTTACTCCCCGGTGTTTCTGTGAGTCTGCCTTGTCTTGTCCTGCCTTGATGTCTTCATTAAAGACTGTATATTTGAGTTTCATCCTCGTGTCGTGTTCCTCGTTTATCCCTGCTGTGTGCACCGTGACAATATGTTACAAGTAGAACATTTATAGCTTAAAAGCAGAGAAACACTATCATGTTTGTATTAAATGAATGTGTGTGTTTGTATTTTTCTGAAATGTTACCTGTTTTAGAGTTATCAGATTTAACTGAGTTTATAAACTGAATTTATGTGCATGGTGTATATAATAATGCGGACTCACTGTTTAGAGATGAATTGTTGTGATATTTACTGCTGCAGCACATATTGATAAGGAATGAATGAACAAAAGATTATGGTGTTTGATGCTGTTAAAGAGAATGAGTCAATATAATGCTGGGTCAAAGGTGACATGAGGTGGATCCAAGCACAAGTTTATTAACAAAAGGTCAATCAAATATGGGTAAACAGAAAAACCAGGACACATCAGCTCAGAAATCCTTAAACAAGACAGAGAACACACAACTAGGATCATGACACAAAATGACTTGTGTTTTCATGAGTCTGTCTTTAAATCTAAGTCGCGTCTCGAATCATCATCAGAAGTCCAAGTCAAGTTGCAAGTTGTTGTTTTTTTGTTTTTTTTTGCTTATGTGCGACTCGAGTCCATGTCACAGACTCCGGTTTCTATCTCTGTTGTTAGATCACACAGTTTCACTGACGATCCAGAACCTAGAGCAAACCCAGGATAGAGCGGCTGAGTGAATGTGGTCCGTTCTGTGTGGATGAGGCTCATTGTGTCAGAGATGCTGTAGAAGGACAGAGTTCCTGCACTGTGATCCACAAACACTCCTATTCTCCTGATATCATCATCATCACCACCATCATCATTATCATCATCATCATCATTATCAAACACTCCTATTCTGCTGCTGATGGGCTTCACAGAGAGAGCAGTCTGTATGTTATTGTGCCAGAATGAGTAACTGGGGGGAGAGCAGTCCAAACTCCAGGACTGATCATTACCTCCAAACCAGCACTCATCACCGTCTCCCTTCCTGCTGATGCTCTTATATGACACTGATATATCCACACCATCATCTCCACTCCACTGCAGCTCCCAGTAATAGCGTCCACACACACTCTCTCTACACAACACCTGAGAATACTCATCAAATCTGTCTGGATGATCAGGATACGGCTGGATTGTGTCAGTGTAAGTAGCTGCTCTGTTTCTCTCAGACAGACGGAGGCGTTTATTCACTGTGTTCAGATCCAGAGTCAGAAACCTGCGATCTGATGAAGATAAAATAAACAAGACTTATTTCATGTAGTTTATATAAACATACTTTTTCAGATGTGAAAATCATTCCAGGACTCTCTGTTAATTACACACATGTCAAATCATATCAATTTAAAGTGTTATCAAATTAAATAGCACTGTGTGTGTTTCATAATGTCTTACACTGCAGGAACTCTGGCCTGGTCTTCGGTTCTTTGAGGGGAATAATTTCACTGTATGTTACTGTGAACATAAAGATATTATTAATGTGATTATCATGTGAAGCATGAATTTCTTCTGTATTTAATAGTTTATTTCTTCTGTGTGATATGACACATTACCTCTGCCAGAGATCAGTTCAATCTCTTCTCTGCAGAAATCCTCCAGCTTTTCTTTCAGTTTAGAAACAGATTTCTGCACATGATTGAAAGAGAGGAGAGAACTGATGGTGATGGGTTTGTCTGTAGATTCAGGAGAGACGGAGAAAGACTGGAAACTCTGCAGGAGAAAAAACACAATAAGGAATGTTTTCCGGACACACTGAAGCACATGAGAAGCTCCGGTCACTCACACACACACACACACACACACACTCACACACTCACACTCACACACTCTCTCACACACACACACACACACACACACACGCACACACACACACACAAAGAAAGGAATGTTTTCCGGACACACTGAAGCACATGAGAAGCTCCGGTCACTCACACACACACACACACACACACACACAAACACTCACACACTCACACTCACACACTCTCTCACACACACACACACACACACGCACACACACACACACAAAGAAAGGAATGTTTTCCGGACACACTGAAGCACATGAGAAGCTCCGGTCTGTGTGTAAGGATCTGTGTCACCTGCAGGAACTGGATGTGATCCTGTGTGTGTGAAAGCTGCTCCAGCTCAGCGTCTCTCCTCCTCAGATCACTGATCTCCTGCTCCAGTCGCTCCAGTCGTCCTTCAGCTCGACTCACTGCTTGCTTTTCCTGATCTCTGATCAGCCGTATCAGCTCAGAGCGGCTTCTCTCAATGGAGCGGATGAGCTCAGTAAAGATGCTCTCGGTGTCCTCCACTGCTGTCTGTGCAGAGCTCTGTTACACACACAGCACAGGCAGCTCTATGAGTCTAAGAGCGGCTCTTCTGTCTATCAGCTGCTGTTCTTCTGCACAAACTCACCTTATGAGACTCCACAGCCGCTCTCAGCTCCTCCAGCTCTTTCTCTCTCTGCTGGATTCTCTCCTGATATTTCACTTGTGTCTCCTTCAGAATCCTCTGTTCACAGAAACACATACAAACCAGTCATAAAATGAAATGCAGCTGATTACTTTCATTCACAAACAAAACCAAGGACACAGAACAGCTTTACCAGCTTAACAAAGACAACACCAGACATCAATCTAAGAGAACTGAGGACATATAATTAAATGAGGAACTAAACAAGACACAGGTGATGATAATATGTAACTATAACAACAAACTAAACTAGAACAAAGGAAACAGGAATAAAACTGGAAAACAAGGAAATGCAAACGAAAAGCCATTTAAACACAAACAGAAACATAATGTAAAAGATATATGCATATAAATATGTATGTATATATGTGCATACATAGGGGAAATACATTTGTTTACATTTCTCCTCTAAATTTGGGTTTTAGAGTTAAATAAAAAAGAAATATGATTATAATAATAATCATCATCACCATCATTATCATACAAGTTGCAGATAGTATGAGGAAATTAGTAAATATTGTTAGCAATATACAGGCATTTTGGGGGCAATTTATCTATTTTATAATAATATTATTATTATTTTTTTTGGGGGGTATAGTGTACTGTTCAATTCTTCTTACAATTAATATATTAAAACAAAATATTTAAGCTGATGTTTGATAATAGGAGTAGACTTTCAAATATTATTCTGTAAGTGTAAACAATCATTACTGTGTCTGAAGCCTATTTCAACTAAATCACATGCTTTCTCAGCACTTCAGACTTCATCTTGAGGAGGTAAACCAGTACAAATTGCTCAGTATTTATTTGTGCAATGAATGACACACACGTTTGTTCACTTGCTGTGAAATATGGTCTGATATGTGAGTGATTTACACACATTATAGAGGGCAGCAGATTGATAAACAGTCACTGAACGCTGCTGGGTCGGTCAGATTGTGTTGTGTAATGTGATTGAGCTCATACCTGTTTCTCGCTCCTCTCTGCTTCTGCCGTCACAGTTTCATGGTTCTTGTGTTCATCCATCAAACACGGATAACAGATGCACCGCTGGTCAGTTCTGCAGTAGAGCTTCAGCTGTTCTTGGTGTTTTCTGCAGATCATCTCCTGCAGTCGTCCAGTGGCTTCGGTCAGTTTGTGTTTCTTGCTTCTGAAGAGACCCTCGTGTTGCTGAAGGTGATTCTGACAGTAAGAGTTCAGACACACCAGACAGGACTTGACAGCTGTGTGTTTCTTCCCAGTACAGACGTCACACTCCACATCTCCAGATCCAGCGTCACTATCAGCGGTTTGGAGTCTGGTCTTCTTCAGTTTCTCCAGCATTTCAGCCAGCAGGACATTGGTAGCTAAAGCAGGTCTGGGACTGAAGGTCTGTCTGCACTGAGGGCAGCTGTAGACTCTCTTCTGATCCTCCTGATCCCAGCAGTCTGTAATACACATCTTACAGTAACTGTGTCCACAGGCAGTGGTCACCGGATCCTTCAGCAGATCCAGACACACTGGACACGTGAACTGATCCTGATCCACTTGAATACTGGCTTCTGCCATTGTGTGTGAGTTTGTGTGAAAGAGAGACAGAGTGACCTTCAAAAGCGCTTCACTTTCACTTTCTCTCTCCAGAAACAGCAAAGTCATTTCCTGGTTTGTGTTTGAGAGACGTGTGCAAAACTATCTGCAGATGTGTGCAAAACTACACGTGTTCTCTTCCATCATCATCTGGAGGATTGTGCAGTAAAGGACATTCACAGTCAGAATTAATATTTATTAACATTAGTTACATTGTATCAGACAAAATGTATCAGCACATGCAGTCACATATTGATAAATAAAGTTAATTACTGCTCTTCTTTCATTGCGTTGTATACAGTAAAGAAGAATGATTTTCATTAACTCTGAATGAGATGAAGATTTGAGCTGAAATCAGTGATGATTGTGAGATGTGACACAGATGCATGTGTTCAGTGGTTTCTCTCACACAGAGCAGGTTTGGACAGCAGAGGGCGAGAGAGGATCACAAACAGACTGAAGCAGACACATCTGGATCAATGAATTGTGGCAGTCACATAGGTCTAAGAGACCGGTGCATAGGTGCGTTTTACCAATTGGGGGCAAAGAAATAAAATGTAGTGAGACGTGGATATCAATACAAACATACACTTCATTATAGCATCAATAAAATTCCCTCTTCCAGGTAACACACCACAAGATTATTAAAGTAATTCTCCAGAGCCAGGCTTAGCAGGAACAGGGCAGGCCGGCTGCAACTCGGGAGGTCGTCTGAACGCACCTAAATTCACACCACATCAAGCACCTCACACACACACTGTAAGAAGATTGTACCAACACACATGGCACCCTGTGAAACACACACCACTGAAGGAAAGCTACACCCTATTTTTTTTTAATCTGTGTCCCAACCATGACCCAACACCACATACCCTTGGACTATTCCGGTCATGCGTTCCACGGCCTAAACCAAACAGAAATCCTATTAGAGGTAGGGCCTGGTATTGTGGCAGCTCTCGAGCCTCCCTCAACTGCCTGTGGTAGATGATGCAAATTCGAATAGTGGCCCGCAGTAGTCCGCCCAGTTCTCCTCAAGGGGACACCATCCATGCATGACTGGCTCTCTGGCAAACTAGCAGGCCCTGGGGGTACACCTGATACAAACTCAGGAACCTCACGGCCCCCCACAACTGAGGTCTCCCCATCGGACCCTACCGGCCTACTCTGTGAGGTAGAAACACCCAAAGAAACTGGCACCTGAGACACTGGCCCCCAACCTACCGGGGAAATTGCCGGCATCAACATAAGCAGATCAAGATCCTCTGATGAAACTTCTGCTAAAGGCACCTCTTTCTCCGAAACAAGGGGATCTGTCGAGGCCGGAACCAGAGCATCCTTCCGAATTCAGGCCTTCAAGGCCGAGCGATGAATGCATCTGACCCTTCCCAAGTCCTCCACTGGTGCAATAGTGTATACCACCCCACCCTCCTTGGGTGATTTTATGACCTGATACACCACCGGGCTCCACAGGTCCTGAATTTTATGGTGACCTCTAGTACCATACTCACTTAAATAGACTAACTGGCCCTCCCCCAGTGGTGCATCACAGACGTGGGCATCATGTTGCGCCTTACAGCGACCAGCAGCAATTTCCAGTCGTCCCCGAGCCCCCTCAAAAGCCACCTGAAGCCTAGCCTAGCCTGATGTTCCCTCATCCACTCATGCACACTAGCCCCAGCCTCCTGGACTCTACCCAAGAGGAAGTCCACAGGGAGTCTTGGCTCTTGTCCAAACATTAAAAAATATAGGGATTTGCCAGTGGCCTGATGAGGGGTAGTGATGTAGCAGAACAGCAATTGTGGGAGGCATGAGGCCCAATCCATCTTCCTGGACACAGGCAGGGTACGCAAGAGATTATGCAATGTCCTATTAAACGCTCGCACTGCCCATTCCCCGCCGGATAATACGGAGTAGTGCGAGACTTTTCTACCTTATATAGTGCACAAAGCTGCTGTACCAGGGAGGACTCGAAATTACAGCCCTGATCAGTATGGATCTGGCTGGGAACACAAAACTTATAAAACCATTCAACCATCAAAACTTGGGCTACTGTCTCTGCCCGTTGATCTTGTGTAGGTACAGCCCAGGTATATTTTGTAAACACATCCGTCATCACCAGCACTTTCTCCAGCCCAGAACGCGTTGGTTCTAACACAGTAAAATCTATGGTCAAGATTTCATTCGGCCTCGAGGCCAAAAGAGGGCCCATAAAGCTATTGGGAAGGAGTTGTGTATCCTTGGCAGCCTGGCACCTTTCACACTCTCGACACCATTGTGCCACATCAGACGTCAGGCCTGGCCAAAAACAGCGCTGCCGCACCAACTCAGTGGCGCGTTCCACTCCCTGGTGCCCATGCTCCTGGTGCAATTGTGTCAGCACTTCATGATGCAATAATGATGGTAACACCACCTGCAGCACCTCTTCCCCACCATCCGAGCGGAAGAATCTGCGATGCAATACTCCGTCCTGACTGGAGATGATTTGATGGAGATGTGTAGTGTTTTCAGTCTGAAGCTGAGATGAGATGCAGTGAATCCTCAGCCGGATCTCTGAAGGGTTTGTAAATCTTCTCCTGAAGTTATTAACATCTCTCTCGTAAACATTTGACTGCTGCAATGCTAAAATTAAACACACACGACCCAATAAGATTTGATATCAGTGATTTCAGACCTGTGTGATTAGATGAACAGAGTTATAACAGCTTCTGATGATTGCTAATATAACACACAAATAATGTGGATTTTGTTTAGAATCAGTTGATGCTGCGTTTATAGTTTTTTTTTAACACATTACATAAATGTGATAGCTTTGAATATATTTAATGTCATTTATTTAATATGATAAAATCAACCTATTATGTCCTATTACTTTTTCATATGTTTCAGTGGCTGTGCAAAGGTATGGAAATGTATGTATGCTACAATCACACTTTACATAAGAATATGGTTATGTTAGAAACCCATATGTTTCATGTTACAAAATTGCAGTAATGCAGCAGATGCTGGAACGGTTCAGAGAAAATCTCTCATTCAGAGACTGGATCTGCTGTTAAAACTGGATTGAAGAAAAAATCAATCTCAAATACTTCATTAAGAAAACATTGTCTGTTTAGTTAATGTTGTGCTGTTCAACACGGGGCTGTTTTCTTCAGAAGGAGACAGAACAGTGTTTACTGATGTTTCCCAGAATAAAGAGTAAACCAATGTTGGGAATTCAACCTTCAAGCAAATATTAGATGTAAACTAACTATTAAAGGTCTGTCAGGTTTGTTCCAGCAATGAAAGGCATGAGATGGAGGTCCAGTAATAACAGAAAAACACAGTGACCTCTGCTGGATCTGTGTTTGTGTCTCCTCGTGTATTTCTCTCATGTCACGTGATCAGAGCGATGAAGGTCTCATAGGAAAGGCTTGTTTGTGTAATTCTCTGGTGATTACTGGATCCGCTCATCATTAGTTGAGTATATACTGTACTCTCTGCAGTCGCTGGATTGCTGTGGTTTGTTATTCTGCTCTCTCTCAGATCTACAGGGGTTTATCTGTCTCTGAACATCAGTCTCAGCTGTGGATCACAGTCACAGCGAGGAGAACGTCCTACAGATTTATTCTCTGGACACTTTTCTCTCTAAAGACTGGTCATCATTTCTTTCCTCTGTATTTGTGTCATTCCTCTGTCTCTCTCTGACAGAACTATCATGAAACCAGCAGGAAAACACTTCAGCTCTTCAGTGCTGTCTCACATAAAATCAACTCAATCAACTCAATTCAACCGGTCGAGGCAGTGAGGAGCCAGACTGAGTTTATATATCATGTTTATTTGTATAGCACTTTTCACAATACATATGTCAAAGCAGCTTCACAGAAAGTGCTTGTTTTAAATGTTTCAGGCATGAAGCCAGAGGAGCCTGTGTCACTGAAAAACTGGTAGAGAAAAATCTTGAGTCTCCAAACTTATGAGCAATAGTATACAGCTCTGAGATCATACAAATCAGTTAAAGTCATGTGTGCAGTAAACAAACAAAACCCTTCTATACGCATCTATGGCATCATTTGCAAATGAGACTGAGTCCAATCCCAATCTTCATCTTTTCTTAAAATCACACATAACCCACCAAATCCAGTGCATACAAATACAGAACTGCAGCTGAGCAGCTTTCTTCCAGCAGATGGTGCTAATGATCAGTTTACTGTCACACTGCTGTAGACATCAGTGTTAGATGCAGCAGTGTGTGTGTGTGTGTGTGTTTATCTTTCTAACTGTCTATCTGTCTTTCTATCTATCCGTCTGTTTGTTAGTTGATTTTGTTGTCTAAAAGAAATGCTGAATTCTACAGTGAGAGCTGTCTATTGTTGACATTATTGGATTATTGGATATCTTTAAATCTAAGTCATGTCCAAATCAGGAGTCCAAATCAAGTTGTGTTGTGTTTTTTTTTTTTTTTTTTGTGACTTGTGTGCGACTCGAGTCCAACTCACAGACTCAGGTTTCTATATCTGCTGTTAGATCACACAGTTTCACTGATGATCCACCATTAACCCAAAACCCAGGATAGAGGTGCTGAGTGAATGTGGTCTGGACTGTGTGGATGGGGATCATTGTGTCAGAGACGCTGTAGAAGGACAGAGTTCCTGCACTGTGATCCACAAACACACCTATTCTATAGATATCATCATCATCATCATCAGACACTCCTATTCTGCTGCTGATGGGCTTCACAGAGAGAGCAGTCTTTATCTTATTGTGCCAGAATGAGTAACTGGAGGGAGTGCAGAACAAACACCAGGACTGATCATTATATCCAAACACGCACTCATCACCTCCTCCCTTCCTGCTGATGCTCTTATATGACACTGATATCTCCACACCTTCATCTCCACTCCACTCAATCTCCCAGTAACAGCGTCCGCACACACTCTCTCTACACAACACCTGACACTTATGATCAAATCTGTCTGGATGATCAGGATACAGCTGATCTGTGTCAGTGCCAGTAGCTGCTCTGTTTCTCTCAGACAGACGGAGGAGTTTATTCACTGTGTTCAGATCCAGAGTCAGAAACCTGCGATCTGATGAAGATAAAATAAACAAGACTTATTTCAAGTTGTTTACACAAACATATTTTTTCATTTGTGAAATTGTTAATTCCGGGACTCTTTGTTAATTACATAAATCTTTAGTTTTGATATGTTTACAGACTTTTTAATAACACTGTGAACTCAGGTGTGATGCCTTTTATACATTTACATTTAATCATTTGGCAGACGCTTTTATCCAAAAATGACTTACAAATGAGGATAATAGAAGCAATCAGAATCAACAAAAGAGCAATATGCAAGTGTTATGACAAGTCTAAGTTAGCTTAACGCAGTACACGTAGCAAGGTTTTTTATTATATAATTAAATAGAAAGAAAACAGATAGAATAGAAAAGAATAGAGCAAGCTAGTGTTAGAGGCCTTTTTTTGCTTTTTGTTTATTACATAATAAATAAAAAGAAAACAGAAAAGAATAGAGCAAGCTAGTGTTAGAGGCCTTTTTTGCTTTTTGTTAATTGTATAATAAATAAAAAGAAAACAAATAGATAGATTACAAAAAGAATAGAGAAGCTAGTGTTGGATAAAGATGGAAGAGATGTGTTTTTAGTCGATTGTTGAAGATAGCTAAGGACTCAGCTTCTCTTATAGTTTTTCAAAATGAAAATCATGAAGTAATATTAGTGTTTGTTTCATAATGTCTTACACTGCAGGAACTCTGGCCTGGTCTTCGGTTCTTTGAGGGGAATAATTTCACTGTATGTTACTGTGAACATAAAGATATCATTAATGTGATTCTCACGTGAAACATGAATCTCTTCCATACTGTATTTAATAGTTTCTTCTGTGTGATATGACACATTACCTCTGCCAGATATCAGTTCTCTCTCTTCTCTGCAGAAATCCTCCAGTTTTTCTTTCAGTTTAGAAACAGATTTCTCCACATGATTGAAAGAGAGAAGAGAACTGATGATGATGGGTTTGTCTGTAGATTCAGGAGAGACGGAGAAAGACTGGAAACTCTGCAGGAGAAAAAAAACACAATAAGGAATGTTTTCCGGACACACTGAAGCACATGAGAAGCTCCGGTCTGTGTGTAAGGATCTGTGTTACCTGCAGGAACTGGATGTGATCCTGTGTGTGTGAAAGCTGCTCCAGCTCAGTGTCTCTCCTCCTCAGATCATTGATCTCCTGCTCCAGTCGCTCCAGTCGTCCTTCAGCTCGACTCACTGCTTGCTTTTCCTGATCTCTGATCAGCCGTATCAGCTCAGAGCGGCTTCTCTCAATGGAGCGGATGAGCTCAGTAAAGATGCTCTCGGTGTCCTCCACTGCTGTCTGTGCAGAGCTCTGTTACACACACAGCACAGGCAGCTCTATGAGTCTAAGAGCGGCTCTTCTGTCTATCAGCTGCTGTTCTTCTGCACAAACTCACCTTATGAGACTCCACAGCCGCTCTCAGATCCTCCAGCTCTTTCTCTCTCTGCTGGATTCTCTCCTGATATTTCACTTGTGTCTCCTTCAGAATCCTCTGTTCACAGAAACACATACAAACCAGTCATAAAATGAAATGCAGCTGATTACTTTTATTCACTAACAAAACGAAGAAGATCCTAAAACAGGACAGCTTTACCAGCTTAACAAAGACAACACCATACATCAAACTAAGAGAACTGAGGACATACAATTAAATGAGGAACCAAACAAGACACAGGTGTTGATAATATGTAACTATAACAATTGTCACGAATCCGGTTTGTGGCCTTCCGCCCGATAGCCAGCAGAAGTCGCCTCTCCATCATATTGACTCTCACACCACACAGCACACTGGACTGCATTTCCCATCATCCATTGCACTGATGACACACACACAGCTGATTACACTAATCACGCTCACACCTGAGAACTATCACACAATCACTATCACCCAATCACACACTCTTTATAAGCCTTGGACTTGCTCTCTGTGATTGCTGAGTATTGTATAGCGTTTATCACTCTCCAAGCGATAGCTACTCTACGGAGCCCACGTAGTTGTCATAGTCTTGCCTTGCGTGTTTTTGATTCTTACCTGTGTTTCCTGGATTAATCCTTTGCTTTGCCGTTCAGACTCTGTTTGCACTAGTGGTGGGCAGAGTGAGGCTTCGTGAAACACTGAAGCAGTCAAAGCAAATGTGTCGAGGCTTCGAAACATTTTGACACCCGTCTCTACGGTGACACCTAGTGGTCATTTTCAAGTATTGCTCTGAAACAGCGTTGACAATGAAACAGTTAAGCGAATTGACGAATTATAACGTATGTTGTGTTAATTGATCCATCTAGTGATTTGGGGGAGTGGTTAGTGTGCTTGACTGGAATGCTGTCTTCTTGGGTTCGAATCCTGGGTCATCTTCACAAAATTATAATAAAGAATTAAAATGTGTGTTTTTATTGTTCTGTTCTTGTAATGTTGAAACATCGGTCTGACATCTGAATGAACTCTTTGTGAATAAATAAGTGTTATTTTGGTAATGAAAAATAGACAATAAAATACATCAAGCTACAATGTCTTCATTTTTTTTTACATATAGGCTACAGATTTATTTAAACATTTTAATTGTTCTGCTGTTGATGGACTTAGCCTACTTCTTTTTTACATAGAATATCTCCAGCCTTTGAATAAATCCTCTCACAAGGGACAATTATCTGTCAATGTCTATAGCCTATCTATCAATATCTTAATAATAACTTTTAATGTAGCCTAAATATAATTAACCAAATTACACTATAAATATCACTATATCGCAAAATCTCTCTCCTCTCACAAAAACCCACGAAGTGAAGATGCGTTAACTCCACTTTTATACTTTGTGGGAGTTAGGTTGAGACAGATGTGCAATTGTGTGATTTGTTCCCGACCCTGTCAATCAAACACAGACTCGACAGGTATGCCACGCCTCCAAACACTTGTGACACGCCCCGATGCTTCGAATCACCTTAGTCACGTGACATGGGTGTTTCGAATCACGCTTCGGAGCAGTGTTTCGAAACATCTGCGCTTTGGGATCTCGACACAGTGTCAAAACGTCAGTTTCGCGTCTGCCATCCCTAGTTTGCACCTCGTTTGGATTATTGCTTGTGTACCTGGATTATCTCTCTGCCTTGCCCTGTTGGATATTGTTCGCCGATCGTCGACCCACGCTTGCCCTAGGATCACTCTTGTGTCTTGCCCGTGCCATATCTGTTTGCCGTTGTTTGACCCTGCCTGTGTATTGACTATGTTTATAAATAAAACTTGCACATGGATCCGTACACCTCACGTCTCGTTGGCTCCGTTACAACAACAAACTGTAAACTAGAACAAAGGAAACAGGAATAAAACTGGAAAACAAGGAAATGCAAATGAAAAGCTCTTTAAACACAAACAGAATCCTAATGTGAAAGATATATGCATATAAATATATGTATATATATATATACACTGAACAAAATTATAAAAGCAACACTTTTGTTTTTGCCCCCATTTTTCATGAGCTGAACTCAAAGATCTAAACCTTTTTCTATGTACACAATAGGCCTATTTCTCTCAAATATTGTTCACAAATCTGTCTAAATCTGTGTTAGTGAGCGCTCCTCCTTTGCCGAGATAATCCATTCACCTCACAGGTGTGGCATATCAAGATGCTGATTAGACAGCATGATTATTGCACAGGTGTGCCTTAGGCTGGCCACAACAAAAGGTCACTCTAAAATGTGCAGTTTTAACACACAGCACAATGCCACAGATGTCGCAAATTTTGAGGGAGCGTGCAATTGGCATGCTGACTGCGGGAATGTCCACCAGAGCTGTTGCCCGTAAATTGAATGTTCATTTCTCTACCATAAGCCGTCTCCAAAGGCGTTTCTGAGAATTTGGCAGTACATCCAACCGGCCTCACAACCGCAGACCACGTGTAACCACACCAGCCCAGGACCTCCACATTCAGCATCTTCACCTCCAAGATCGTCTGAGACTAGCCACCCGGACAGCTGCTGCAACAATCAGTTTGCATAACCAAAGAATTTCTGCACAAACTGTCAGAAACCGTCTCAGGAAAGCTCATCTGCATGCTCGTCGTCCTCATCGGGGTCTCGACCTGACTGCAGTTCGTCATCGTAACCGACTTGAGTGGGCAAATGCTCACATTCGATGTCGTCTGGCACTTTGGAGAGGTGTTCTCTTCATGGATGAATCCCGATTTTCACTGTACAGGACAGATGGCAGACAGCGTGCATAGCGTCGTGTGGGTGAGCGGTTTGCTGATGTCAACGTTGTGGATCGAGTGGCCCATGGTGGCGGTGGGGTTATGTTATGGGCAGGCATATGTTATGGACAACGAATACAGGTGTATTTTATTGATGGCATTTTGAATGCACAGAGATACTGTGACGAGATCCTGAGGCCCATTGTTGTGCCATTCATCCACGACCATCACCTCATGTTGCAGCATGATAATGCACGGCCCCATGTTGCAAGGATCTGTACACAATTCCTGGAAGCTGAAAACATCCCAGTTCCACAGCCATATCACCCTGCAGCCCAAGACCGGCTGCCAACTGAATCTAAGCAGGGTTGAGCCTGGTCAGTACCTGGATGGGAGATCTCCTGGGAAAACTAGGTTGCTGTTGGTAGAGGTGTTAGTGAGGCCAGCAGGGGGTGCTCAGCCTGTGGTCTGTGTGGGTCCTAATGCCCCAGTATAGTGACGGGGACACTATACTGTCAAAAAGAGCACCGTCTTTCGGATGAGATGTTAAACCAAGGTCCTGATTCTCTGTGGTCATTAAAAATCCCATGACACTCATCATAAAAGAGTAGGGGTGTAACCCCGGTGTCCTGGCCAAATTCCCTCCACTGGCCTTTGTCAATCATGGCCTCCCAATAACCCCCATCCACTTGATTGGCTTTATCTCTCTCTCTTCTCCACCTGTAGCTGGTGTGCTGTGGCTGCCGTCGCATCATCCAAGTGGATGCTGCACACTGGTGGTGGTTGAAGAGAGACCACCTCATATGATTTTAAAACACTTTGGGTGTACAGCAATACACAATAAAGCGCTATATACAGTAAATGCCTCATTCATTCATTCTTACATGGCCAGCAAACTCACCGGACATGTCACCCATTGAGCATCTTTGGGATGCTCTGGATCGGTGTATACGACGGCGTGTTCCAGTTCCTGCGAATATCCAGCAACTTTGCACAGCCATTGAAGATGAGTGGAACAACATTCCACAGGCCACAATCAACAACCTGATCAACTCTATGTGAAGGAGATGTGTTGCACTGCGTAAGGCAAATGGTGGTCACACCAGATGGTTTTCAGACCACCCCCGGACCCCCCAATACAGTAAAACTGCACATTTCAGAGTGGCCTTTTATTGTGGCCAGCCTAAGGCACACCTGTGCAATAATCATGCTGTCTAATCAGCATCTTGATATGCCACACCTGTGAGGTGGATAGATTATCTCGGCAAAGGTGAAGTGCTCACTAACACAGATTTATACAAATTTGTGAACAATATTTGAGAGAAATAGGCCTTTGGTGTACATAGAAAAAGTCTTGGACCTTTGAGTTCAGCTCATGAAAAATGGGGGCAAAAACAAAAGTGTTGCGTTTATAATTTTGTTCAGTATATGTGCATACATAGGGGAAATACATTTGTTTACATTTCTTATTTCCTCTAAATTTGGGGTTTAGAGTTAAATAAAAAGAAATATGATTATAATAATAATAATTATCATCATCATTATCATATAAGTTGCAGATAGTATGAGGAAATTAATTATTTTTTAGCAGTTTTTTTGGGGTGGGGGGTGTATATTGTACTGTTCAATTCTTCTTACAATTAATATATTAAAACAAAATATTTAAGCTGATGTTTGATAATAGGAGTAGACTTTCAAATATTATTCAATGGTAAGTGTAAACAATCATTACTGTGTCTGAAGCCTATTTCAACTAATTCACATGCTTTCTCAGCACTTCAGACTTCATCTTGAGGAGGAAAACCAGTACAAATTGCTCAGTATTTATTTGTGGAATAAATTATGCTCACTTTTGTTCACTTGCTGTAAAATATGGTCTGATATGTGAGTGATTTACTCAATTAGATAAACAGTCACTGAACGCTGCTGGATCGGTCAGATTGTGTCGTGTAATGTGATTGAGATCATACCTGTTTCTCAGTCCTCTCTGCTTCTGCCGTCACAGTTTCATGGTGCTTGTGTTCATCCATCAAACACGGATAACAGATGCACCGCTGGTCAGTTCTGCAGTAGAGCTTCAGCTGTTCTTGGTGTTTTGTGCAGATCATCTCCTGCAGTCGTCCAGTGACTTCGGTCAGTTTGTGTTTCTTGCTTCTGAAGAGACTCTCATGTTGCTGAAGGTGATTCTGACAGTAAGAGTTCAGACACACCAGACAGGACTTGACAGCTGTGTGTTTCTTCCCAGTACAGACGTCACACTCCACATCTCCAGATCCAGCGTCACTATCAGCGGTTTGGAGTCTGGTCTTCTTCAGTTTCTCCAGCATTTCAGCCAGCAGGATATTGGTAGCTAAAGCAGGTCTGGGGCTGAAGGTCTGTCTGCACTGAGGGCAGCTGTAGACTCTCATCTGATCCTCCTGATCCCAGCAGTCTGTAATACACATCTTACAGTAACTGTGTCCACAGGGAATGGTCACCGGATCCTTCAGCAGATCCAGACAAACTGGACACATGAACTGATCCTGATCCACTGGAATACTGGCTTCTGCCATTGTGTGTGAGTTTGTGTGAAAGAGAGACAGAGTGAGCGTCTGAAGCACTTCACTTTCACTTTCTCTCTACAGAAACAGCAAAGTCATTTCCTGCTTTGTGTTTGAGAAACGTGTGCAAAACTATCTGCAGATGTGTGCAAAACTACACGGCAATCCTCTGTGGTTTCTCTCACAGAGAGCAGGTTTGGACAGCAGAGGGCGAGAGAGAATCACAAACAGACTGAAGGAAACACATCTGGATGAAGGAATGAGGCCTGACGATCATGAGTATTTTTTCATTTTTTTTTTCCATTTACTCAGGTCTCCTAATGGCACAAGATGCAGCAGAAGCGGATAGCAGTGCCTGAATGGCACCAGAATAACAAAGCAGTAAATGATATAAAAATGATAAACTCTTGACAATAGCACAATACATTACATTGCACAAAACAAAACAATAATAAAACAACAAAATAAATCAACCAAAAATAACACAAAATAACAAAAGTTAATGACAAAGTAAACTTAACACTGTGTACAAAAGAAACCCAAACTACAAAAGAACAATCCAGAGAAAAATGCGAATGAAACAACTAATACTTATACTTGGAAGCAATAAAACTGGTAAATAGCCTAGCAGAAACACCAAGCTATAGATATCAGCCCAAACGACCCGCAAAGCAGCAAAGCGTAAGCAATGAAGTACCAAGGTCCGTAATCAAAAGAAACAAAACAAAAAATAGCCATAAGCAAAACAGCAGCGGCGTCACATGTAGCGTCTTCAGCGAGGGATCGGCTTACAGATTGTGATGTTCCATTCCCCGGTTAGGGTTGAACGAAGACCAACGTAAAGCTATATGGTTACTCCAACAAGTGTCGGAACTCAATATACCGGATAGCACTCACAACGGCGCTTTTGTTGCCATTACTGTAAGTGAACTCCGCCACAAACTTGCCGCAATGCCGATGCCACCAGCCCCACTCTAATCAGACTGAACGCAAACAGGAACGGAAAGGGGAACGCCAGGAAGAGGAGAACCCAGAATCAACAGGACACCACCACACCCCTCAAAATAAGAGTCCTTAAATAGTATGGCTGCTTACACCTCATTGGTTCACCAATCACATCCCAACCGGGGCCAAAAGCAGATAGAATACTTACCTTGCTACATTCTACCCTCTATTTTTTTGGATCGGCGTCCCAACCATGACCCAACAGCACATACCCTTGGACTATTCCGGTCGTGCATTCCATGGCCTAAACCAAACCAAAGGTAGGGCCTGGTATTGTGGCAGCTCTCGAGCCTCCCTCAACGGCCCGTGGTAGATGATACAAATTCGAATAGTGGCCCGCAGCAGTCTGCCCAGTTCTCCTCAAGGGGACACCATCCATGCATGACTGGCTCTCTGGCAAACTAGCAGGCCCCGGGGGTGCACCTGATACAAACTCAGGAACCTCACGGCCCCCCACAACTGAGGTCTCCCCATCGAACCCTACCGGCCTACTCTGTGAGGTAGAAACACCCAAAGAAACCGGCACCTGAGAGACTGGCCCCCAACCTACCGGGGGAGTTGCCGGCATCAACATAAGCAGATCAACATCCTCTGACAAAACTTCTGCTAAAGGCACCTCTTTCTCTGAAACAAGGGGATCTGTCGAGGCCAGAACCGGAGCATCCTTCCGGATTCGGGCCTTCAAGGCTGAGCGATGAACACATCTGACCCTTCCCAAGTCCTCCACTGGTGCAATAGTATATACCTCCCCACCCTCCTTGGGTGATTTTACGACCTGATACACCACCGTACCCCACAGGTCCTGAATTTTATGGTGACCTCTAGTACCATACTCATGTAAATAGACTAACTGGCCCTCCCCCAGTGGTGCATCACAGATGTGGGCATCATGTTGCGCCTTACGGCGACCTGCAGCAATTTCCAGTCGTCCCCGAGCCCCCTCAAAAGCCACCTGAAGCCTAGCCTGATGTTCCCTCATCCACTCATGCACACTACCAGCCCCAGCCTCCTGGACTCTACCCAAGAGGAAGTCCACCGGGAGTCTTGGCTCTTGCCTAAACCTTTGCGACCAAAAGAGCCATTTTGGCCCTGCTCCCACCAAATTAAATTTGCCTGGAGCCGCATAACATAGTTGACCTTTAAATTAATATAACACAATTTGTTGTTTAATGGAGATGTAATGTAAGGTAGTTGCCTAGTTGTACCACTAGGTGGCTCTCTAGACTGATTTCTGTTGTATTTGGATATTAGCAATTTATACCTTTCTGTCCCTGACAACGAGAGAGGGGCGTCGCGGTTTTGCCCGCGTTGCTTTAGCTGGACTTTATTTTTTTTCGTTTTGCTTTTCCTTGAAATTAAATGAATGATTACTTTGTAAAGTTTTGTGTCAACATTTAATCTCGGTTCCTGTTTATTTCACAATAAAGAACAGCGTTTGATGCCTCATTATTTCCACAGTACTCTACAACAATAACAAAAATAAAAAAACAACAATAACAACAACGCAGAGTCCAGAAGAGGCACGGGAAAATAGATAACGAACCGGAGACATCAGGTTAAAACACAACACACATCACAATATTAACAATATAGGCTACCAAAAATTTAATTTATGTTGCATTTCAAGAACTATAGAACTAAAGAACTAATAAAAAATTGTGTGCAATATAAAAACACAGAATAGAATGCCGAACAGCTCCCCATATTTAATTCTGAAAGATTCAAAAAATAAAAGCAATACTCGTGTAGACTCACATTCTTCTCGACATTTGTGCAATTTAATAAAATAACTAGCCTACTATGAAATGCATAAAACATGCATTCCTGGCTTTAAAATGAAAAATATGCCAGTTTCTATTTATTTATGACCGTCTTAAGTCCATTTAAGTATGATGTCATCTTCTGCTTGCTTCATCAGCCATGTAGGCTACAGCAACCAACTGTCGCGCCTTGGAAAAAAAAATAACCACATCAGCTCGGGGTCTTTAAACAAATAATGTTTAATATTTAATACTATTTAGCTTGTTAAAGGAATGTTTTCTCACCTCTTTAATGAGATTTCTGTTTCTGGACATCACTGCTGAGCTTCTCTATATCGGGGCTGTAAGATGTGACTTTGATCTTCACACAGGACTGCAGGCTGTCGTCTGTAAGATGGGATCGATATTTTGATTTTATGTAGTTCATGCTGGAGAAAACCTGCTCGCATAAGTATGTTGATCCAAAAATGGACAAAACTCCAAACGCATACTTCTTCATGTTGACGTATGTGTCGGGAATGGCGTTCCATGTTTCAAACACAAGCTTGTCGGGTTTGGGGAGGTTTTCAATATCACTCCATTTGTGCTCGTGGGCGAGAATGGCCTTTTGACGGGCCTGTTCTAGATCAGCTGTCAGGCGTTTGAACTTGGACACCCACAAGTCTTTATCAGCTATGTCAGCCAGTTCAATTTCAAGATCGGGTTGGCTTACTCCTGTGAATGCAGACATATTTAGTAGGGATATGTCAGTATCCAGTGGAGTGACAGGGAAGGATAATGTGCCGCCTTACAAACCGATTCAGGACCTCTCCTCTGGACAGCCACCTGACTTTGTTATGCAGCAAAAGATCCGAATATGCGCTGTCGACTTCATCTAACAGTGAACAGAACTGTCGGTGATTTAACCCTTTTGCCATTATTTTGTTCACTATCTGTATAACAAGGTCCATCACTTCCATACATTCGGGTGGAAATGTTTGAGCGCACAGTGCTTCTTGGTGCAAAATGCAGTGAAATGTCAGAAGCTTTCGACCCAGTGACTTCTGAAGTAAAGTCACAAACCCCTTCTGCGCACCTCTCATGCTTGGTGCACCATCAGTCGCCACGGACACCAGGTGGGTGGTGTTTATTTGTTTGGCTTTCAAATAGTTTAGCACAGCCTCACATATGTCCTGCCCTCGCGTTTGGCCTTTTAGTGGTATCAACCCTATGACTTCTTCCTGCGGCCCATCGGAGTTCACATACCTACACAAAAGCACTGTCTGCGCGATGTCACTAACATCACCTGACTCATCACTAGCGATTGAGTATGCTGGAGCTGAATTGATGTCCTTGATTTGCTGGCTGGTGATGTTTGCTGCTATTTTAATGGCCCTGTCTTTGACGGTTTTTGCAGAGAGAGGCATATCTTAAATTTTCTGAACAATTTCACGTTTATTTTTGAAGTCCGAGAATAGATGCTCTGATATTTTAATGAACGACTCTTTCATATATTCTCCGTCTTTGAACGGCTTTCCGCACTTTATTATCTCCTGAGTTGCTGCAAAACTAGCAACTGTTGTTGAGTTTGGAGACTTTATCCACTGTATAAAGTTAAACTTGCTCTGCTCAGCTTTCTGCAGCAGTTCTGAAATGGCTCTTTTCCGTTCATTTCCAGCTGAGTACATCTAAGCAAATGCTGTGTGCCTTGTATGGAAATGTCGTTCTACGTTACTTTTTTTGTTGTTAGCCAATTTTTCACCACATATTAAACATACCGGCAGGCCAGCGTCGTTGGCAGTGAAAGCGAATACATCTGTCCACGCAGATTTTTCTTTATTTTGACTTATACATAGTTAGTTGACCTCAATAGCCTATCAGCTACTCTGATGTTACTCGCGCGGGTCAAGGCGGCGGGAAGCAGACAGGAAGTGCGGTAGGCTATGGTTTGATCGATATAATAAATATTAAATATTAAAGTATTACAACTTTATTTTCAGTGTCACATCTCTTACCTTGAACGCCAACACTGTGTAACAAAAATAAAATAAATATAAAAAAATATTTTTATTTACATATCATTTTGTCAAGACCGCAGGGAGCCACAGCAGGGGGGCTGAAGAGCCGCATGCGGCTCGAGAGCCGCGGGTTGCCGACCCCTGGCCTAAACATTAAAAAATATGGGGATTCGCCAGTGGCCTGATGAGGGGTAGTGTTGTAGCAGAACAACAATCCACTCCGGTTGTAACGGGGTCGACGAGACATGAGACGTGCGGATCCATATGCAAGGCTTTATTCCAAAACATGGTCATAATACAGGCAAGGTCAATAAACAGCAAACAGGTATGGCAGGGGCAAGACACAGAGTAATCCTTAGGGCAAGCGTGGGTCGATGATCGGCGAACAATATCCAACAGGGGCAAGGCAAAGAGAGATAATCCAGGTAAACAGCAATAATCCAAATGAGGTGCAAACAGAGTCCAAAGGGCTAGGCTAAGGGTAAATCCAGGAAACACGGGCAGAAGTCAAACACGGGAAAACAAACAAGGCAAGACTATAATTACTGAGAGGGCTCCGTAAGGTAGCTATCGCTATGAGAGTGATAAACGCAATACAATACTCGGCCCAGAGCAAGAGGAAGTCCACAGTTTATAAAGCGTGTGTGATTGGGTGATAGTGATTGTGTGAGAGTTCTCAGGTGTGAGCGTGATCAGTGCGAACAGCTGTGTCAGTGCAGTGGATGATGGGAAATGCAGTTCGATGGTGAATGGCAACAGTAATGTGGTGAACGAGTGACCTCTGGTGGTGAGTGAACGGAATTGTATGGACAGGATTCGTGACATAGCCCCCCCCCAAGGAGCGGCTTCCAGACGCTCTTATACAATCCAGGATGGCGGTGGAGCGGAGGCGGAACAGAGGGAGGGACGGAGGGCCAGGTCCATGTGGAAGTGGAGAGACTGGGTGCTGAGGCAGAGCCGGCAGGCCAGAGCACCAAGGCGGAGCAGACGGAACAGGAGCCCCCCCAGGGCGGAGCAGGCGTGACAGGAGCCCACCAGGGCGGAGCGGGCGTGACAGGAGCCCACCAGGGCGTAGGAGACAGGGCAGAGGACCTCCACGGCGGAACCGATGGACCTGAAGACCACGGCAGGGACTGGGACCTAGGGAACACAGAGACACACGAGACAGACAGAGCATCCATGGCAGAGAACACTAAAAAGTCATCAATACATTCTGGGCTCATAATAGGCGGGTTTAAGGGTTCAAAACCGGCCTCTGTAGCTGTGACAAGACAGGACGAGAGTTCAGGGACAGCCATATCGGCCGGCCCAGAGCGAAGCAAGGGTTCGCTGACGGCCTCCATAGCTGTGACAAGACAGGGCGAGAGTTCACAGACGGCCTTCTTAGCCGTGACAGGATAGGGCGAGAGTTCACAGGCGGCCTCCTTAGCCGTGACAGGATAGGGCGAGAGTTCACAGACAGCCTCCTTAGCCGTGACAGGACAGGGCGAGAGCTGATAAGTGTATACCACTGACACCTCTGGAGGTTCTGCAGTGGATGCCACCACCTCTAGAGGTTCTACAGCACTACCATCTTGAGTTTCAACAGATGCAGAGAGTTCAGTAATGGTACCTTTAACCGTGACCTGACAGGCTGCGAGTGCATTACTGGGCGCCACCACCATGCAAGAAATTAAAGGGAGCACCGCTGCTTCAGTAGGTTCTGCAGCATCAGCCGCCACCTCTGGAGAAAGTGCAGCGGGCGTCGCCTCGGGGAACACAGCAGCGTGCACCACTACACCAGGAGGTTCTGCAGCATCAGCCGCCACCTCTGGAGACATCTTAGTGGCCGCCGCCATATCTAGAATTTCAGTGGTGGTGTATGCAGCCCAAATACACCATAAAGCGATCCCCATTGTGGGAAGCACTACAGGCAGGGGAATCAGTTCAGGGACAGGAGGGCTAAAGTGAGTGGGTTTGGGAATACCAGCTGCGCGTGCAGACACCAGCGGTGCATCCCTCACGCTGGACACCAGACAGGGAACTCGAAGGACTGACCTTAAATCTCTGGGTGTGACAGACTCTGGCATTTCGGCGGAGACATGAAGAGACTCTGGCTGAAGAGCTGAGACGTGAAGAGACTCTGGCTGGTCAGCTGTGATGTGGGGTGACTCTGGCTGGTCAGCTGTGATGTGGGGTGACTCTGGCTGGTCAGCTGTGAGATGGATTGATTCATGACGATCAACTGTGGCTTGGCTTGACTCACGAAGATCAACTGCGGCTTGGATTGACTTGCGAAGATCAACTGTGGCTTGGCTTGGCTCGTTAACATCAACCGTGACTTGAATTGACTCATGACTGGCAGCAATGACATGCCGGGGTGTTGTTGTGGCCGCCATTTTGTGAACCGGCTCCGCTGTCGCCGCCATCTTGTGAGCGCACTCTGGTGCGTCCACCATTTCAGTCATAGATGCGGTGTCGCGATCCTCATCCGCGACACCCACAGTGAATAGTGAGCCAACAGTCAACAAAGCAAAATCCCAAAAACAACTCAGTGATGAACGCGGACCCTCGCGTCTGAGCTGAGATCGCAGAGGCTGATTAATGCCATCACAAAAAATCTCAATCAAAATAATGTCCGGTAAATCTGAATAATGAGCAAAGGCTAAAAACTCCCTAATATGGTTCTCCAGTGATCGTGGGCCTTGTTTAAGGGCAAACAATAGTCTTGTTGTATCCATACCTGAGAAATGTTGGTCTGAAAAGTTGCTGGATCCTTGTGTGCCCGAGTATTCTGTAACGGGGTCGACGAGACATGAGACATGCGGATCCATATGCAAGGCTTTATTCCAAAACATAGTCATAATACAGGCAAGGTCAATAAACAGCAAACAGGTATGGCAGGGGCAAGACACAGAGTAATCCTTAGGGCAAGCGTGGGTCGATGATCGGCGAACAATATCCAACAGGGGCAAGGCAAAGAGAGATAATCCAGGTAAACAGCAATAATCCAAATGAGGTGCAAACAGAGTCCAAAGGGCTAGGCTAAGGGTAAATCCAGGAAACACGGGCAGAAGTCAAACACGGGAAAACAAACAAGGCAAGACTATAATTACTGAGAGGGCTCCGTAAGGTAGCTATCGCTATGAGAGTGATAAACGCAATACAATACTCGGCCCAGAGCAAGAGGAAGTCCACAGTTTATAAAGCGTGTGTGATTGGGTGATAGTGATTGTGTGAGAGTTCTCAGGTGTGAGCGTGATCAGTGCGAACAGCTGTGTCAGTGCAGTGGATGATGGGAAATGCAGTTCGATGGTGAATGGCAACAGTAATGTGGTGTAAGAGTCAATGTGGTGAACGAGTGACCTCTGGTGGTGAGTGAACGGAATTGCATGGACAGGATTCGTGACACCGGTCATGAGAGCAGATATGGCAGTTCATTACACAGCAAGCATTCTCCATTCTAATGTGTTTATAACTGTTTAATTTAAATGTTAACTTCTACCTCCACTATTTCCCAGTCTCTATAGTGTGTGTCCCCAAATTCCAGAATGCCGCAAAGTAATCGGTTTAACGCGTTTGCAGGATTTGAATTTTGTTCGGTTTATAGAAAGGTTTATCCCACCCCTTTTGAAACCGATTACAATTTCATTCGGTTTGGGCATTTTTATTCCAATTGAGGTGTTTACATGGAGCATTTTCTTTCAGATTGGACTTTTAAACCGATTACAATGCTCCATGTAAACGCACCTAGTGAGTCCAAGGTTTCCTCTATGCGTGGGAGGGGGAAAGCATCTTCTCGAGTTTTTGCGTTCAGCTGACGATAGTCTACGCACATACGCAGCGTGCCATCCTTCTTTTTAGCCAACACAATGGTGAAATACCAGAGACCTGAGCACTGGTGCCCCCAGGGGGATCTCTGACTACCAGCATGCCACATCCTGGAATTACCTGACAGCAAAGCTCAATGTCCAACTCAATATAGCCAACATACAGTATCAACATGAAGCTGCAGCCACTGACATGCCCTGAGACGATCCTGGCCCCATGGTGCAAATAGCTCCACAAAACAACTTTTCGTGATCGTAGACACCATGGAGCCAGTATCAATCTTGTACCCCTCCCATACAAACAACGAGGTGAGGACACGACGCCATTAAATGTGGCAGGGGACCTGACGTCACTGAGTCATGATCTTTCCCTACCGAACTGAGACTCTGCAGCTCGGCGGGAACTAGTTTTCCGTCGGTTGGGAAAAGGTCTGCCCCGCCCTCATCGTAGAAGGTGACTCATGCCGATCTAAAGAGGGAGGAGGAACACGTTCTCCATCACATTCACGGGCAAAGCCCGGTTTTTGACACTGACGACAGAGTAATACCTCAGTACAGGAGGACCGATGAACACGCTGAGGAAACCGCATACCTGCAACACTCTGAGTAAGTTGATCTAACTGTATTTAATCATCTCCCACAGCTCCCTCAACTCCGACTGAGAATGCCCGTGCACCCCGTACTGGATGCCATAAGCCATTGGAACTGACTGACTCATACCCCTCGCAGATGTGAGACAGATGCATGCAGAGGCGTCATGTCCATTCAAAGTAAGGGGCACGTGCCCCCTCAGATTTCTGAGCCAAGTGGATTTTGAAAGCAGCTTCCAAAAGACAAAAAATAGCCGATTAATATTTTCTATATTTAATACAATCACACCGGCGTGATTAAATCGTTCAGTGTGTCATATCATCAGCTGCTAAATTCAAATCTGCATTCGCTGACTGGCGCTGATCCAGAAACAGATGCGTTTTTACAGCGCTGCACTTTATAACCAATCACACACGATTCTGTTGAGCTTATGAATGCAACGACCAATCAGAGGCGTTCAGATGAGTCATTGCTAAACTGCCGGTGTTTTCTTCACTCGCTCGCTGATTGAACACCTCTTTCTGGGGAATTCTCTCATCAGAAACAGCAAGTGCAAATGTGTGTACGAATATGTAAGTAAGATATTAATTTCATAGTGTAAACAGCTTCAGTGATTTTAATGGGTGTTTTTGAGAGTGCTTGAACTCTACTTTCAGTGAAAATGTTCTTTGATCATTTAAATGTTCTTTACTCTCTTTCTGTACAATGAAAGTGTTATGATTAACTTACTATGTTTTTATTCACATTAGCTTTCAATTTTAAATTCACATTAAATATAAAGTCAGTCGTATTAAAATATGTTATGGCATGACACCCATATTTAATAGATTACATTATTAGGTTACTACTAGATCAACTAACTTAATCTATAAAGGTGAGAATCGAGATATTTCATGATATAGTTAATGCGTTTGGGAATGTTTTGAATAAAAAGAAAAACATAAATAAAACACAAGTGCTGTTGTGGCTGCTGTGTGTCACATGACGTCACTATGAACGGAGGATATTATCATTAAATCAGGACTTTAGTTCTCAAGTCTGAGACTGAAATGTTTTGTAGATGAAAAGTGTTTTACACGTTCTGTAAAAGATGTATAGACCTGTGTTTGTGTATTTCTGTTTCTCCTAACACTATGATAATGTAGTTACAGAACAAGCTACTGTAAGAGAAGTGAGAGGTTAGAGACCAAATAATGATAATATTACTTTGTTCTCAGTATGATTATATATGTTTACTTGTGCATTGCACTACATATCATCTTGCACTATGCACTGCTTCCCTCAAAATATCTCTTTTGCACAATATCATGTACAGTATTTGTGTAAGGCTCTTGTACAGTCTCAGTTTATGTGTATGTACACTGTAAAAAATTATTGTGATTTTAACGGTAAAAAAAACTGTCAAAGTGCTACAGTAAAAACCTGGTAAATGGTTAACGGTAAGTGTAAAATTGACAGGGAAAAATCAATTTTGTTTGAATTTGATGTTTTTTCTTTGAAATAACTATGTTTCTTCTTAGTTTGTTCTTATCAGTTATGTTTATTAGGGTTGTATGTTACATCTAATGTTGTTAAATTAATGTTTATTGCATATTTCAGTTTATTGAGATCATCATGATGGTGATTAGTGTTTGTGTGAATGCTTCTTCTTCTATATACAGTATGTTATTGTTTAAAAGCTGCTTTGGTTCATCATGTGACTCTCATCAGCTTTTGGTGGTTATCAGTGTATTACAAACAGATTTCAGTACTTCAATAGATTGGTATATTAATATTATATCAGTTAATGAAATTACGGTATTTAACTGTAAATTTAAGTTAAAACTGTAAAACCTAAAATTTTGCTACTGTATTTGTTACGGTAGCACAGCTGCCGTTTTTTACCGTAAATTTTACAGATTTTTTTTTACAGTGTATAGTCAACTATTTATAGTATGCAGTTAACCGTTGTATATAATTGTCTATAATTGGTTTCTTATACTTCTATTGTTGTATGTTTATATTTATGTTTAATAATGTAGCATCGTGGTGCTGTGAGACACAATATTTCGTTCCGCTGTATGACTTCTATTCCTTTGTAACTCAGAGTCTCGAGTGTTTTGAGACAGGACCGTGGTGTGACATGAGGTCTGGTTTGACTTCATGTGAGCGTGATAAAGCTTCACAGAGCTTGAGGTTCAGTCGGAGGCTGTAGTGAATGTGTGTTTTGTTCCGGGTCTGGAGAAGCGTGAAGAAGCGCTCTTTCTCCGGCTCTAGAGTAACTTCATTAGGATAACAGGCAGCACATGCTGAGCTCCGGATCAGATGCTTCATAACGTGACCTTCCCTTCAGTTCAGTCCCACACAGCTTCATGTCCAGCGGACTCAGACGGTCAGATGTTCCCTCTTTACCTGCAGTCCAGGTGAGTTCCTCAGGCTTCTTCATCAGAAGCTCATCACGGATCTGAGAGACACACAAACTTTAGTCAAGAACAGACTCATAACCAGTGTTGTAGTTACTCAAAGAATCTAATATATTACTCATTACTAGTTAGTCCTTTCAAAAACAATATTGTTACTTTACTTATTACAGTAGTTAGTTACACTACTAGTTATATTACTGTTTCTCCACACCTCACAGAAGTTGTAACAGTGTATCTTCCACAGAAATGTTACTAATAACATATTTCTGCCTCATCGTTTGACCAAAATCCACTTTATTAGTTATTACAAACACTCAATAGTGATTAACAGTGACATTCAAGAAGAAGTGTTGTATTAATCTCATTAATTGTCATATGCAACTTAACGCTAATTGTAATTTCTCCGTTACACATATACGATTATATTTCATTATATCAAATCACATAAGTTTGTAAGAAACTTTAATTTTACAAAAAAAAATTAATTATAGTAATACAATGTGTTGATCAGAGGGATGTGATCCAGAGTAAAGTAATACACAACAGTGTTCAGATCATCTTTTTCCTGACAAAATCAATATAATGCAATATTTGTATCTGCTGAATGTAGGACATCACATGCATCTGTGAGTCGTGAAAATTATGAACATAAATCTAGGAATTATTTGATTGCTGGATTTTAAATCAGCGCGGTCGAGGCATCAAAAGTAACTAACTAAGCTGTTTTATGGATGATAACTGTAGCTGAAATGTTATTTGTAATTAGTTACACTACTAGTTACTGCAAAAAGTAATATTATTACAGTAACTAAGTTACTAGTAACTAGTTACTTCCCAACACTGCTCATATCAAGCAAACCGATGATCTAACACGACCTACTGATGAATTGCCTTCTGCTTATATGTATATGTTTTATGAATATGAATTCTATCTTATATTCATTACTGATGTTATCTTAATGATGAAGCATGTGACACACTGTTAACTGAATGAATTTAGAAATAACAGTCATATTAGAATTATAAAGAGAGTTTAAGCTTTTGCTTTTAATGTAATTTATTATGTTACATTTCTAAATATTCCGTCAATAATCATCATGTCTCGCTGATTTCACCTGATGATCACTTTCTTGCTTCATGGTAGTTTTATTTTGACAATTTAATTATCTTTTCTTAGCTGGACTTTACTTTACCTTGTGATTATAAACCTGATCTTGACATGGTTTCTTTACTTTAAGAGATCATCTTTACTGAGTCAGTTATTTTACATACCGTGTGATTTATTTACATGATTCAGTCTCACTGTGTGAAACATGTATAGTATAATTATTGAGTGATATTTGCAGTATCAAGACATTCGTCATAATGATATTGTGACTTCAGACACTTATCGATCACTTTTAATGAAAGTGCCAGCACAAGCTCTTTAATTAACCTCAATTACTGCAGAATCTTTACTGATCGTTAAGTAACGATAATTACTCATCACACAATATTTAGTTGTACATGTAATTTATTCAAAAACCTGAAATCAATCTGAAGAGTTTAATGCAATTATTGCAATTTAATGCAAACATCACACATGTTGAATAAATATTGATTCATTTGAAATATAATCAGCTACAAATATAATCCAGAAGTTTTCTAAAATGATTTGTACTGTAATGATCAGAATCAGAATCAGAAAGAGCTTTATTGCCAAGTGTGTTTGCACACTTGTCTCGGTGTTAGGAGCTTCCAGTACAGAAGTACAAACATAGTGCAGACAACATATAATTAAGGTAATAAAAACACTAATAATGAAGAGAATAGACAATAATTAAGAATAACAATAGTAATAAAAAATAAAAATATACAGAAAGAAAAATGTCCATAGACAGAACTGTGAATGTGCATGTGTTCTATGTACAGATGAAGGTTTGATGAGTTATTTACAGATGTACAGGTGTGTTATGTGTTGTTCAGGTCTGGGGAAAAAAAATATTCTTGTGTCTGGCTGTTTTTGTGCTCAGTGATCTGTAGCGCCGGCCAGAGGGCAACAGTACAAAGAGAGAGTGAGCTGGGTGTGAGGGGTCCAGAGGGACTCTGGTCACTCTGGAGGTGTAAAGTTCTTGGAGGCTGGGCAGAGGGGCACCGATGATCCTCTCAGCAGTCCTGACTGTCCGTTGTAGTCTTCTGATGTCTGTTTTGGTAGCTGAACCAAACCAAACAGTTATAGAAGAACATAGGACAGACTCGATGATGGCAGAGTAGAACTGTATCAGCAGCTTGAACTTCCTCAGCTGGTGGAGGAAATACAGCCTCTGCTGGGCCTTTCTCACAATAGAGTCAATGTGAGTGTCCCACTTCAGGTCCTGAGAGATGGTGGTTCCCAGGAACCTGAATGACTCCACTGCAGTCACAGTGCTGTTCATGATGGAGAGCAGGGGGGTTCCTTCTGAAGTCCACTATCATCTCCACAGTTTTGAGAGTGTTTAGCTCAAGGTTGTCAAGACTGCACCAGACAGCCAGCTGCTCAACCTCCTGTCTGTAAGCAGACTCGTCACCGTCCTTGATGAGGCCGATGACTGTAGTGTCATCCGCAAACATCAGGAGCTTGACAGAGGGGTCCTTTGAAGTGCAGTCATTGGTTTAGAGGGAGAAGAGCAGTGGGGAGAGAACGCAGCCCTGAGGGGCACCAGTGCTGATGGTGAGAGTCCTGGATGTGAGTTTGCCCAGCCTCACTAGCTGCTGCATGTCTGTCAGGAAGCTGGTGATCCACTGACAGATGGAGGTGGGCACAGAGAGCTGTGTCAGTTTGTCTGAGAGAAGGTCAGGCATGATGGTATTGAAGGCAGAGCTAAAGTCCACAAATAAGATCCTTGCGTAATTCCCAGGTTTGTCGAGGTGTTGCAGGATGTAATGCAGTCCCATATTGACAGCATCATCCACAGACCTGTTTGCTCTGTAGGCAAACTGAAGAGTATCCAGCAAGGGTCTAGTGATGTCCTTCAGGTAGGCCAGGACCAGTCTCTCAAGTGACTTCATGACCACAGACGTGAGTGCGACAGGTCTGTAGTCATTAAGATTTTGGGCTTTTTGGGGACGGGAATGATGGTGGAGCGTTTGAAGCAGCAGGGAACTTCACACAGCTCCAGAGATCTGTTGAAGATCTGTGTAAAGATGGGGGCCAGTTGGTCAGCGCAGACTTTTAGACAGGCAGGTGAAATACCGTCTGGTCCTGAAGCTTTCCTAGATATCTGTTTAATGATGCATGGTCATCTGCATGGATTTAACGATGACAGCATTTATACTCAATCTATAGATATATGACAGATATAAGTCCAGTTCTCATGTTCAGTGTCCAGGTCACATCGTTGAGTCAACATTAATCCAAACATTTATTGGGAAACAGACTGACAAAAGAAAACAATCCATATCCTCACGACTCTTACTGTAGCTCTAGAGATATAGAAAGAGAGAGAAGAAGATGCACAGCCTAAAGGCCAGAGTTAACGTAAATATTCTAATAGACGTTTGTAGTGGAAGTGAAATAATGTGTAATATAAGTAACTATATGTGACTTGACTTAAAGGAAGTGTGTGTGTGTGTGTGTGTGTGTGAGAGTGTGTGTGTGTGTGTGTGTGTGTGTGTGTGTGTGTGTGTGTGTGTGTGTGTGTGTCTGAGTGTGCATGTGTGCATGCCTGTGTGTGTGTGTGTGTGTGTGTGTGTGTGTGTGTGTCTGAGTGAGTGTCTGTGTGTGTGTGTGTGTGTGTGTGTGTGTGTGTGTGTGAGAGAGAGAGAGAGAGAGTGTGTGTGTGTGTGTGTGTGTGTGTGTGTGTGTGTGTGTGTGTGTGTGATATCTGACATTTGAGCAGTTGTTGAGGAACTGTCACACAGGCTACTCATATTCACGCATATTACTTCAAATTATTTTAGCTAATTTTAAATTTTAATTTTTTTTGTTTTAATGCATGCATTGAGAATTGGCTCTGTACAAAAATAAAATAAAGTAACCATCAATTAATTGTGAAAACAAATAAAAATGCACTTCACTAAAGGGTTGGTGACCAATAAAAAGAATCTGAATCTTTTTAGGTAAAGTAATCATCGCCAACAAACAAATAAATCAGCATGCAATCTTCATCACTGGCCACCCCGTGTTTTTGACATTAATAAGCTAATAATAAGTCAGACAATGATACAAAGTTCTGTTCCAGTAGATATAGATGTAAGACAAACACGTCCAAACTTGACAACAGTTTAGAGAATATGATTAAGTCGAGCATCATGCGTGTTTATGAATGTCATCTGCATGGCCTCAGATCAAAGAGCCTTTAATATGTCCAGCTCCATCTCACCAGAGAAAACAAGAGTAAACATCAGCTCAATCATCTGCTTATGATTATGAATGGAAAATCCAGCCGTGGACAAATCCTCAATGTTGCATTAACCCTTGTGCGACCTTTTGGACATTTTTGTCCTTTTCAGTTTTTTTTTTTAGTTTTTTTATCATTTTGCCTGTGTTATTGGCAGCTGCATAAATATTGGCACAGATGTGTATTTTTATTGGAATTTGACTATTTCACTTCCATTTCCTTTAATAAATCTATTTTGCACTAGGTACATAAAATTGTTCCTTTCAGGGCCTTAAGGACAAAAATGTTCCCATTGAAACACATTAAAACTGCTATTTTTAGTCGCGGCGCCATTTAACTGTAAAATTATGCATTTTTTGTCAATAGGCTTTCATTCTGTTGGCAAGGCTTCAAAATTATATATTTTTTAAAAATTTTACCAGATGGTGCCATTTTTTCAGGTTTGGCCTACAAAGCAAATACTCGCTTTATTCCTGTTTTCTGCTTCTGCATTGTCACAGTTCACGTGTAGCAAGAGAGACGAGGAAACGCAGGAGTAGCTCAATACACACGATCTTTAATGAAACAAACGGAATACAACTATGGAACTCAGGAGGACATTCAAACTTCAAAAGACTCAGGGGCTGGAGCCGACACTGGAGCGAGCTCTGGGGCTGGAGCCGACCCTGGAGTGAGCTCTGGGGCTGGAGCCGACACTGGAGCGAGCTCTGGGGCTGGAGCCGACACTGGAGCGGACTCAGGGGCTGGAGCCGACACTGGAGCGAGCTCTGGGGCCTGAGCCGACACTGGAGCGGACTCAGGGGCTGGAGCCGACACTGGAGCAGACTCAGGGGCTTGAGCCGACACTGGAGTGAGCTCTGGGGTTGGAGCTGACACTGGAGCAGACTCAGGGGCTGGAGCCGACACTGGAGCGAGCTCTGAGGCTGGAGCCGACACTGGAGCGGACTCAGGGGCTGTAGCCGACACTGGAGCGGACTCAGGGGCTTGAGCCGACACTGGAGCGAGCTCTGGGGTTGGAGCCGACACTGGAGTGAGCTCTGAGGCTGGAGCCGACACTGGAGCGGACTCAGGGGCTGGAGCCGACACTGGAGCGGACTCAGGGGCTTGAGCCGACACTGGAGTGAGCTCTGGGGTTGGAGCCGACACTGGAGCAGACTCAGGGGCTGGAGCCGACACTGGAGCGAGCTCTGAGGCTGGAGCCGACACTGGAGTGGACTCGGGGGCTGGAGCCGACAATGGAGCAAGCTCTGGGGCTGGAGCCGACACTGGAGCGAGCTCTGAGGCTGGAGCCGACACTGGAGCGGACTCAGGGGCTGGAGCCGACACTGGAGCGAGCTCTGGGGCTGGAACCGACTGGATCACTGGAGCTGGTTCTGGATCAGGGCCGGACACTCTCCAGACACCGGAGGATACCTTCCCTCCAGCTTAGTCCAGTGGTGTCTAGGTCTACGGGGCGATGGTAATTGGCCCTGATCCAGAACAAGGAATTCAGCGTGGCGTCGTCCAACGCCATCATCGCGGCGAGCCCGCAGAATTCCCGGGCATACTCCACGAACAGGAGGTCTCGGCGGTAAGGGCAGAGAACCGTGCGGCTACTTCCGTAAGGTGTGCTGGTCCGGTGTTCTATCACAGTTCACGTGTAGCAAGCGAGACGAGGAGACGCAGGAGTCTCTCAATACACGGTCTTTAATGAAACAAATAATCAAATGGAATACAACTATGGAACTCAGGAGGACATTCAAACTAGGAACACTGGAAGACACCTAGAAGACATTTAACACCGGACACATTTAATATCGGAAAACACAGGGCTTAAGTACCAGGAACTAAACTATAATTAATCAAACACAGCTGAAACCAAGGAACAATCAAACACAAGGGAGAAACTAGGTCACGGGTAAGGCACATGGGGAGAAAAACACGAGACACCGGAAAACAGGACTGAGATGCATATTATAGAGCCAATTGGATAAATAATGCAACTATAATTGTGTGTGTGTGCTTGTAATATTTGAGAGAGATAAACTCTACTGTAAATCACAAACTCAAGCACTGTGAGCTCCAGCAGAGTTCTGCTGCATCTAATGGAGAAAATGTGGTACTGCGCCTAAACAATATCTTACTGAAAGCTCATTTTTTGAGATATCAACCTCAAATTTGTTTAGATTTATGCCTTTGATTTTCTAGCAGGTTTGGAGTTCAACATGTTTCATAAAATATATAAGTTATATAAAATATTGTTCATAAATCATTTTCATAAACTTAAACCTCTATGGCCTGGTTTCACAAACGGGCTTAGCTTAAACCAGGACTAGGCCTTGGTTAAATTAAGATATTTAAGCAAGTTTTACAAAAAGTGCCTTAGAAGAAAACATTACAGGTTAGGGTTAGGGTTAGGTTATATAGATAAATGTGATAAGTGCTCCCCCTCCGAAGTGCTCCCCCCCGCTATTTCGGTAACCGTAAGTGGTAGAATGCTCAAACTTGGTGGGCTAACCCTTTGACACAAAAAAAATGACACTGACATATTTTAAGATATGTCAGAGCAAGATATTTTCATTTCAGACAGCTCAAACATGCATTTTAGTCTGGGACTAGCTTAAGCCTTGTCTGTGAAACCGAGGGATAAACTTATTTTTTTTTGGTTTCACTTTTTAAATGTTTACTTCAACAATAATCTTCCATGGGTCTTCTTTAAAATGAGACCAGTTTTTTGACGCGGACATTTTTGTCCACTATGGATCTGTGTAACTTTTTAAATTGGGTTAAAAAAACATTCACCAAACCCACGTAAAGACAAACTTAAGATACTGAACATGAAGAAAGAGCTGTACAATGAGATGAAAACAGCGGTGAAGCAGATGGAAAACACGATCTAGTCTGAGTTTGTGCACAGGCCCTGAGAGCGTATGAGAGAGTCATATCAGCAAAACCACAATCAAATCTAATCAGACTGTGTTTCTGTGCTGCTGACCAACACGAGACGAGAGAATTACTGTCTTATCTTCAGCAAAGCATCCGTCTCTAAAGCTCACGCACAGAGGAGGAGATTGAGAAAACACTTTCTGTGTAAGAAGTCTCTGATGTGGCGTGAAAAGGCTTCAGATCCATGCATTGAAAACCATTGAGTCATCATCTGTGGCTCCTTGACCTGATTTCCCTTTGCTTTATCTGCAAAATCACTTTATATGATCTGCTCGTTTCCAGCAGTTTATAGCAATGAGTTGATATTTCCACATTTTTGATAGATGAATGTCTAATCCAGTGTTGGGTGTAACTAATTACTAAGTAATTAGTTACTGTAATTTAATTACTTTTCCCTTGAAAAGTAAAGTAAGGGATTACTCTTATTTTTTTCTGTAATTTAATTATAGTTACTTCCAGTGTTGGGGTAACGCATTACAAGTAACGCGAGTTACGTAATAATATTACTTTTTTCAAGTAACTAGTAAAGTAACGCATTACTTTTTAATTTACAAGAAAATATCTGAGTTACTTTTTTCCCATTTATTGACTGACAGTGCTGTGTGAACATGTTACTGTAGATCTAGACTAAATATGAACGTGCATTAATTCATCTCACTCGCAAAAGATTTAGTATTCATCCAAATGAATTAAAACAGTGGAATGCAAACTCAGAATATGACGCAAACCTGCAATAATTAAATATGTTAAATAACACACATGTATCTAATCCCATTTTATTAACCAATGTCTTTGCTGCTGGCCTTTGATGATCCAGTTCAATCATACTAATAAGCAAAAATGACTTTAGATAAACTAACAATTGTGCTTCATTGTTTGTTTATTGCTGAAGAGTGTTGATCCTTCTTCTCCTGCGCTCTACTCTTCACACCTGAATCACTTGAGGTTTATTCATTACACTTTTTGGTGTGAAAGGGCTTTACATTTGCTATAATTAGAACTTCTTGTATTAAAAACAATCAAGCCCTGCTCATATTTAAAAAGTAACGCATTACTTTCCATAAAAAGTAGCTAAGTAACGCAATATTGTAATGCATTACTTTTAAAAGTAACTGTCCCCAACACTGGTCACTTCTTATGTAATTGAACTTAATACTGTGTATAGAACATTTATACACAATGCAATAGTGGATTTTACATCAAAATGTAAAGTCTAACCTTAAAATGCATGCTTTTTATCCACCCTTCTCACTTTAAATACTTTGAGTTAATAAGAATATTGGTAACACTTTAGTGTCCAACTCTCACTATTAACTAGTTGGTTATTATCATGAATATTACTGGGATATTGGTGGTTTATTATTACTTAAAAAGCACATATTAATGTCTTATTCTGCAAGACCTTATTCTAAATCCTTAATCAATTCTTAAACTTAACAACTACTAAGTATTAATAAGCAGTAATTAGGAACATATTGAGGCATAGTTAATAGTTGGGTAATAGTAAGAACTGGACTCTAATCTAAAGTGTGAGCAGAATAATTGATGTAGTTACTTGAAAGAATTAAAAGAACAGTTTCATGTCTATCTTCGTATCATTAACTTGTTAAGGTTGATATAGGATTTCGAAAGTAATTAGTAATAAGTAATGAAATACTTTTTGGAGAGAGTAAATTGTACAGAAATCTAATTACACTGTTGAAGATGTAATTAGTAACTATTAATTAATGACTTTTTTAGAGTAACTTACCCAACACTGGTCTAATCATCACAGTATTATCCAGCGATCGATGTAAACAGAGCTCCAGAATAAGATCTGCTGGTGTTCTTCACTGAACCAGTGATCTACAAGAAGTCTTGGTTTTCTTGTTTGATAAACTCACGCTGCTTCTGTAACGCTGTGTGAAGCTGGAGTGTCTCCACACTCCCTCCTCGTCCGGTCTACCGTTCACATACCTGAACCAAGCCAGACTCCTTTGTACTTACCTGTGTGTTTCCTTACCTCAGACGTTCCAGTTTCTCCACCGCTCCAACCGCTCCCCGGATTCCTGCAAGAGATCACAGTTACAGTCACTGCAAGCTAAGCTCTCTGGACCTTGTCACATTGTGCTTCACTCACCTCTCGTCACCTCCTGGTTACTCCTCAGTCTCTGTCAATAAAACACCCTTGTTTGACCACTTACCTCTGTGTCTCCTAGTCCTGTGACGTGACAGAAGACCGGACCAGGACTGTGCACCCCGGCCTCTCGCAGCGACTGACATGCTGGAGGAATTGGTCAATACCCACGAGCCACTCTCATGCCGGCTCCTGCTCCGGCGCCTGCCTCTGTATGTCCCATGGCCATCCCTGCTTCCTACGCGGGTGACGCAGCTGGGTGTGGCGGCTTTCTACTCCAAGTTTCCCTCTTCATTGAGATGCAGCCACAAAAGTTCACCACCGAGCGATCAAAGGTAGCTTTTCTCATCTCCCTGTTAAGTGGCAAGGCGTTGCTGTGGGCGAAAGCTATCTATGAAGACAACGTGGGACTGGAGATCTTCATGCAGCGCGTTTCCCGCATTTCGCAATGCCTCACCGCCTGTTACGAGGACGAAGCCGCAAGCCAGCTGGCCTCACCCGCCTCCGGGCCTCCAGTACCAGAACCCATGCAAATGGACTCTGCTCGACTTTCACGCACGGAGCGTGCTCGCCGCCTTGCGGCTGGACTGTGCATCCCCGGATCATCTCATCAGAAACTGCCCCATGAGACCTCCATGCCCAGCGATGAGTACACTTCAACTTGAACCCGATATTTCCACATTATCCTTACTGCTAGTGCAACTCCTCACCCCAGAATCCTCCGTTTCAGTCTCCGCCCTTGTCGACTCGGGCTCCTCGGGGAACTTTATATCTCTCTTAACCCTCTTAACCCTCTTAACCAGGCTCAACCTACCCTGTAAGCGGAAGCCCCGGGAGCTCCGAGTCGAGACCATTCAAGGAAAGCCGCTTGGGCGTGGAAGGGTTAATTATCTAGCTCCCCCCCTGAAGTTGAAAGTCGGATGTCTGTACGAAGAAACCATCTCATTTCTGGTACTGGAGGAACCCACGGTGGATATCATCCTGGCTCAACCAACATTCTCCAGTGGTCAGATGGGATCCTTGTGAAGTCACTCGCTGGAGTGAGACCTGTTTCCAGAACTGTCTGTCCTCGATTCCTAAGCCACTCAGGAAATCCTCGCAAATCCAAGTGTGTTCCACCCTCGTCGAAAGCCCTGAGCCTCAGGTGAAGTGTACGATCCCATCTGACTACCAGGCGTTCCAGGATGTGTTCAGCAAGCAGGCAGCCACCTGCCTTCCACCGCATCAGCCATGGGACTGTGCCATCGACCTGCTGCCTGGAGCTAAACTCCCCAAGGGTAGAGTTTACCCTTTGTCCATCACGGAGCGCAAGGCAATGGAGGACTACATCAAGGAGGCTCTCCAACAGGGATTCATCTGGCCATCTACATCTCCTGCCGCCTCAAGCTTCTTCTTTGTGGTCAAAAAGGATGGAGGCCTGCGGCCATGCATTGATTACCGAGCCCTGAACTCACAGACAGTGAAGCTGCCGTATCCACTTCCCCTGGTCCCAGCCGCACTCGAGGAACTCCGTGGAGCCCGTTTTTTCTCCAAGCTGGACCTGTGGAGCGCGTATAACCTCGTTCGTATCCGGGTGGGCGATGAGTGGAAGACGGCATTCATTACACCCTCAGGCCACTACGAATATCGGGTCATGCCGTATGGCCTTTCCAACTCGCCGTCCGTCTTCCAGTGCTTCATGAACGAGGTGTTCCGGGAGTTCCTCCATCAGTTTGTGATTGTCTACATCGACGACGTCCTTATATACTCCCTGAACCAGGCCGAACATCGCCACCACGTGATGCAGGTCCTTCAGCGGCTCAGAGTTCACCATCTCTATCTGAAGTTGGAGAAATGTGAGTTCCATCGCTCCACTGTACAGTTCCTCGGCTACAACATCAGCCCCGAAGGTATCCAGATGGACCAGGGGAAGGTAAATGCCATTCAGGAGTGGCCACCGTTCCAATGCATACTCTGTTACCAGCCCCCGTTCTTCCCCTGGACGGAGGAGCCCTCGGAGGTTCCAGCTGTGGACTACTGGTTCCGAGAGAGCGAGAGGGTATGGGACTCAGCGCACATCCACCTCCAGCGGGCAGTGCGGAGGCATAAATTCTTCGCAGACATCCGTCGGTCAGACCCCCCTCCATTCCAGCCATGAGCTGTCGACCCAGGACCTCTGCCTGCCCTGCAAAAAGCTGAGTCCCTGCTACATAGGTCCCTTTCCAATACAGAGGCAGGTCAACGAAGTCACGTACCAGCTCCAACTCCCTTCAAGGTACAGAATCCATCCCACTTTCCATGTCTCACTCCTGAAACCCTTTTCCCTTTCCACCACAGTATGCACCGAACCGGATGAACCTCCTCCCTCTTGGAAGTTCTTGGAAGAGGCCACAGTCTATCAGGTCCGTGACATTCTGGACTTGCGGCGATGGGGCGCCCGGCTCGAGTACCTGGTGGACTGGGAGGGATACGGACCGGAGGAAAGATCCTGGGTGGCCAGGGACGATCTCCTAGACCCCTTACTCCTGGAGGAGTTCCATCGGAACCGCCCCAATCGTCCCGCACCCAGAGGCCGTGGCCGTCCCCGTCGTCGTGTTAGGGCGTCAGGAGCCGCCCCTGGGGGAGGGGGTAATGTCAGAGAGTCACTTCAGTCATCAGCACCCACGTTCACAAGATCACAATCACCTGCATTCTGATTCCCCGCACCTGCTGCAGCTAATCAAGCTCCACTATATCTGTGCACTCTCCACACTCCCTCCTCGTCCGGTCTACCGTTCACATACCTGAACCAAGCCAGACCCCGTTGTACTTAACTGTGTGTTT
>CM041807.1:13837893-13847893 GCA_023376895.1 Aspiorhynchus laticeps
AGAGTTTATTATTATAGAGTATATATCGAGTTTATTATAGAGTATATATAGAGTTTATTATAGAGTATATATAGAGTTTATTATAGAGTATATATAGAGTTTATTATAGAGTATATATAGAGTTTATTATAGAGTGTATATAGAGTTTGTTATAGAGTATATATAGAGTTTATTATAGAGTGTATATAGAGTTTGTTATAGAGTGTATATAGAGTTTATTATAGAGTGTATATAGAGTTTGTTATAGAGTGTATATAGAGTTTGTTATAGAGTGTATATAGAGTTTATTATTGAGTATATATAGAGTTTATTATTATAGAGTATATATAGAGTTTATTATAGTGTATATAGAGTTTATTATAGAGTGTATATAGAGTTTATTATTGAGTATATATAGAGTTTATTATTATAGAGTATATATAGTGTATATAGAGTTTATTATAGTGTATATAGAGTTTATTATAGTGTATATAGAGTTTATTATAGAGTGTATATAGAGTTTATTGAGTATATATAGAGTTTATTATTATAGAGTATATATAGAGTTTATTATAGTGTATATAGAGTTTATTATTGAGTATATATAGAGTTTATTATTATAGAGTATATATAGAGTTTATTATAGACTGTATATAGAGTTTATTATAGAGTGTATATAGAGTTTATTTTTGAGTATATATAGAGTTTATTATTATAGAGTATATATAGAGTTTATTATTATAGAGTGTATATAGAGTTTATTATTATAGAGTATATAGTGTATATATAGTTTATTATAGAGTATATATAGAGTTTATTATAGTGTATATAGTTTGTTATAGAGTATATTACATTTACATTTACATTTATGCATTTAGCAGACGCTTTTATCCAAAGCGACTTACAGTGCATTCAGGCTATACGTGTTTTATCACTATGTGTGTTCCCTGGGAATCGAACCCACAACCTTCTGCGCTGCTAACGCAATGCTCTACCACTGAGCCACAGGAACACTATATATATAGAGTTTATTATAGAGTATATATAGAGTTTATTATAGTGTATATAGAGTGTATATAGAGTTTATTATAGAGTGTATATAGAGTTTGTTATAGAGTGTGTAGAGTTTATTATAGAGTGTATATAGAGTTTATTATAGAGTGTATATAGAGTTTATTTTTGAGTATATATAGAGTTTATTATTATAGAGTATATATAGAGTTTATTATTATAGAGTGTATATAGAGTTTATTATAGAGTATATATAGAGTTTATTATTATAGAGTATATAGAGTGTATATATAGAGTTTATTATAGTGTATATAGTTTGTTATAGAGTATATATAGAGTTTATTATAGTGTATATAGGTTGTTATAGAGTATATATAGAGTTTATTATAGAGTATATATAGAGTTTATTATTATAGAGTGTATATATAGTTTATTATAGAGTGTATATAGAGTTTATTATAGAGTATATATAGTTTATTATAGTGTATATAGAGTTTGTTATAGAGTGTATATAGAGTTTATTATTATAGAGTATATATAGAGTTTATTATAGAGTATATATAGAGTTTATTATTATAGTATATATAGTTTATTATAGAGTATATATAGAGTTTATTATAGTGTATATAGAGTTTGTTATAGAGTATATATAGAGTTTATTATAGAGTATATATAGAGTTTATTATAGTGTATATAGTTTGTTATAGAGTGTATATAGAGTTTATTATAGAGTATATATAGTTTATTATAGTGTATATAGAGTTTGTTATAGAGTATATATAGAGTTTATTATAGAGTATATATAGTTTATTATTATAGAGTATATAGTTTATTATTATAGAGTTTATTATAGAGTGTATATATAGAGTTTATTATTATAGTATATATAGTTTATTATAGAGTATATATAGAGTTTATTATAGAGTATATATAGAGTTTATTATAGTGTATATAGAGTTTGTTATAGAGTGTATATAGAGTTTATTATTGAGTATATATAGAGTTTATTATTATAGAGTATATATAGAGTTTATTATTATAGTGTATATGGAGTTTATTATAGAGTATATATAGAGTTTATTATTATAGAGTATATAGAGTGTATATATAGAGTTTATTATAGAGTATATATAGAGTTTATTATAGTGTATATAGTTTGTTATAGAGTATATATAGAGTTTATTATAGAGTATATATAGAGTTTATTATTATAGTATATATAGTTTATTATAGAGTGTATATAGAGTTTATTATAGAGTATATATAGAGTTTATTATAGTGTATATAGAGTTTGTTATAGAGTGTATATAGAGTTTATTATTATAGAGTATATATAGAGTTTATTATAGAGTGTATATAGAGTTTGTTATAGAGTTTATATATAGTTTGTTATAGAGTATATATAGAGTTTATTATAGAGTATATATAGAGTTTATTATAGTGTATATAGAGTTTGTTATAGAGTGTATAGAGTTTATATAGAGTTTGTTATAAAGTGTATAGAGTTTATTATAGAGTGTATATAGTTTATTATAGAGTATATATAGAGTTTATTATAAAACTAATATATATATATATGTTAGTTATAGAGATTATAGAGCAGGCGTCCTCAAATCTGTCCCACTCCTGCAGAGTTTAGCTCTAAGCCTGATCAAACACACCTGTGCATGCTAATCAGAGTCTCCAAGATCATTAGAGAATCACAGGTAGGTGAGTTCGATCAGGGTTGGAGCTAAACTCTGCAGCAGATTGGCCCTCCAGGGAAAGATTTGAGGAACCCTGCTATAGAGTATACTCTGAGTATAGAGAATAAATCTACAGTTATGTGTGCTTATAGAATGAGTTGAACAGAGTAAGTAGAATATGTGAATATGTGTCACTTGCAGTATTATATTTCTAAATATTATTTTATAAAAAATCATAACTAATAATAATAATAATGTATTTATTAATGCATATAATTGTGTTTTTGTTTTATATTATTGATGGCAATTATATTTGTTGTTTTCATGTTATTTATTATTGTTATTATTTATTAATAAAATTATTATTAATAATATTATCTGTTGCTGTTATATGAATAACATTAACAACTCTATTTTTGTTGTTATGCAAACAAAACCTCTGCACATATTCTGTTGCCTCTGTTAAACTAATAGTACATCTTAAATTATGAGAGTACATTTCTTTTAAGAAAATAATAATAAACTTCTGACATACACTATATAGACAAAAGTATTGGCACCCCCTTCTTTAGAACAGATGCTCTTCCAAATCTGTGGCAACAACGATGGGAACATAATTCATGTATTTAAAAATTGTATTTCATCTCTGTTGCAACAGTTTTGTAAGAGTCTAAAATGACTGAACCCATATGTACAAGTCATTGGTGTTTGGTGATGAGTTTTTGTCTCAAGGTCTGCATTTACAGTCACACCAGAGGTGTTAAACTGGGATTAGGACTTGGTTTTATGCAGACCAGTCAAGTTCTTCCACACTGACTCAATCAATCATTTCTTTTTGAACCTTGTCTTATACACAGAGACATTGTCATGTTAGAATAGAAAAGAGTCCAAACTGTTGCTATAATATTAGAAGCACACAATTTCCTAGAATATCATTATATGCTTTAACATTAAGATTTGTACTCGTAGAAATTACTAAAGTAGTCAAACCTGTTCATTAGAAGGGGTGCCAATACTTTTGGCACTATAGTGTATGTAGTAAAAGCTTTAAGCACTGCAGATGTTATGAATGTTGTGTAATGTTTCTATCTCAGTGGTCTTACGGTGATATCTGTGGCATCGCTCCGGTCGGGAAGGGCCAGGGCACCGAGTTCAACCTCACGTTCCGGAAGGGCAGCGGGAAGAAGTCCGAAACGCTCAAGTTTTCCACTGAGCATCGCACAGAGCTGCTAACAGAAGCGCTGGTGAGGAATACTGATGTGACGTGCTTTAATAACGGAGTCGTGTGACATCATCATTACTCTGACGCTCTCTCTCTTCTCCACAGAGATTCAGAACAGACTTCTCCGAGGGGAAAATCACTGGAAGAGTGAGTACAGTCCCAGCAAAGACAGACGTGTGACACAGAAATGTGGATTTTACATATAAAAACAAATTCACCACAAAACTAGTCATAAGGGTCATTTTTTTGAAATTGAGATGTATGCATCATCTGAAAGCTGAATAAATAGCTTTCCATTGATGTATGGTTTGTTATGATAGGACAATATTTGAAAATCTGAGGGTGCAAAAAAATCTAAATATTGAGAAAATCATCTTTAAAGTTGTTCAAATGAAGTCTTAGCAATGCATATTACTAATCAATAATTAAGTTTTGATATATTTACGGTAGGAAATTTACTAAATATCTTCATGGAACATGATCTTAATATCCTAATGATTTTGTCATAAAAGTAAAATGTATAATTATGACTCATACAATGTATTGTTGTCTATTGCTACAAATATACCTGTGTTACTGATGACTGCTTTTGTGCTGCAGGAACACATATAATCATGTTTTATTACCACATATGTAAAATAGGGATGTCGATTTAACAAGCCAAATTGGTGTTATTAATTTTGGATTAAATTAAGTGTTAAAATGATTAATGTATTTAACGCAGCGCCCGTCCAGACACTGACTGACGTGTGATGATGGAGTTTATTAGAATGCCTAAAATTCAAGATATGAGTGCAAAAGAATCACACTCTTATATTTATATCATATGATGTAGTTTAGCAATATCACACCTAGGGTTGAGAATCAAAAATCAGTTTTAATTCCAGAGTCAGATACTTAAGGTCAGGAATCGGATACTTGTTGTAAAATTAATTTTGATTCCTGTGTGCGTAAATCACCTTTTGACAGTAATTTGACAGTTCAAATAAATATTGATTGATTGCATTGTTATGCCAGTAGGTGGAGAAAAGGAGCTGTTAAAATGTATTTGTCTTTGATTTATTCAAGAGAATGATTCAAAAACGTTGATTCATCTAGTAATGAAACAAGTAAATATTGAATCATTCATTCATAAATTGCATGTGATTTTGTTTAGTTGTCTAATGTTTTTTCCTCAGAACCACAATAACCACAATTCTCCATAAAAATAAATAAATCTTAATTTATTCAGAATAATGCCGCACATAAACAGCTCTTAGTCCAGATTTTATGCAGCCGGTTGATTTTTCTCCACTGCAACTAAATGTTTTGCAAAAAGAGACAGAATAAATATGTTTGATATCTAAATATTGACTTGATCACATTGGAATCGAAAAGAATCAGAATCGATAAAATTAAATCGATACCCAACCCTAATCACACCAGCAAGAGTGCTGCTTTTAACCAATATCTGCACCATTGATCATGTGATACTGATGCAACAGTTCAATAAACAACAAGGTAATATTGGGTTACAATTTAGACACAATATTATCTGTTTTGCTCAGTTTCACAAATGAAGATATTTCCAATCAAATCCACACACAGCGCTGATTCAACACTGAATACATCCACGGTTTTGAACCAGTATGATTCAGTGACTTATTAACATGTGCTTATTTCATATTTCAGTATTCATTTAAAAAAAAAACTTTAATACCCATTTATTGATTATGAATGTAATGTTGAATCTAAATTTCTAGTTTTTGTAATGTCCATGCAATGCTTTTCTTATAACACAAGGTTAATTGACTTTTGGGGGTAATTTCTCGGCACAAGTTGATGTGCAAATAATAAATAATTAAATAATTAAATTCAGATCTGAAATGGCCATATTCCTCACTCTCTGAAGCTCTTGTTAAAGGGACAGTACACCCAAAACCCACATTTACTCATCCTCAAGTAGATCCAAACCTGTATGAATGTGTTTGTTCTGAACACAAATGAAGATATTCTGAAGAATGAGGGAAACAGTATTTTTCTCCTACTATTGAAGTCAATGGTTCCCAAAACAGCCTGATTACAAACTTTCTTCAGAATATCTTCCTTTGTGTTCAGAACAAACACATTCATACAGGTTTGGATCTACTTGAGGATGAGTAAATGATGACTGAATTTCATTTTTGGGTGTACTGTCTCTTTAAGATGAATGTTTAAGATGTGTTTTCATACACTGTAAAAAACAACAGTGATTTTAACGGTAAAAAACTGAAAATGCTACAGTAAAAACCTGATAAATGGTTAACGTTAAGTGTAAAATTTACAGGGAAAAACCGTAAACTGACGTTCCCAGAATTCCCTGCGTTGCATTTCAAAGTTTGTTTGAATTTGATGTTTTTTCTTTGAAATAACTATGTTTCTTCTATCAGTTATGCTTATTAGGGTTGTATGTTACATCTAATGTTGTTAATTTAATGTTTATTGCATATTTCAGTTTATTGAGAGTCATCATGATGGTGATTAGTGTTTGTGTGAATGATGCTTCTTCTATATACAGTATGTTATTATTTAAAAGCTGCTTTGGTTCATCATGTGACTCTCATCAGCTTTTGGTGGTTATCAGTGTATTACAAACAGATTTCAGTACTTCAATAGATTGGTATATTAACATTATATCAGTTAATGACATTACGGTATTTAACTGTAAATTTAAGTTAAAACCTAAAATGCTGTTACCGTATATTCTCCGGAATGTTTTTTACAGTGTAGCTCTGCTGATGTTTCCTCAGCGCTATAACTGCTTCAAGCACCACTGGAGCGACTCTCGGAGGAGCGTGTGTCTGGAGGTGACTCCGGGCAGCATCGATCAGATCGACCCTCAGACGAACCGTGTGATCTGCTCGTATGATTACCGCTGCGTGGAGGGCTTCGCCGAGCTCTCTGACTATCAGGGAGGCTTCTGTGTGCTGTACGGAGGCTTCGGCAGACTGGTGTGTGCTCGGATCTACAGAGTGACTGTGACTCGCCCAGAACTAATGCTCTCTCTCTCTGTGTCTCTCTCTCTGTGTCTCTCTCTCTCTCTCTCTCTCTCTGTCTCTCTCTCTCTCACTCACTCACTCACTCGGTCTCACTCACTCACTCACTCACTCACTCACTCACTCACTCACTCTCTCTCTCACTCACTCACTCACTCTCTCTCTCGGTCTCACTCACTCACTCACTCGGTCTCACTCACTCACTTACTCTCTCTCTCTCACTCACTCACTCACTCTCTCTCTCTGTCTCTCTCACTCACTCACTCACTCACTCGGTCTCACTCACTCACTCGGTCTCACTCACTCACTCTCTCTCTCACTCTCACTCACTCACTCACTCACTCACTCTCTCTCTCTCTGTCTCACTCACTCACTCACTCACACTCTCTCTGTCTCTCTCTCACTCACTCACTCACACTCTCTCTGTCTCACTCACTCACTCACACTCTCTCACTCTCACTCACTCACTCACTCTCTCTCTCTCTCTCTCTCTCTGTCTCTCTCACTCACTCACTCACTCACTCACTCACTCTCTCTCTGTCTCACTCACTCACTCACTCACTCACTCTCTCTCTCTGTCTCACTCACTCTCACTCTCACTCTCTGTCTCTCTCTCTCTCTCTCTCTCTCTCTCTGTCTCACTCACTCACTCACTCACTCACTCACTCACACTCTCTCTGTCTCTCTCTCACTCACTCACTCACTCACACTCTCTCTCTCACTCTCACTCACTCACTCACTCTCTCTCTCTCTGTCTCACTCACTCACTCTCAAGATTCAAGATTCAAGATTCAAATAGCTTTATTGGCATGGTGAAATAAATATTTACATTGCCAAAGCTTTAATAACAATATAAATAATAAAATAATAATGAAAAAGAAATAAAAATAAAAAACAAAATCCGTCTTCTAATATTTCTAGAAGTTCCTCTAGGTTCACTCTCTCTCTCTCTCTGTCTCTCTCTCTCTCTCACTCACTCACACTCTCTCTGTCTCACTCACACTCTCTCTGTCTCTGTCTCTGTCTCTCTCTCTCTCAATTCAATTCAATATGTGCTTTACTGGCATGACAATTGTTACAATGTATTGCCAAAGCATAGTGTTTACATTGAATCTAGAACAGATATATATGCAACAAAAACATGCATGTAGATGCATTTAAAAAGTAGAACAATTCAACATTTTAGAATTCTATAAACAATTTAAAATTCAATGGTGTGGGTGTGTGTGTGTTTTTCTCTCTCTCTCTCAATTCAATTCAAACAGCTTTATTGGCATGACAAAAGCACATTTTGCATTGCCAAAGCATGCATAGTAGAAGAGAACATATACAACAGTGTAATTTGGAACAATATAGCAATTGAAATAACATTTGAACAACATCTCTCTCTCTCTCTCCAGCATGTGTTTGCGTCCGAGCACCGTGAGGAGATCATACGCAGTGCGATGGAGCACGCTGGGAACTTCCTCGGCATCACGCTGCGTCTGCGTAAGGAGCAGCTGAGCTTCGAGGGCTTCCTCGGCGAGCGTCTGGGGAAGTACGGCTCGGACGAGTGCATCACCTCGCTGACCGAGTTCATCGTGCAGAAGATCACGCCGCGGCACGCAGTAAGATCAGCTCAGGACACCCGGTGTGCTTTCTGATGTGTGTGTGGGGTCGGTCTGATGCTTGTGTTTGTCTCAGGAGCCTGTGAAGAGGATCCTGGCGCTCACAGAGACGTGTCTGGTGGAGAGAGACCCTGCCTCTTACAACATCGTCACCGTCAAGCCCTTCGGAGAGGTCCGTCTGATCACAGACTGAAGCAACACAACTCCATTTCAATAAAAAAAGCTACATTTTACATAATTTACTCCAGTTGGTCCAAAATGCAGCAGCTAGAGTTCTTACTAGAACCAGGAACCAGGTTCTGTCACTGGCTCACTATTAAACATAAAGAATACTGTATATGATAGAAATAACTGACTTCAAACCATGTTTAGCTGCTGATGATACTAGTGTTATAATAATTTTGGCCACCGCTGTAATTCAGAGCAAAACTGCATATTCAATGAGAAAAATTATGGCAGAGGTGAAGGATTGTAGAAAAGTGAGCATTATAAGCAAGAATGTACAGAATTTACAGGATTTTACGAAAAATTATTTAATTTTTTTCATTGGAATAGCATGAACTGTAGGGCTGTCAAATTGGCTGAAAAACTAAATTCGAATTTTGCACTAAAATATTATCAAAATTCGAATTATATTAGAATTTAAAAGGCATAATTTCTCTCCTAGTGGCTTCAGCTGGATAGACTAAAAAAGCATTAAAATGCAACATCGTCATCACATCTTGTGTGCCACATATAAGCAGCCTGACGCACATCTAAAATTCAAATGCAGTGTTTTTGGATTCAAATGTGGATTTTTATTTTAAATTTGACGAATATTCGAAATTCTATTTTTTTTTTGACAGCCCTAATGAACTGAATGCCTTAATGTGACATTTTGGACACATACTGCATTCAAATCACTTGAAAAGTGCATATATAGAAACTAGTGTTTATGTTTGTATAATCAGAATGTGCTGTGTGTGTCTGTGTGTGTGTGTGTGTGTGTGTGTCTCTCTCTCTGTGTGTGTGTCTGTGTGTGTCTCTCTGTGTGTGTGTGTGTCTGTGTGTGTGTGTGTGCAGGTGTTCGCTCTGATCTGTGACGCAGACAATCCTCAGGTGTTCACCGTGGAGTTCATCCGAGGTCAGATCCGGAAGTACTGCTCCACTGAAAGGTAGTGCCTCAGCGAGAGCTCCTGTGTGGTTCTGCTGGTTACCTCAGGGTCTGATGAGCACTGTGTGTGTGTGTGTGTGCAGGGACTCTCTGCTGGCGAGTCTGCTGGACAGCGTGCGGGCGTCGGGGAACAGGGACGTGTGTGTGAAGATGGTCCCCACACACAGGGGTCAGCGCTGGGGTCTGCTCAGCATGCCTGTGGACGAGGAGGTGGAGAGCCTGCACCTGCGCTTCCTCGCCGCTCCTCCCAGTACGTCCAGCATTAGCTCATCAGAGTAACGTCCAGCATTAACTCTTCAGAGTAACGTCCAGCATTAACTCTTCAGAGT
>CM041807.1:13852893-13902893 GCA_023376895.1 Aspiorhynchus laticeps
GTAAATCCCCTTTATTTTCCCCAAAAAATAAATGTTTAATTTTCATTAATTAAAATATAAATTAAATCAATGTTTTATGGCTTCTTCTGATAATCAGTAAAATTTAAATACACAACACAGAATTTCTGAGGGGGGGGGGGGGGGCATAAGCTACTGTAAGAATAAATAATAATAGTTTGTATGGATTCAAATAATTAGACATAAAACACAGAATTTGGTAACAATAAAACATAAGGTGAGAAAAAAATAAAACATTTCATACGACCCTAAACATGTCATTTTTGTTACACTTTTAATAAATTAATGTTAAATTGTATAAGTTTCATGACTTTAATTAATTAGACATGCTTTTTGATTAATAAATGTTAATTTGACCATTAAAAATGAGTCCAGAAAAATTAAAACGGGGGGAAATCTGAATCCAGAAAAATTAAAAAAATTAAAAATAATAATAATAATCCAGAAAAAAAAAAAAAAAAAAAAAAAAAAACAGATTCCAGAAAAATTAAAACGGAAAAAAAATGCTTTTAGAAAATTTTTTAACTGATTTCATAGGGCCCTACTAACATTTGGAAGTATTTCTATTCAAAATCGTGATTCCTCGATTTCTAAAAAATAAAATGGTGGCAAAACATTGAATTGAATGAATCGCTCAAATCGTAGAAGTCGCCCAGCCCTAGCTGAGAGTAATGTAGTGTTATTATTATTGACTGAATCCTGCAGTGCATGCTTGTTATTCTTCACCTTGATCTGTTTGCTTGCTGAGCCGCTCGGGTTCTGTCGTTGTTCTAAGGTCTGGTCCCATGGCTGGACTCGAAGCTGCAATGTAAATATTAGTCCATATATCTCAGTGTGCCCCTTTTCTGTCTCATATCTGTCCATCTGTCTCTTCATTGGCTTTCCTGAAACCGTTAGTTTAGCTACGTTTCCTCGTTTAACCGCTTTACACCTGCTCTCTCTCTCTCATCGTTGTCATATATCAGTATTTCTGGGTCACTGAGATGTATGACTAGCTCTGCTCCTGTCCTCTATTTATACATCTAGCATTCATTCGGTATTTGTATTGAACATGCAAATATTTAATGGATTATCAGAAATGCAGTGATTTTTATGATGGTATATGTGTCTCTGCAGCACAAAAGCAGTCATAAGTAACACAGGTATATTTGTAGCAATAGACAACAATACATTGTATGAGTCAAAATTATACATTTTTCTTTAATGCCAAAAATCATTATGATATTAAGTAAAGATCATGTTCCATGAAGATATTTAGTAAGTTTCTTACCGTAAATATATCAAAACTTAATTATTGATTAGTAATATGCATTGCTAAGACTTCATTTGAACAACTTTAAAGATGATTTTCTCAATATTTAGATTTTTTGCACCCTCAGATTCCAAATATTGTGCTATCATAACAAACCATACATCAATTTATCCAGCTTTCAGATGATGCATACATCTCAATTTCACAAAAATGGCCCTTATGACTGGTTTTGTGCTCCAGGGTCACATATACATTTTTATATTACAACTATATATTATTTTATGGGCGTGTTGCAGGTTTCGAGAGAAGTTAGGAGTAAAAACTGTGAAAGCACTGAAGAGAAACAACAACGGCGTGATACATGCGGCTATAGACATGCTGTGTGCTCTGATGTGTGTAAGTGAAGCTCGCTAAACCTCCTCTAGAGTCACATTACAGTCCGTATCATAACACATGACCTGTGTGCTTCTGCAGCCGATGCACGACGACTACGACCTGCGGCAGGAGCAGCTGAACAAAGCCTCTCTGCTGTCCTCAAAGAAGTTCCTGGAGAACCTGCTGGAGAAGTTCATCAGTAACGTGGTGCGTCTCAGGCCTGTAGATCCGTGACGAGGAGCGGCGAGCGGCGTTTAGCTCACGCGGTGTGTTTGTTTCATCAGGAGCACGGCACTGGAGCGCTAGTGATCAGCTCGCTGCTGGACTTCCTGACCTTTGCCCTCTGCGCTCCTTACAGCGAGACCACCGAGGGACAGCAGTTCGACATGCTGCTGGAGATGGTGGCCTCCGACGGACGGACGCTCTTCAAGCTCTTCCAGGTCAGGGGTCACATGGTGCTCAAGAGTCACAAATACAGTAAAAATTGTGAAATATTATTATAATGTAAAACATCTGTTTTCTATGTGAATATGTGTTAAACTGTAATTTATTTCTGTGATCAAAGCTGTATTTTCAGCATCATTACTGCAGTCTTCAGAGTCACATGATCTTCAGAAATCATAATAATATGCTGCTCAAGAAACATTTCTGATTATTATCAATGTTGAAAACAGTTAATATGTTTGTGGAAACTGATGCATTTTATTTTTCAGGATTCACAGATGAATAGAAAGTTAGGGCTCTATGAATCCGTTTTATGTTTTTCCAAATTTCGTTTTTTTCCGTTTTTATTTTTTATGAACTCCTTTTTAATGGTCAAATAAAATTTTATTAATCAAAAACAACAAATTACATAATGTCTGTGTGTGAGAGTGTGTGTGTGTGTGTCAGTCAGTGTGTGTGTGTGTGTGTGTGTGTGTGTGTGTGTGTGTGTGTGAGAGAGAGAGTGTGTGTGTGTGTGTGTGTGAGAAGTTCATAAGAACAACATTTATTTGAAATATAAATCTTCTGTAACATTATAAACGTCTTTACTGTCACTGATCAGTTTAGTGCATCCCTGATGAACTCTTGTTTTGAACAGCAGTGTGTTTGGTCTTTCTCTCGCAGCATCCGTCGATGGCGATCGTCAAAGGCGCGGGTCTGATCATGAAGGCCATCATCGAGGTGAGTCCTGTTCCTCCGGCGTGTCTGTGCTGTTCTCTCCGTGTCTGATCCCAGCGTGTGTCTCTGTCAGGAGGGAGATAAGGAGATCGCCTCTAAGATGCAGGAGCTGGCTCTGAGCGAAGGAGCTCTACCCAGACACCTGCACACCTCTATGTTCACCATCAGCGCTGACCAGCGGATGCTCACCAACAGGTCAGTTCAGCTCAGACCGACGGATCTCACCGTGATGCAGCGCTGATCTCTGTTTATCACACGCAGGCAGCTGAGTCGCCATCTGGTGGGTTTGTGGACGGCAGAAAACCCCACCGCCCTGAACCTGCTGAAGAGGATCCTGGTGAGCGGACGCAGACTGGACATTCACAAGCTGTTCTTATAGATATAACACTGACATCTTCACTCGCTGTGTGTCCTTTAGCCCACCGGTCTGCTGGCGTATCTGGACAGCGCTGACCCCGTGCCGGAGAAAGATCTGGACAGAATGCACATACGCGACAACGTCAAGATCGCCACGGTATGAGCGACCAGCTCTCGTACTCTCAGATCTCTACAGGATGAAGAGAGTAAACATTTAAAGGGACACTCCACCTTTTTTGAAAATAGGTCATTTTACACATCGTACCATGGGTTCAGCAGGCGCAATGATATTACACAGCGCCTGAAAGTAGTCCCCAGCTAGGTAACTAGTTATGATATAGCTGGGGACTACTTTCAGGTGCTGCGCAATATCATCCATGTTTATTTCGCCGTAATGAGAGTATAGTTCCTAGCCATATCGGCCTAGAAAATCACAACTTTTCATTTTCTGTCAGTCTTAGTACACGATGTAACTACAGAAGAGTCAAGCTTTAAATAGGAGACATATTGAAACTCTTTGGTCAAAAAAACGGTAAAACTCAACTGTTTAACTCTTGGGGAGTTGGAAAATGAGCCTATTTTCCAAAAAAGTGGAGTGTTCCTTTAACTAACAGATCTCACCATACTTCAATTATTGATTACTTTAAGAATTGCAAACATTTTATGCATTACAGGATTTCTGAAATGTTGTTTCAATATGACATGAGGCATTATCTAATTAAATATGCACTCGTTTACATACAGACATCTGTACGTTGGATAAAGCCAGGCTCATAATTCTTGTTTTTATCACTCCATAAATAAAAAAACAGTCAACAAATACATTTTAAGCATGGTGTATATTAACAAACCCCTCAATAAAACTGTAAAGTTTGGTGTAAGAAAAAAACTACAGACGCAAATAGATGAAGTGCAATAAAATAATCACTTGTATATTTATAAAATGTGTATAAAAATGTTTTCTTTCTAGTAGCGTGAGAAAAAAACAAAACACTTTTTATGAACAGCCAAACAGGTCAAAATCTGTCTGAACTTAAGCATAAAAATACCATAATATGTGTCCCTGGAGCACAAAAGCAGTCATAAGTAACACAGGTATATTTGTAGCAATAGACAACAATACATTGTATGAGTCAAAATTATACATTTTTCTTTTATGCCAAAAATCATTATGATATTAAGATCATGTTCCATGAAGATGTTTTGTGAATTTTCTACCGTAAATATATCAAAACTTAATTTTTGATTAGTAATATGCATTGCTAAGAACTTCATTTGAACAACTTTAAAGATGATTTTCTCAATATTTAGATTTTTTTGCACCCTCAGATTCCAGATTTTCAAATATTGTCCTATCATAACAAACCATACATCAATGTACAGCTATTTATTCAGCTTTCAGATGATGTATTAATATCAGTTTAAAAAAACTGACACTTATGACTGGTTTTGTGCTCCAGGGTCACATATTTTTATAGATATTTAGCAAACGTGCCAAGTTCACATACTTGTTTCTACAGCCAGTAACTTTGAAATGCGTGTTCTGTGTCGGAACGTCTGTTTTTGTTTTGGTCTGGAAAACACAGCATATTGCTGGAAGCCATCAAATGAACTGGGTTAGAGATCTCAGATTCAACCTGAGCTGAAACCCTCAGCGTCCGGTCCATCTAAAGATCTGTGACCGGAGGACTGTTAAACACAGATAAATCAACTCTCAGTGTTCGGAACGCTGGCAACTACGCTCCTGTTGCGTGTTCTCAATCTGGCAACCCGCGTGAGCCTCCAGTCCGAGGAGGTCCAAAATCTAGAATTTAGTCTGTAGTACCCATATCAACCACTAATCCATATCTCCATTAATAATGTGTTTTTGCAGGACCAGTTTGGCAGGAATAAAGTCCCGGAGTGGCAGCGTGTGGCGGGTAAAGCTGCTAAAGAGGTGGAGAAGTTCGCTAAAGAGAAGGCTGATATTGTGCTGATGCACTGGAGAGATAAGATGGGCATCACTCAGAAGGAGGTGAGTGACGTGTGCCGCTCTCTGCTGTTATCACTGCTGCTCCATCAGTTATTGAGTTATTACTGCTGCTCCATCAGTTATTGAGTTATTATCACTGCTGCTCTATCAGTTATTGAGTTATTATTACTGCTGCTCCATCAGTTATTATCACTGCTGCTCCATCAGTTATTGAGTTATTATTACTGCTGCTCCATCAGTTATTGAGTTATTACTGCTGCTCCATCAGTTATTGAGTTATTACTGCTGCTCCATCAGTTATTGAGTTATTACTGCTGCTCCATCAGTTATTGAGTTATTATTACTGCTGCTCCATCAGTTATTGAGTTATTATCACTGCTGCTCCATCAGTTATTGAGTTATTACTGCTGCTCCATCAGTTATGGAGTTATGGAGTTATTGCTGCTGAATGCTGGGCATGTTAACGCTGCTAGAGCTGTTCTGGTCTGGATCTGCTGGTTTCTCCTTCTGCTGGTCTGGTTTGGATCTGTTCAGCTGATCTTTATGGTTATGGTTATGATGTATGCGATGCTCTGTTGGGTTCCTCTAATCTTCTGTCTCTGGTCTTTACTAATAATAAACACTCAAGCATGGCTTGCTGGAGATCTAATGATCCTCATATCCAGCTAAACATCTGCAGACCGTCACTGTGCCTGTATCTGATAGCACTGCCGTCATTACACAGCTGCAAAAACTTAAATTAATGAAATTAAAATGGATCAAATTCTAGCTATTGCCCATACGCTGATCATTTATTTTCATGTCATAATTCTGTCAATTTGTCTGTCTTTATACCTATTGAATATATGTAGGAAAATTACCACAAAAGCAGTCATAAGTAACACAGGTATATTTGTAGCAATAACCAAAAATACATTGTATGAGTCAAAATTATACATTTTTCTTTTATGACAAAAATCATTAGGATATTAAGATCATGTTCCATGAAGATATTTAGTAAATTTCCTACCGTAAATATATCAAAACTTAATTTTTGATTAGTAATATGCATTGCTAAGACTTCATTTGAACAACTTTAAAGATGATTTTCTCAATATTTAGATTTTTTTGCACCCTCAGATTCCAGATTGTCAAATATTGTTCTATCATAACAAACCATACATCAATGCAAAGCTATTTATTCAGCTTTCAGATGATGCATAAATCTCAAATACACAAAATTGACTCTTATGACTGGTTTTGTGCTCCAGGGTCACATATTTCTATAGATGTAAATTCTATATATTGATTGATATAACTGTTGATTTTAGATTATAAATATTATTTTAAACACGTGAATTTAGGCATCGCAACATAATGTATGATATAAAACATGAATATTAATTTTGAGATTTGCCAAAAATTAAAATGAGCTGTTATTGAATTATTAGTGTTTTTTTGAGACTAACTTTGTTAGCTTTAGATGATAAAAACAGTGAAAATATGCATGAAGAATTAAATATTGTTACTGATAAACCAAAACAATAATAAACACCTAAATCTGATCCGAGTGTTGAACAAAACTCGGGTCTCAAAGCCGAGATGAATTATGATTTGTTGATGTGAAGCATGAGCTGCAGATGAAGGCACGGCTTTGGTATCATGAGCATGAGTTACACAATCATCATATTCATCATTCATCATTTCTTCGCTCTTGAGCCTCCAATCACGCACATTCACGTTCCTGCCACCCAAAGCAGCTTGATTGAGATTCTCACAGTGTTGGTTAAAGCAGCTGCTGTGATTGGTTGACCTCAGGACCAATAACCTCTCTTATCTCTGCCCCTCCCATCGGCTCTTATTGTGGTTTCTGCTGTCAATCAATGCAGCAGGACAGGAATAACCCGGTGAGTAGTTTTATCCAATCAGAGACTCTCTCTCTCTGTTAGTCCCTCCCCCTCTCAGTCACTGTGTAACGTGTGTGTTTTCATTCTGCTGCACACTGACTGTGTTGTTGCTTCAGTTTTTAGAGCGGGATCATATTTTCATATCATATGTGACCCTGGAGCACAAAACCAGTCATAAGAGTCAATTTTGTGTATTTGAGATGTATGCATCATCTGAAAGCTGAATAAATAGCTTCCCATTGATGTATGGTTTGTTATGATAGGACAATATTTGTAAATCTGGAATCTGAGGGTGCAAAAAAATCTAAATATTGAGAAAATCATCTTTAAAGTTGTTCAAATTAAGTCTTAGCAATGCATATTACTAATCAATAATTAAGTTTTGATATATTTACGGTAGGAAATTTACTTAATATCTTCATGGAACATGATCTTAACATCCTAATGATTTTTGGCATAAAATAAAAATTGATAATTTTGACCCATACAATGTATTGTTGGCTATTGCTACAAATATACCCCAGCGACTCAAGACTGGTTTTGTGCTCAAATATTGATAATTTCACAGCTCTGGTGTCGTCAGCATTATCCTCACATCCCATCATAGATGTATTCGTCTCATAAACCAGCATTATATTCAGAATATGCACGCTTCATTTCTTCCGTGTCACTGATTTCAGAACGCAAACCAGAAGCCGGTGATCCTGAGGAAGAGACGGCAGCGCATCAAGATCGAGTCCAACTGGGAGCTTTTCTACTACAAGTAACCGAGCCTGTTTCGCTCCGAGAGAGTTGTGTGTGAGGGGTTATTGCTGTGTGTGACGCTGGTGTGTGTGTGCAGGTTCCAGCTGGATCACGCTCGGCCAAACCTGATCTGGAACCTGAAGACGCGCGAGGAGCTGCGGGACGCTCTGGAGGGAGAGATGCGCTCCTTCGGTGTGGACCGTGAGCTGGGCAGCGCTAGCGTCATCTCCTGGAACCACCAAGAGTTCGAGGTCTGCGTCTGCATGAGGGCTGTCCAAGAATCGAATATTCCTTGAGTTTAAAATAAGAATCCACATTCGAATGTTAGGTGTGCGTCACGAGATGTGATGACGATGTAGGTGTCGTTGTGTTTTAGGGTGCTTTCACACTTGGGTCACTTGCCTGGTCCGAACCCGAGTTCGTTTGCCCCCCTCCCCCTGACCCCGCTGGACTGCGCTCATATTATTTTATTCGGGTCCGAACCGCGGTTCGTTTGCGTCATCAAGCCAGCAGCTGTTTGCTTAGTAACGACGGCGCGGGAGAAGGCGGCAAAATGCATAAGATTGCTATCTGCACTTTTATATATTTACGTTTTTGAACCGTTCGTTTTGTTTACAAAGCTTCGGTACATAACGGCACTTACGTCTGCCATAGGAATGCACTGCAAATGCTTTAAAGAACGCTGAATGCGAACATAAATGAGACACACAGCTCTCTGTTTGCAGCGCGTCAGGAACGTGAGTGAAACGCATTTTGATCAAATAATACGGCATTAATAGCGATTCACTTCTGGGATTTGGTACGATTGCGTTCACATCAGCAGCGAACCGTACCCCAGACCCTTTTTAAGCAGACTCGGGTCCGGTTCACAGGTGCGGAAGACAGCGTTCACATCATCCAAACGAACCCAGCTCTAACGTCAATCGAACCCGGGTGCGCACCAAAAGTGCTCGTGTTGATGCTTTTGTTAGTCTATCCCAGTGGTTCTCAAACGAGGGTACGCAAACAAAATGCTGAGCTTTGGCATTCATTTAATTCTACCCCAAATTAAAGTTACATTAAAACCGAGCATGCATTTCTGACAAGCAAAATGCCTTCTAATATAAACCCGGAACATCGGAGTGCCGTAAACGGTCAAATGACATCAAACGACCTCATCTTTTGCGTTCAGAACTGACTGCATCCACACAAGCAGCGTGCGTATGATACGATACCTGCTAAATATGCTGCTTTAGCGAATCACTGCTGTTCATTGTGTCTTCAAAGCAGATTTGTAACACTTAGCCTATAGCATGATGAACAAATATCGACAATATACAGCGAGATCGATTTAAGAAACTCTTCGATACAGAAACATACCCTGTGCGAGTTATTGTTTATCATCTTTAAATGCAATTTTCCCTGAATATTCAAACAATTGCAACTGTAACATTTATTTTATATAACAGTTCATCAAAAAGGAAATATTAAGTGAACATTTTACATTTTAAATGTAGCCTACATTTTAAACACAATATTGTCAATTATTGTTTGTTATATTTTACAACGAAATTATAATATTTCCAACAAAATCCGCAACTGCGGTGTTTCGTTAGTGAAGGAATCTTCAGCTTTAAACTATTCGGAGAGTCGGTGATTAATAACTCATTCATAACTACAACCATTTGCTTCGTTACTGAATGAATGAAGCGACGCTCAATAAGATAGTGACTTGCTGCCACCTACTGGCGAGTTTAGTATTAAATCTACAAGTTTCACTTCGTTTTGCCATCATTTATTACTTTATTATATTAATAATAGGCCTACGCTTAATGGCATGTTAAGAATATGACACGCAAATGATATACAATAATGATAAGGTTAGAAAAGCCAAATATTGTCCCTTAATGGAAAAGATGTGACTGCGGTGCGGTCTAAGTGGGGTACTCAGAAGAATGTTAAATGCCCCCCAGGGGGTACACCACGGTAAAGAGTTTGAGAACCACTGGTCTGTCCAGATGAACCCACTGGATGCTGTTCTTCATTTAAAATATTGCAGCAAAAGAGAACATCGATGCATAAAAGATGTTGTTTACGTCACAACTGAACCCAAGCGGTTCACACAGAACACGTATTCATCACGTGTTCTATAGAGACGTCTATCAGCGATGCTCTCGCGTCTCATGTCTGTTTAGAAAACATGTCAAATTAATACAAGTTCAACTTTTAAAAAACACGTCTGGAGACTTTATGCCGGTTTTTCTCACTGCATCTCATGTTTTTAAATAGAAAAAGTACTCTTTGGTTTTCGGTCCTTTGTGAAACTACATGCATGATGCTGTTTTGTTTCTAATTGTTTAAGCAACTTAATTAATTAATTATGGTTTAGAAACATTATTTTAAACATTTTCTGCTTTTTTCAAAGATAGTAGTGTTTTTTATCGCTCTGAATAAACGTGCAGTAGTATGGTAATATTGTGCTCGAAGCGCCCTCTTGTGGCCTCAGGAGAGAAGACAAGCTTTTTCCTCCTAACAGAAATTATGCCTTTTAAGTTCTAATATAATATAATATTCAAATTTAGTTTTTCAGCATTTTGACAGCGGTCTGAACACAATACCGGAAGATCTAACTACTGGAAGAAAAAAATAAATATACAGTACTACTACTACTACTCAAAACTAGATGTGCACCGAACTGTCATGTTTGAGTACATTACACCCCTGATAATAATAATAATAATAATAACTCTAAGACAAAAACAGAAAAAGTATTGAAAAGTATTGAAACAGCTTTATTTTTAAGATCCTATATTTTTGACAGCACTAGTATATAGGCAGTGAATCACAGCGAGATTGAAACATGTATATAAAGCTCTGTGTTGTGTTCAGGTGAAGTACGAGTGCCTCTCTGACGAGATTAAGATCGGAGATTATTACCTGCGTCTGCTGCTGGAGGAAGATGAGAACGAGGAGTCTGGTGCCATCAAGAGATCGTAGGTTTCTGAACACAGACGCCGAGCCATCTGGTGTGTATTCTCCTGACCGTCCGTCTGTGTGTCTGCAGGTACGAGTTCTTTAACGAGCTCTACCATCGCTTTCTGCTGACTCCTAAAGTGGCCATGAAGTGTCTGTGTCTGCAAGCGCTCAGCATCGTCTACGGGAAGTGCTGCGAGGAGATCGGACCCTTCGCTGACACCAAGTACATCGTGGGCATGCTGGACCGGGTCAGTGTCCAGCGCCAGATCACGACTGGAGGGCTCTAGGAAATACCTTTCATTTTTTCTAAAGTCTGTTTTTTCCATTTTTTTTTTTCAGTTTTCATTTTTTCAAAATTCATGTTTTTCAGTTTTCATTTTTTTAAAATTCTGTTTTTTCCTTTTTTTTTTTCTTTTTTTTTCAGTTTTAATTTTTTCAAAATTCATGTTTTTCAGTTTTAATTTTTTCAAAATTCTGTTTTTTTCCATTTTTTTTTTTTTTTTTCAGTTTTAATTTTTTCAAAATTCATTTTTTTCAGTTTTAATTTTTTCAAAATTCATTTTTTTCAGTTTTAATTTTTTCAAAATTCTGTTTTTTCCATTTTTTTTTATTTTTTTTTCAGTTTTAATTTTTTCAAAATTCATTTTTTTCAGTTTTAATTTTTTCAAAATTCAGTTTTTTTCCATTTTTTTTTCAGTTTTATTTTTTTCTAAATTCTGTTTTTTTCAGTTTATTTTTTTCCCAAATTCTGTTTTTTCCATTTTTTTTTTCTAAATTCATTTTTTTAGTTTTTAATTTTTTTCTAAATTCATTTTTTTAGTTTTTAATTTTTTTCTAAATTCAGTTTTTTCCATTTTTAATTTTTTTCTAAATTCATTTTTTTCATTTTTTATTTTTTTCTAAATTCAGTTTTTTCCGTTTTTAATTTTTTTTCTAAATTCAGTTTTTTCCGTTTTTAATTTTTTTTCTAAATTCATTTTTTTCCGTTTTTAATTTTTTCTAAATTCGTTTTCCGTTTTAATTTTTTCTAAATCTGTCACCGTCACAGCTCTATTTGACAGCATTAGATTTATTATTTATTACTTTAAGAACGAAAGCACGGATGTAATATACTGATACACATGCGTTTTCTTTCTCAACTGTTTACGTTAAGACATAAGCCTAACCGACTGTTTACGTGGATATTCGTCTGCTCAGACCCTGACGTGACGCTAAGCACGTTTCCACGTCAAAGACGAATGAATATGAGCGCTGGCGTGGGTTTAAGTGTTTCTGTGTTTCTGCAGTGTACAGACAAGCTGGAGAGAGACAGACTCATCCTCTTCCTCAACAAACTCATTCTCAACAAGGTCTGGGACACGATGCTAATAAAACTCCTCATACAGCGCGAGACGTGCGTGTCTCGGAAACACTTATGATTTTGATATTCCTGTTCAAACAGAAAAATGTGAAGGAGATGATGGACTGTAACGGAGTGCGTATATTAGTGGATCTGCTCACCCTCGCTCACCTTCACACCAACAGAGCCACCGTCCCACTGCAGGTGTGTGTTATACATGCTTTATTCATCACGGATGCTTTAAACTGATCAGAAGTGACGGTAAAGACATGTTTATGATTAAATTATTAAAAGTAAATGCTGCTCTTTTGATCTTTCTATTCATCTGTGAATCCTGAAAAATAAAATACATCAGTTTCCACAAAAATATTAATGTTTTCAACATTGATAATAATCAGAAATGTTTCTTGAGCAGCATATTATAATGATTTCTGAAGATCATGTGACTCTGAAGACTGCAGTAATGATGCTGAAAATACAGCTTTGATCACAGAAATAAATTACAGTTTAACACATTCACATAGAAAACAGCTGTTTTACATTATAATAATATTTCACTGTTTTACTGTATTTTTTATTAATTAAATGCAGCCTTGCTGAGCAGAAGAGACTCTTTCAGAACATGAAAAGATCTTACCAACACCAAATATAATAATAAAATTATTCTAGATGGATAGTTTAAAAAAAAAAATATATATATATCTGTTTCAGAAAAATAATGTGATTAATAAAATTATTTTTCTGTCTGTTAATAGATATTAACACATTCCATTTTTAATTAGATGTGACTATTTTATATCTATAATGAGATGATAGTGCCCTTGAATTGAGCTAATTATTATTATAATATCTGACCGTGCAGCACAAAAGCAGTCATAAGTAACACAGGTATATTTGTAGCAATAGACAACAATACATTGTATGAGTCAAAATTATACATTTTTCTTTTATGACAAAAATCATTACAGTTTAACACACATTCACTTAGAAAACAGCTGTTTGAAATTACAATATTTCACTGTGTTTTTGATCAAGTAAACGCTGATCAAAATGTGATTGATGTGAGCGTCTCTGTGGTGTTTCAGAGTAATGTGTTGTGTGTCTGATGTGAGCGTCTCTGTGTGGTGTTTCAGAGTAATGTGTTGTGTGTCTGATGTGAGCGTCTCTGTGGTGTTTCAGAGTAATGTGTTGTGTGTCTGATGTGAGCGTCTCTGTGTGGTGTTTCAGAGTAATGTGTTGTGTGTCTGATGTGAGCGTCTCTGTGTGGTGTTTTCAGAGTAATGTGTTGTGTGTCTGATGCGAGCGTCTCTCTGTGTGGTGTTTTCAGAGTAATGTGTTGTGTGTCTGATGTGAGCGTCTCTGTGGTGTTTTCAGAGTAATGTGTTGTGTGTCTGATGTGAGCGTCTCTGTGGTGTTTTCAGAGTAATGTGTTGTGTGTCTGATGTGAGCGTCTCTGTGTGGTGTTTTCAGAGTAATGTGTTGTGTGTCTGATGTGAGCGTCTCTGTGTGGTGTTTTCAGAGTAATGTGTTGTGTGTCTGATGTGATCGTCTCTGTGGTGTTTTCAGAGTAATGTGTTGTGTGTCTGATGTGAGCGTCTCTCTGTGGTGTTTTCAGAGTAATGTGTTGTGTGTCTGATGCGAGCGTCTCTGTGTGGTGTTTTCAGAGTAATGTGTTTTGTGTCTGATGTGATCGTCTCTGTGGTGTTTTCAGAGTAATGTGTCGTGTGTCTGATGTGAGCGTCTCTGTGGTGTTTTCAGAGTAATGTGTTGTGTGTCTGATGTGAGCGTCTCTGTGTGGTGTTTTCAGAGTAATGTGTTGTGTGTCTGATGTGAGCGTCTCTGTGGTGTTTTCAGAGTAATGTGTTGTGTGTCTGATGTGAGCGTCTCTGTGTGGTGTTTTCAGAGTAATGTGTTGTGTGTCTGATGTGAGCGTCTCTCTGTGGTGTTTTCAGAGTAATGTGTTGTGTGTCTGATGTGAGCGTCTCTGTGTGGTGTTTTCAGAGTAATGTGTTGTGTGTCTGATGTGAGCGTCTCTGTGGTGTTTTCAGAGTAATGTGTTGTGTGTCTGATGTGAGCGTCTCTGTGGTGTTTTCAGAGTAATGTGTTGTGTGTCTGATGTGAGCGTCTCTGTGGTGTTTTCAGAGTAATGTGTTGTGTGTCTGATGTGAGCGTCTCTGTGGTGTTTTCAGAGTAATGTGTTGTGTGTCTGATGTGAGCGTCTCTGTGGTGTTTTCAGAGTAATGTGTTGTGTGTCTGATGTGATCGTCTCTGTGGTGTTTTCAGAGTAATGTGTTGTGTGTCTGATGTGAGCGTCTCTGTGGTGTTTTCAGAGTAATGTGTTGTGTGTCTGATGTGAGCGTCTCTGTGGTGTTTTCAGAGTAATGTGTTGTGTGTCTGATGTGAGCGTCTCTGTGTGGTGTTTTCAGAGTAATGTGTTGTGTGTCTGATGTGAGCGTCTCTCTGTGGTGTTTTCAGAGTAATGTGTTGTGTGTCTGATGTGAGCGTCTCTGTGGTGTTTTCAGAGTAATGTGTTGTGTGTCTGATGTGAGCGTCTCTGTGTGGTGTTTTCAGAGTAATGTGTTGTGTGTCTGATGTGAGCGTCTCTGTGGTGTTTTCAGAGTAATGTGTTGTGTGTCTGATGTGAGCGTCTCTGTGTGGTGTTTTCAGAGTAATGTGTTGTGTGTCTGATGTGAGCGTCTCTGTGTGGTGTTTTCAGAGTAATGTGTTGTGTGTCTGATGCGAGCGTCTCTGTGGTGTTTTCAGAGTAATGTGTTGTGTGTCTGATGTGAGCGTCTCTGTGTGGTGTTTTCGGAGTAATGTGTTGTGTGTCTGATGTGAGCGTCTCTGTGGTGTTTTCAGAGTAATGTGTTGTGTGTCTGATGTGATCGTCTCTCTGTGGTGTTTTCAGAGTAATGTGTTGTGTGTCTGATGAGAGCGTCTCTGTGGTGTTTTCAGAGTAATGTGTTGTGTGTCTGATGTGAGCGTCTCTGTGGTGTTTTCAGAGTAATGTGTTGTGTGTCTGATGTGAGCGTCTCTGTGTGGTGTTTTCAGAGTAATGTGTTGTGTGTCTGATGTGAGCGTCTCTGTGTGGTGTTTTCAGAGTAATGTGTTGTGTGTCTGATGTGATCGTCTCTGTGTGGTGTTTTCAGAGTAATGTGTTGTGTGTCTGATGTGAGCGTCTCTGTGTGGTGTTTTCAGAGTAATGTGTTGTGTGTCTGATGAGAGCGTCTCTGTGTGGTGTTTTCAGAGTAATGTGTTGTGTGTCTGATGTGAGCGTCTCTGTGTGGTGTTTTCAGAGTAATGTGTTGTGTGTCTGATGTGAGCGTCTCTGTGTGGTGTTTTCAGAGTAATGTGTTGTGTGTCTGATGCGAGCGTCTCTGTGTGGTGTTTTCAGAGTAATGTGTTTTGTGTCTGATGTGATCGTCTCTGTGGTGTTTTCAGAGTAATGTGTCGTGTGTCTGATGTGAGCGTCTCTGTGGTGTTTTCAGAGTAATGTGTTGTGTGTCTGATGTGAGCGTCTCTGTGTGGTGTTTTCAGAGTAATGTGTTGTGTGTCTGATGTGAGCGTCTCTGTGGTGTTTTCAGAGTAATGTGTTGTGTGTCTGATGTGAGCGTCTCTGTGTGGTGTTTTCAGAGTAATGTGTTGTGTGTCTGATGTGAGCGTCTCTCTGTGGTGTTTTCAGAGTAATGTGTTGTGTGTCTGATGTGAGCGTCTCTGTGTGGTGTTTTCAGAGTAATGTGTTGTGTGTCTGATGTGAGCGTCTCTGTGGTGTTTTCAGAGTAATGTGTTGTGTGTCTGATGTGAGCGTCTCTGTGGTGTTTTCAGAGTAATGTGTTGTGTGTCTGATGTGAGCGTCTCTGTGGTGTTTTCAGAGTAATGTGTTGTGTGTCTGATGTGAGCGTCTCTGTGGTGTTTTCAGAGTAATGTGTTGTGTGTCTGATGTGAGCGTCTCTGTGGTGTTTTCAGAGTAATGTGTTGTGTGTCTGATGTGATCGTCTCTGTGGTGTTTTCAGAGTAATGTGTTGTGTGTCTGATGTGAGCGTCTCTGTGGTGTTTTCAGAGTAATGTGTTGTGTGTCTGATGTGAGCGTCTCTGTGGTGTTTTCAGAGTAATGTGTTGTGTGTCTGATGTGAGCGTCTCTGTGGTGTTTTCAGAGTAATGTGTTGTGTGTCTGATGTGAGCGTCTCTGTGTGGTGTTTTCAGAGTAATGTGTTGTGTGTCTGATGTGAGCGTCTCTCTGTGGTGTTTTCAGAGTAATGTGTTGTGTGTCTGATGTGAGCGTCTCTGTGGTGTTTTCAGAGTAATGTGTTGTGTGTCTGATGTGAGCGTCTCTGTGTGGTGTTTTCAGAGTAATGTGTTGTGTGTCTGATGTGAGCGTCTCTGTGGTGTTTTCAGAGTAATGTGTTGTGTGTCTGATGTGAGCGTCTCTGTGTGGTGTTTTCAGAGTAATGTGTTGTGTGTCTGATGTGAGCGTCTCTGTGTGGTGTTTTCAGAGTAATGTGTTGTGTGTCTGATGCGAGCGTCTCTGTGGTGTTTTCAGAGTAATGTGTTGTGTGTCTGATGTGAGCGTCTCTGTGTGGTGTTTTCGGAGTAATGTGTTGTGTGTCTGATGTGAGCGTCTCTGTGGTGTTTTCAGAGTAATGTGTTGTGTGTCTGATGTGATCGTCTCTCTGTGGTGTTTTCAGAGTAATGTGTTGTGTGTCTGATGAGAGCGTCTCTGTGGTGTTTTCAGAGTAATGTGTTGTGTGTCTGATGTGAGCGTCTCTGTGGTGTTTTCAGAGTAATGTGTTGTGTGTCTGATGTGAGCGTCTCTGTGTGGTGTTTTCAGAGTAATGTGTTGTGTGTCTGATGTGAGCGTCTCTGTGTGGTGTTTTCAGAGTAATGTGTTGTGTGTCTGATGTGATCGTCTCTGTGTGGTGTTTTCAGAGTAATGTGTTGTGTGTCTGATGTGAGCGTCTCTGTGTGGTGTTTTCAGAGTAATGTGTTGTGTGTCTGATGAGAGCGTCTCTGTGTGGTGTTTTCAGAGTAATGTGTTGTGTGTCTGATGTGAGCGTCTCTGTGTGGTGTTTTCAGAGTAATGTGTTGTGTGTCTGATGTGAGCGTCTCTGTGTGGTGTTTTCAGAGTAATGTGTTGTGTGTCTGATGTGAGCGTCTCTGTGTGGTGTTTTCAGAGTAATGTGTTGTGTGTCTGATGAGAGCGTCTCTGTGTGGTGTTTTCAGAGTAATGTGTTGTGTGTCTGATGTGATCGTCTCTGTGGTGTTTCAGAGTAATGTGTTGTGTGTCTGATGTGAGCGTCTCTGTGTGGTGTTTCAGAGTAATGTGTTGTGTGTCTGATGTGAGCGTCTCTGTGTGGTGTTTTCAGAGTAATGTGTTGTGTGTCTGATGAGAGCGTCTCTGTGTGGTGTTTTCAGAGTAATGTGTTGTGTGTCTGATGTGAGCGTCTCTGTGTGGTGTTTTCAGAGTAATGTGTTGTGTGTCTGATGTGAGCGTCTCTGTGTGGTGTTTTCAGAGTAATGTGTTGTGTGTCTGATGTGATCGTCTCTGTGGTGTTTCAGAGTAATGTGTTGTGTGTCTGATGTGATCGTCTCTGTGTGGTGTTTCAGAGTAATGTGTTGTGTGTCTGATGTGAGCGTCTCTGTGTGGTGTTTTCAGAGTAATGTGTTGTGTGTCTGATGAGAGCGTCTCTGTGTGGTGTTTTCAGAGTAATGTGTTGTGTGTCTGATGTGAGCGTCTCTGTGTGGTGTTTTCAGAGTAATGTGTTGTGTGTCTGATGTGAGCGTCTCTGTGTGGTGTTTTCAGAGTAATGTGTTGTGTGTCTGATGTGAGCGTCTCTGTGTGGTGTTTTCAGAGTAATGTGTTGTGTGTCTGATGTGAGCGTCTCTGTGTGGTGTTTTCAGAGTAATGTGTTGTGTGTCTGATGTGAGCGTCTCTGTGTGGTGTTTTCAGAGTAATGTGTTGTGTGTCTGATGTGAGCGTCTCTGTGTGGTGTTTTCAGAGTAATGTGTTGTGTGTCTGATGTGATCGTCTCTGTGTGGTGTTTTCAGAGTAATGTGTTGTGTGTCTGATGTGAGCGTCTCTGTGTGGTGTTTTCAGAGTAATGTGTTGTGTGTCTGATGAGAGCGTCTCTGTGTGGTGTTTTCAGAGTAATGTGTTGTGTGTCTGATGTGAGCGTCTCTCCGTGGTGTTTTCAGAGTAATGTGTTGTGTGTCTGATGTGAGCGTCTCTGTGTGGTGTTTTCAGAGTAATGTGTTGTGTGTCTGATGTGAGCGTCTCTGTGTGGTGTTTTCAGAGTAATGTGTTGTGTGTCTGATGTGATCGTCTCTGTGTGGTGTTTTCAGAGTAATGTGTTGTGTGTCTGATGAGAGCGTCTCTGTGTGGTGTTTTCAGAGTAATGTGTTGTGTGTCTGATGTGAGCGTCTCTCTGTGGTGTTTTCAGAGTAATGTGTTGTGTGTCTGATGTGAGCGTCTCTCCGTGGTGTTTTCAGAGTAATGTGTTGTGTGTCTGATGTGAGCGTCTCTGTGGTGTTTTCAGAGTAATGTGTTGTGTGTCTGATGTGATCGTCTCTGTGGTGTTTTCAGAGTAATGTGTTGTGTGTCTGATGTGAGCGTCTCTGTGTGGTGTTTTCAGAGTAATGTGTTGTGTGTCTGATGTGAGCGTCTCTCCGTGGTGTTTTCAGAGTAATGTGTTGTGTGTCTGATGTGAGCGTCTCTGTGGTGTTTTCAGAGTAATGTGTTGTGTGTCTGATGTGAGCGTCTCTGTGTGGTGTTTTCAGAGTAATGTGTTGTGTGTCTGATGTGATCGTCTCTGTGTGGTGTTTTCAGAGTAATGTGTTGTGTGTCTGATGTGAGCGTCTCTGTGTGGTGTTTTCAGAGTAATGTGTTGTGTGTCTGATGTGAGCGTCTCTGTGTGGTGTTTCAGAGTAATGTGTTGTGTGTCTGATGTGAGCGTCTCTGTGTGGTGTTTCAGAGTAATGTGTTGTGTGTCTGATGTGAGCGTCTCTGTGTGGTGTTTCAGAGTAATGTGTTGTGTGTCTGATGTGATCGTCTCTCTGTGGTGTTTCAGAGTAATGTGTTGTGTGTCTGATGTGAGCGTCTCTGTGTGGTGTTTCAGAGTAATGTGTTGTGTGTCTGATGTGAGCGTCTCTGTGTGGTGTTTCAGAGTAATGTGTTGTGTGTCTGATGAGAGCGTCTCTGTGTGGTGTTTTCAGAGTAATGTGTTGTGTGTCTGATGTGAGCGTCTCTCTGTGGTGTTTTCAGAGTAATGTGTTGTGTGTCTGATGCGAGTGTCTCTGTGGTGTTTTCAGAGTAATGTGTTGTGTGTCTGATGTGATCGTCTCTGTGGTGTTTTCAGAGTAATGTGTTGTGTGTCTGATGTGAGCGTCTCTGTGGTGTTTTCAGAGTAATGTGTTGTGTGTCTGATGTGAGCGTCTCTGTGTGGTGTTTTCAGAGTAATGTGTTGTGTGTCTGATGTGATCGTCTCTCTGTGGTGTTTTCAGAGTAATGTGTTGTGTGTCTGATGTGAGCGTCTCTCTGTGGTGTTTTCAGAGTAATGTGTTGTGTGTCTGATGTGAGCGTCTCTGTGGTGTTTTCAGAGTAATGTGTTGTGTGTCTGATGTGAGCGTCTCTGTGGTGTTTTCAGAGTAATGTGTTGTGTGTCTGATGTGAGCGTCTCTGTGTGGTGTTTTCAGAGTAATGTGTTGTGTGTCTGATGCGAGCGTCTCTGTGGTGTTTTCAGAGTAATGTGTTGTGTGTCTGATGTGAGCGTCTCTGTGTGGTGTTTTCAGAGTAATGTGTTGTGTGTCTGATGAGAGCGTCTCTGTGTGGTGTTTTCAGAGTAATGTGTTGTGTGTCTGATGTGAGCGTCTCTGTGTGGTGTTTTCAGAGTAATGTGTTGTGTGTCTGATGTGAGCGTCTCTGTGTGGTGTTTTCAGAGTAATGTGTTGTGTGTCTGATGTGAGCGTCTCTGTGTGGTGTTTTCAGAGTAATGTGTTGTGTGTCTGATGAGAGCGTCTCTGTGTGGTGTTTTCAGAGTAATGTGTTGTGTGTCTGATGTGAGCGTCTCTGTGTGGTGTTTTCAGAGTAATGTGTTGTGTGTCTGATGTGAGCGTCTCTGTGTGGTGTTTTCAGAGTAATGTGTTGTGTGTCTGATGTGATCGTCTCTGTGTGGTGTTTTCAGAGTAATGTGTTGTGTGTCTGATGTGAGCGTCTCTGTGTGGTGTTTTCAGAGTAATGTGTTGTGTGTCTGATGAGAGCGTCTCTGTGTGGTGTTTTCAGAGTAATGTGTTGTGTGTCTGATGTGAGCGTCTCTCCGTGGTGTTTTCAGAGTAATGTGTTGTGTGTCTGATGTGAGCGTCTCTGTGTGGTGTTTTCAGAGTAATGTGTTGTGTGTCTGATGTGAGCGTCTCTGTGTGGTGTTTTCAGAGTAATGTGTTGTGTGTCTGATGAGAGCGTCTCTGTGTGGTGTTTTCAGAGTAATGTGTTGTGTGTCTGATGTGAGCGTCTCTCCGTGGTGTTTTCAGAGTAATGTGTTGTGTGTCTGATGAGAGCGTCTCTGTGTGGTGTTTTCAGAGTAATGTGTTGTGTGTCTGATGTGAGCGTCTCTCTGTGGTGTTTTCAGAGTAATGTGTTGTGTGTCTGATGTGAGCGTCTCTCCGTGGTGTTTTCAGAGTAATGTGTTGTGTGTCTGATGTGAGCGTCTCTGTGGTGTTTTCAGAGTAATGTGTTGTGTGTCTGATGTGAGCGTCTCTCCGTGGTGTTTTCAGAGTAATGTGTTGTGTGTCTGATGTGAGCGTCTCTGTGGTGTTTTCAGAGTAATGTGTTGTGTGTCTGATGTGAGCGTCTCTGTGTGGTGTTTTCAGAGTAATGTGTTGTGTGTCTGATGTGATCGTCTCTGTGTGGTGTTTTCAGAGTAATGTGTTGTGTGTCTGATGTGAGCGTCTCTGTGTGGTGTTTTCAGAGTAATGTGTTGTGTGTCTGATGTGAGCGTCTCTGTGTGGTGTTTTCAGAGTAATGTGTTGTGTGTCTGATGTGAGCGTCTCTGTGTGGTGTTTTCAGAGTAATGTGTTGTGTGTCTGATGTGAGCGTCTCTGTGGTGTTTTCAGAGTAATGTGTTGTGTGTCTGATGTGAGCGTCTCTGTGTGGTGTTTTCAGAGTAATGTGTTGTGTGTCTGATGTGAGCGTCTCTGTGTGGTGTTTTCAGAGTAATGTGTTGTGTGTCTGATGTGAGAGTCTCTCTGTGGTGTTTTCAGAGTAATGTGTTGTGTGTCTGATGTGAGCGTCTCTGTGTGGTGTTTTCGGAGTAATGTGTTGTGTGTCTGATGTGAGCGTCTCTGTGGTGTTTTCAGAGTAATGTGTTGTGTGTCTGATGTGATCGTCTCTCTGTGGTGTTTTCAGAGTAATGTGTTGTGTGTCTGATGAGAGCGTCTCTGTGGTGTTTTCAGAGTAATGTGTTGTGTGTCTGATGTGAGCGTCTCTGTGGTGTTTTCAGAGTAATGTGTTGTGTGTCTGATGTGAGCGTCTCTGTGTGGTGTTTTCAGAGTAATGTGTTGTGTGTCTGATGTGAGCGTCTCTGTGTGGTGTTTTCAGAGTAATGTGTTGTGTGTCTGATGTGATCGTCTCTGTGTGGTGTTTTCAGAGTAATGTGTTGTGTGTCTGATGTGAGCGTCTCTGTGTGGTGTTTTCAGAGTAATGTGTTGTGTGTCTGATGAGAGCGTCTCTGTGTGGTGTTTTCAGAGTAATGTGTTGTGTGTCTGATGTGAGCGTCTCTGTGTGGTGTTTTCAGAGTAATGTGTTGTGTGTCTGATGTGAGCGTCTCTGTGTGGTGTTTTCAGAGTAATGTGTTGTGTGTCTGATGTGAGCGTCTCTGTGTGGTGTTTTCAGAGTAATGTGTTGTGTGTCTGATGAGAGCGTCTCTGTGTGGTGTTTTCAGAGTAATGTGTTGTGTGTCTGATGTGATCGTCTCTGTGGTGTTTCAGAGTAATGTGTTGTGTGTCTGATGTGAGCGTCTCTGTGTGGTGTTTCAGAGTAATGTGTTGTGTGTCTGATGTGAGCGTCTCTGTGTGGTGTTTTCAGAGTAATGTGTTGTGTGTCTGATGAGAGCGTCTCTGTGTGGTGTTTTCAGAGTAATGTGTTGTGTGTCTGATGTGAGCGTCTCTGTGTGGTGTTTTCAGAGTAATGTGTTGTGTGTCTGATGTGAGCGTCTCTGTGTGGTGTTTTCAGAGTAATGTGTTGTGTGTCTGATGTGATCGTCTCTGTGGTGTTTCAGAGTAATGTGTTGTGTGTCTGATGTGATCGTCTCTGTGTGGTGTTTCAGAGTAATGTGTTGTGTGTCTGATGTGAGCGTCTCTGTGTGGTGTTTTCAGAGTAATGTGTTGTGTGTCTGATGAGAGCGTCTCTGTGTGGTGTTTTCAGAGTAATGTGTTGTGTGTCTGATGTGAGCGTCTCTGTGTGGTGTTTTCAGAGTAATGTGTTGTGTGTCTGATGTGAGCGTCTCTGTGTGGTGTTTTCAGAGTAATGTGTTGTGTGTCTGATGTGAGCGTCTCTGTGTGGTGTTTTCAGAGTAATGTGTTGTGTGTCTGATGTGAGCGTCTCTGTGTGGTGTTTTCAGAGTAATGTGTTGTGTGTCTGATGTGAGCGTCTCTGTGTGGTGTTTTCAGAGTAATGTGTTGTGTGTCTGATGTGAGCGTCTCTGTGTGGTGTTTTCAGAGTAATGTGTTGTGTGTCTGATGTGATCGTCTCTGTGTGGTGTTTTCAGAGTAATGTGTTGTGTGTCTGATGTGAGCGTCTCTGTGTGGTGTTTTCAGAGTAATGTGTTGTGTGTCTGATGAGAGCGTCTCTGTGTGGTGTTTTCAGAGTAATGTGTTGTGTGTCTGATGTGAGCGTCTCTCCGTGGTGTTTTCAGAGTAATGTGTTGTGTGTCTGATGTGAGCGTCTCTGTGTGGTGTTTTCAGAGTAATGTGTTGTGTGTCTGATGTGAGCGTCTCTGTGTGGTGTTTTCAGAGTAATGTGTTGTGTGTCTGATGTGATCGTCTCTGTGTGGTGTTTTCAGAGTAATGTGTTGTGTGTCTGATGAGAGCGTCTCTGTGTGGTGTTTTCAGAGTAATGTGTTGTGTGTCTGATGTGAGCGTCTCTCTGTGGTGTTTTCAGAGTAATGTGTTGTGTGTCTGATGTGAGCGTCTCTCCGTGGTGTTTTCAGAGTAATGTGTTGTGTGTCTGATGTGAGCGTCTCTGTGGTGTTTTCAGAGTAATGTGTTGTGTGTCTGATGTGATCGTCTCTGTGGTGTTTTCAGAGTAATGTGTTGTGTGTCTGATGTGAGCGTCTCTGTGTGGTGTTTTCAGAGTAATGTGTTGTGTGTCTGATGTGAGCGTCTCTCCGTGGTGTTTTCAGAGTAATGTGTTGTGTGTCTGATGTGAGCGTCTCTGTGGTGTTTTCAGAGTAATGTGTTGTGTGTCTGATGTGAGCGTCTCTGTGTGGTGTTTTCAGAGTAATGTGTTGTGTGTCTGATGTGATCGTCTCTGTGTGGTGTTTTCAGAGTAATGTGTTGTGTGTCTGATGTGAGCGTCTCTGTGTGGTGTTTTCAGAGTAATGTGTTGTGTGTCTGATGTGAGCGTCTCTGTGTGGTGTTTCAGAGTAATGTGTTGTGTGTCTGATGTGAGCGTCTCTGTGTGGTGTTTCAGAGTAATGTGTTGTGTGTCTGATGTGAGCGTCTCTGTGTGGTGTTTCAGAGTAATGTGTTGTGTGTCTGATGTGATCGTCTCTCTGTGGTGTTTCAGAGTAATGTGTTGTGTGTCTGATGTGAGCGTCTCTGTGTGGTGTTTCAGAGTAATGTGTTGTGTGTCTGATGTGAGCGTCTCTGTGTGGTGTTTCAGAGTAATGTGTTGTGTGTCTGATGAGAGCGTCTCTGTGTGGTGTTTTCAGAGTAATGTGTTGTGTGTCTGATGTGAGCGTCTCTCTGTGGTGTTTTCAGAGTAATGTGTTGTGTGTCTGATGCGAGTGTCTCTGTGGTGTTTTCAGAGTAATGTGTTGTGTGTCTGATGTGATCGTCTCTGTGGTGTTTTCAGAGTAATGTGTTGTGTGTCTGATGTGAGCGTCTCTGTGGTGTTTTCAGAGTAATGTGTTGTGTGTCTGATGTGAGCGTCTCTGTGTGGTGTTTTCAGAGTAATGTGTTGTGTGTCTGATGTGATCGTCTCTCTGTGGTGTTTTCAGAGTAATGTGTTGTGTGTCTGATGTGAGCGTCTCTCTGTGGTGTTTTCAGAGTAATGTGTTGTGTGTCTGATGTGAGCGTCTCTGTGGTGTTTTCAGAGTAATGTGTTGTGTGTCTGATGTGAGCGTCTCTGTGGTGTTTTCAGAGTAATGTGTTGTGTGTCTGATGTGAGCGTCTCTGTGTGGTGTTTTCAGAGTAATGTGTTGTGTGTCTGATGCGAGCGTCTCTGTGGTGTTTTCAGAGTAATGTGTTGTGTGTCTGATGTGAGCGTCTCTGTGTGGTGTTTTCAGAGTAATGTGTTGTGTGTCTGATGAGAGCGTCTCTGTGTGGTGTTTTCAGAGTAATGTGTTGTGTGTCTGATGTGAGCGTCTCTGTGTGGTGTTTTCAGAGTAATGTGTTGTGTGTCTGATGTGAGCGTCTCTGTGTGGTGTTTTCAGAGTAATGTGTTGTGTGTCTGATGTGAGCGTCTCTGTGTGGTGTTTTCAGAGTAATGTGTTGTGTGTCTGATGAGAGCGTCTCTGTGTGGTGTTTTCAGAGTAATGTGTTGTGTGTCTGATGTGAGCGTCTCTGTGTGGTGTTTTCAGAGTAATGTGTTGTGTGTCTGATGTGAGCGTCTCTGTGTGGTGTTTTCAGAGTAATGTGTTGTGTGTCTGATGTGATCGTCTCTGTGTGGTGTTTTCAGAGTAATGTGTTGTGTGTCTGATGTGAGCGTCTCTGTGTGGTGTTTTCAGAGTAATGTGTTGTGTGTCTGATGAGAGCGTCTCTGTGTGGTGTTTTCAGAGTAATGTGTTGTGTGTCTGATGTGAGCGTCTCTCCGTGGTGTTTTCAGAGTAATGTGTTGTGTGTCTGATGTGAGCGTCTCTGTGTGGTGTTTTCAGAGTAATGTGTTGTGTGTCTGATGTGAGCGTCTCTGTGTGGTGTTTTCAGAGTAATGTGTTGTGTGTCTGATGAGAGCGTCTCTGTGTGGTGTTTTCAGAGTAATGTGTTGTGTGTCTGATGTGAGCGTCTCTCCGTGGTGTTTTCAGAGTAATGTGTTGTGTGTCTGATGAGAGCGTCTCTGTGTGGTGTTTTCAGAGTAATGTGTTGTGTGTCTGATGTGAGCGTCTCTCTGTGGTGTTTTCAGAGTAATGTGTTGTGTGTCTGATGTGAGCGTCTCTCCGTGGTGTTTTCAGAGTAATGTGTTGTGTGTCTGATGTGAGCGTCTCTGTGGTGTTTTCAGAGTAATGTGTTGTGTGTCTGATGTGAGCGTCTCTCCGTGGTGTTTTCAGAGTAATGTGTTGTGTGTCTGATGTGAGCGTCTCTGTGGTGTTTTCAGAGTAATGTGTTGTGTGTCTGATGTGAGCGTCTCTGTGTGGTGTTTTCAGAGTAATGTGTTGTGTGTCTGATGTGATCGTCTCTGTGTGGTGTTTTCAGAGTAATGTGTTGTGTGTCTGATGTGAGCGTCTCTGTGTGGTGTTTTCAGAGTAATGTGTTGTGTGTCTGATGTGAGCGTCTCTGTGTGGTGTTTTCAGAGTAATGTGTTGTGTGTCTGATGTGAGCGTCTCTGTGTGGTGTTTTCAGAGTAATGTGTTGTGTGTCTGATGTGAGCGTCTCTGTGGTGTTTTCAGAGTAATGTGTTGTGTGTCTGATGTGAGCGTCTCTGTGTGGTGTTTTCAGAGTAATGTGTTGTGTGTCTGATGTGAGCGTCTCTGTGTGGTGTTTTCAGAGTAATGTGTTGTGTGTCTGATGTGAGAGTCTCTCTGTGGTGTTTTCAGAGTAATGTGTTGTGTGTCTGATGTGAGCGTCTCTGTGTGGTGTTTTCAGAGTAATGTGTTGTGTGTCTGATGTGAGCGTCTCTCTGTGGTGTTTTCAGAGTAATGTGTTGTGTGTCTGATGTGAGCGTCTCTGTGTGGTGTTTTCAGAGTAATGTGTTGTGTGTCTGATGTGATCGTCTCTCTGTGGTGTTTTCAGAGTAATGTGTTGTGTGTCTGATGTGAGCGTCTCTGTGGTGTTTTCAGAGTAATGTGTTGTGTGTCTGATGTGAGCGTCTCTGTGTGGTGTTTTCAGAGTAATGTGTTGTGTGTCTGATGTGATCGTCTCTCTGTGGTGTTTTCAGAGTAATGTGTTGTGTGTCTGATGTGAGCGTCTCTGTGGTGTTTTCAGAGTAATGTGTTGTGTGTCTGATGTGAGCGTCTCTGTGTGGTGTTTTCAGAGTAATGTGTTGTGTGTCTGATGTGAGCGTCTCTGTGTGGTGTTTTCAGAGTAATGTGTTGTGTGTCTGATGTGAGCGTCTCTGTGTGGTGTTTTCAGAGTAATGTGTTGTGTGTCTGATGCGAGCGTCTCTGTGGTGTTTTCAGAGTAATGTGTTGGAGGCGTCTCCGGATATGAAGCGCGAGAGCGAGAAGGAGTGGTACTTCGGGAACGCTGATAAAGAGAGGAGAGGACCCTTCAGCTTCGAGGAGGTGAGCGTGTTCAGCAGTGTTTAGTTTGATTTAGTTTTAATCATATTTTAGTCGTCTGAATAGTTTTAGTCGACTAAATCTACAGTATATTAAAATCTAATGGGTTTAGTTACAGTGTAATGCATTTATTAAGCATTTCTCTAAAATGTCCAAACTCGTTATATAGGTTTAATATTAAGGTTCCCTCCAGGATTTTGTGATCGCTGAATTTATCGCTAAATCAAGCAAACTCCACAATTTTCGCAAGAACTCGCACATTTTCATAATTGACTCAGATTTTGGGCTTAGAGTCATCGCAACGCACTCAGACAAAGAAAGGTTGTTTCTCCGTTTCAAAGATGGAAGGAACAGCCTTGTGTTCTCATCATGATCGATACATCGGACAAACGAACCCAAAGCGGAACGAATCCGCGCTACTCGTTTGGGTTTATCTGCTCGGGCCGCTCTCGATCACGAGACACCGTTATACACAGCGCTGGAGACACAGTGAAGAAATCAATAACATCTGTCAAATCTTAAGAAGCATTCATATTCTGTTAAAGCTACGGATATCAAAACAAACGCCACTGGTGTGGAAACCAGGAAAAACATTGTTCAATAAACACAAATCTCCAGCATTCATCGTGGATTTATCATAACTACAGGAACAACGTGTGGCAGAAATGCTCTAATGTTTTACAGTGTTTTTAAATGCTTCACACTAGAGGTCTTCTCGGGTCCTAAAATCCATACCCGACCCGAATCACTTCTTACTAGAGCTGCACGATTAATCGTTAAAAGATCGCGATCTCGATTCAAACACCCACACGATCTAATTTCCGAATGACAACGATTCGCCCGTGTCTATTAAAACTTTGAAAAAATCATACGGGAACATTCAGATCTGCATTCTGCTGATCCAGAGAGCAGACAGTTAACATGTTTAGGTAAGAAAAAGCTTCACAAACAGTCTTTTCAACTACACAGTATTATTTCTGTCTTACAGTCATTCATAGAAATACTGGGATAAAAGTTTATAGTTCGGCTACAAACATTGATGTCTATGGTAGCGATCAAAATAGAGCCACTCATCTTTTGAAAGCAGCTGGCGCTTCAAATAACGTTTGTGTCGATTGCATCATTTCTCCACTAGGTGGCGACACGTGACTGTTAAAACATGAATCATTCATTCGAGATCCGTTCAAAAACACTAATTCATCCATTAATGAAACAAGTGAGGTATGAGTGAGTCATTGATTCATTAATACAAACCAATTTTTCATCATTTTAATTCTAAAAGTTGGTGTATTAAATACACTATATTTTAAATACATATACCCCGGGTTTCACAGACAAGTCCTAGACAAACATGTAAATCTGAGCTGTTTCAACTGAAAGAAACTCACATTGATTGATCTTAAAATATATCAGTGCCTTTGTTTTGTCTCGAGATGCACACAGTGATGTTTGTTTCTAAGCATGTTTATAAAAATTGCTTAAATGTCTTAATTGAACTATGATCTAATCCTGGTTTAGTCTAAGCCCCGTCTGTGAAACCTGGCCATACTGTGTTATATATTAAAATGTTTAATAATTCATTTAAATTAAACACTTTTAAATAGACTGCAGCAATTAATATTTTGTCACATTATTTTGTTTAGTTCAGAATCGAGGGAGAATCGTGATCTCTATTTATCCAGAATCGTGCAGCTATACTTCTTACCCGAACCCGATGTGCATAAATGTTTTTTTTTAAAGAAAAACCCGACTGGACCCGAAAGTAAACGGCATTGCACAGCCTGCAATCCTGCAGTCAGTCAGGAAAAGTCCTGCGGTGTCTGCTGATTGATTTGGCCGCTTCTCCAATAGTTTGTTTATTTATAGTAAAAATAAACTCCTTTCTGATCTGATAGGGAAAAGGGAGAAGAACGAGTTCAGCAAAAGACGGACGGTACGTAACTCGGTTGGTCGCATCAAAAGGTTGACGTCACGATGCTTACGGCGTACGAAGTCTTTTGTATTGTTGTCAATCACAACCAGAGATCGGTTCGTGGCTGTTTATTGTAAATAGCCACTCTGTTAAAGAGATCGGGTCTGATCGGGTCCGAGACCCGAGGCAACTCATACCGAACCCGACCCGTGTCCGAGGCACTCGTCGAAGTTTTGGACCCGAACCCGCTCGGACCTCGGGTTTTGGGACCCAAGTGGACCCGTGAAGACCTTCCAGCACTTCAAAGCTTTAAGTATTACCAGATTTGAAAGTTATTTTTAATGTGATGACAATATTTGTTCATCCTTCATAGGTTGCCTCTGTTTATAAAACTAAAAGTTTCATAATGTAGGAAAGCAAACACTTATTTAAAAATAAAAAGGACATTAAATTACCACTATATGGCTGCTTATAGGCTTATTAGCCATTTCCACTCCCTATATATATATATATACATATTATTTTTTTATTTATCAGATTATATTTAGACATTATGAATGACATTAATAAAAGTTAATTGTATCTGCATCTCATCTACCCAGACAGCACAAGTACATCTGTGAGACGTCTGCTAAAGATCTGCGAAACATCTTGTGATCTGATAAACGTCTCAGAAGCAGTTTTACATGCATTCTAATAAATCTATATTTGACATCTGACAGGAGACGTCTTAGAGACTAGGGATGTGCGCTACGACTAATTTGACTGTTGTTTAAACAAATGCTGCATCCCAATTCACATACTATCTGTCCTAAATAGTATTCGAAAATAGAATTAGTGTGTCCCAAATCATAGTATTTTTAAAAAGTATGCCAAAGATTCCCGGATGGTCTACTACTTCAGATCGATGCACGCTCTAACGGCTAATATTGCCCTCGCTGTGGACGAGGATTCCATTAGAACTACAAACACGCATAAAAAGTGTTTAAAAACTACAAACATGGCGGATATGCACGACCAACGGACAGGTAGAGAAAGGGATTTGAGTGCTAAATAATCAATGTCTAACCTGATTAAAAAATATTTATTTAACGTTATCCACGTTATATTTCATCTGCAGCAACACTGTGAACTTTTATAATGATACGTTTGGTGTTTAACTTTGAAATGCATCATTATGCAACACATGAGCAGAGTTCTCAGCATGAAAGACCCGCGATGTGCTGCTTTATTTCTCTCCAATACGGTAGGAAATCAAATTAAATGAAATATGGAAGATGTTACCTGTGATAAGATGATTGACAGCAGTTTAAACACTGACGGGATGCACGTAACTAAGCAACGGGATGCACGTAACTAAGCAACGGGATGCACGTAACTAAGCAACGGGATGCACGTAACTAAGCAACGGGATGCACGTAACTAAGCAACGGCATGCACGTAACTAAGCAACGGATGCACGTAACTAAGCAACGGGATGCACGTAACTAAGCAACGGGATGCTCGTAACTAAGCAACGGGATGCACGTAACTAAGCAACGGGATGCACGTAACTAAGCAACGGGATGCACGTAACTAAGCAACGGGATGCACGTAACTAAGCAACGGGATGCTCGTAACTAAGCAACGGGATGCACGTAACTAAGCAACGGGATGCACGTAACTAATCAACGGGATGCTCGTAACTAAGCAACAGAGCGGTCCGTTAAAGACGCAGCTATGATGAAGTAGTATGTCCAAAAGCTTGCCTACTCAAAAGTATGTGCTTTTTCTTCACAAAAAGAGTACATACTTTTAGGGCGTAGTATAAGTAGGTGAATTGGGACGCAGCAAAAGTTTTGTATCCGACTAGTCGACTAGTCTAAAAGCTAGAAACCCCCCAAAAATGGCAAAAGAAAAAAACGTGCGTGTGTCTATATAACAGCATACAGTTGAAATACTTGATCTTTGAATCACTGTCAAATCCCTCAATGAATTCTGCTAAAAATAGGTCACGATTATGCCGTATGCTTGCCTCGCGTTATAATTTTAGGCGGTCGTTAAACAGAAAAAAAGGATTTCATAAACCAGCTTATTTATTCAGATCGGCTGGAGCAATGCAGAAATGGAAGATCAATCAATAGACTGACAGAATTCTCCATTTTCATATAACGTTAGCCAACATATTAAAACACAAGTCAAAAACAGGTTATCAAGGAATAGCATTAAAACAGCATGTACTTCATGTTGGCTATATGGTCATTTTTACTTACTCGCTTTTTTAAAAATGTATATATTTAAATATTTTGATATGTAGTCTTTCAAAATATTTATTTTAACTTATTTAAAATGTTTTAAATGTTATGTATTTGAACGATAAAATCATGTTGTTGTAATGGACTATTGTTTTCAGTGTGGACTAGTAGGAGCTGCACCGTTTAGTCGACTAGACCCGCACATCCCTATTAGAGACGTATCGCAGATGAGCAAACACCCTAAATACATCTTGCATCTATAAATGCAGACATCAGATCGAGATCTCCGTGTACGTGTGATTAGGGCGAGTGCTTTACTGTAGATCTGAATGGTGCTGTGTCCTCAAATGTTAGTCTGGAGCCCTGCGAAGCTTCTCGAAGTCAGAAAAGTTATAACAATGTTAGAAGAATGTTGCCCGTGGTATATTTTCACCGCAAAACAATAAGAAATGCCGCAAATATCACCGAAATCAGTCATTTTAGGCTGTAAATATCAGAAAAAAGTCTGGTGAAATCCTGAAGGGACGGATAGAATATGTTAAAATTAAATAAAACCGCTTCTAATAAAGAACAAGAACCTGGTCTTCTTTTCATTGAAATACCAATGTTATATCTGGCTAATTATGCATTCTTTATAACAACTTGTTTACTATATTCTTCATTGTTTCAAGCAGACATAGTTATTTCTATAAATTAAGATTAATCTTTAGAGCTGCTGAAGTGATTCAGTCAAGAGCAGCGAGTGATTTTCTGCCTTTTGTCGTCAAATTCATCCATATGTCTGCTCTTCTCTTAACTACCACATAGTGTATGTTAGCTTATGTCCCACAGGATTGATCAATACGCTGTGATAGTTCAAACGTACGTATTTAACGTCAACCACGCCGCAGATTCGTTCTGAATGAACCTCTTCCCAAATCGTAACTTTTCCGTCTCGTTTTTATTCGTTGATGAAAATGTCAATAGATTTTTTGTCATTTAAAACCAGTTTTAGTTTATCGTCGTTGACGAGCATTATGAAGAAAATGATTGGTTGATGACATGAACACTGGTGTGGAGGAGATGGTGCTCTGACCTGTGTGTGTGTGTGTGTGTGTGTGTGTGTGTGTGTGTGTGTGTGTTCAGATGCAGGAGTTCTGGAGCGCCGGGACGCTAACGGCTAAGACACGCTGCTGGGCTCAAGGCATGGACGGCTGGCGGCCGCTGCAGGCTATCCCGCAGCTGAAGTGGAGTCTGCTAGCCGCAGGACAGGCTGTGATGAACGAGACGGATCTGGCCACGCTCATCCTCAACATGCTCATCAGCATGTGCTCCTACTTCCCCAGCCGGTACAGACACACAGCATGCTTTCACCGGCAAAACACTGATTATTCAGACTACAGATATCAGTTTACTAGTGTGTGCAGGGCGCTATACTTCATTTATGTAAGTGAGGATAGCAAAGTCAACTGTGACATACCCAAAAATTCAGATTTGGGAGCAACAATTATTCAGACCTGACCATGTTTTGCTTAAAAGCTGCTTTTTTGGGGTTAAAAATGATCTAAATCAATATTTGAGCAAGTGCATAACCAGCCAGTGTTCAAAACTATGGCTTTACTTTATCCCGATTCACAACGGTTAGCTTATAATAATGTTTTCTGATTTGAGTGGCACGGGTAGGTTTTCGCGGGAGATTCGAGCATCACTGCATCATCACGTCTGTAAACGTTCCCGGCTAGTAGCTATATCACACGTGAGGATCCTGCAGCTGGCGGCTCATTTATAGCCTTTTCTCACAACAGCTACAATAATTAAATGTATAATTTTGATGGCGGATTGTAATCCAGAAAGGATTGTGTGTTTATGAAACACGTGACTGAAATTAAATGAATGATTGATGTTGTTAGCGTTAATAATTTGAGAATAAAGTACAATAATAATACTTTGCACAGTTTGATGTGATATGAGCTAATCGATCTTTAGATTTAATCACATTGATAGCGTGATTTATGGTAATGCTTTTTTCTCAGTTGGTCAGAACAAACGTGGCAGACTTGTTACTCGTTCTGATGATACTATCCGGTGAAAACCCTATTTTGGGTCATATATTCAAGACGTACAGTATCCACACCGGTGTGATGACTGACAGCCACGCATACTCAAAATATTAAATTCATCCGCGCTGAAGCACATCCCACGCAAGTAACTGCAAACAGAGATGGCGACGAAGAGGCAAAACTTACGGACTGCAGCTTTAAGTGTGTTTCTTTAATTGCTAATGTGATCTTTTTACACACAGACTGAACATAATGAAGCATTGCTTGGTGATTGGAGCTTAATTGGTGTTATCTAATTGTCTTAAATTTAACATCTGACAGCTATACAACCCAATTCATTACATACCTTTCTATCAAAGTTTAACTCGGAGTCATATTTTATCACCATTTTCTAATAAACTGTGATAATGTGAGAAATGTTGAAGGCGTCTGAGTACATTTTGCTTTGACTGTATCTCATAAATCTGACTTTTTTCTTGCAATTCTGAGAAAAAAAATCAGAATTGTTGGATATAATTTTTACAATTTTTTTTTTTTTTTTCATCAAAAAAATCAAAAAGGCAGTTGCGACTTTTTATGTCACAATTCCACACGACTCGAGACTTGACTCGGACTCGAGTCCCAAATTTGAGGACTTGTGACTCGACATAATTCAAAGAAGACTTGTGACTCGACTTAGACAACAATGACTCGAGACTTGGACTTGAGCAAGTCTTTAAACCGTGTCTGCACCGCAGCGAAGGAAAAGAAAACAGAGTTCTGATCAATATAGGCTGGTTATGTGTATTATCACACTATGATTAGCACAGTTTCTGGCACTGAGCCAGAGAGAGACTCGTAAATGAGCGCTTGTTAGTGTATTCATCCACATAATGTTTAGGATATGTTTTAGATATATAAAATACACATAATCACTATAAACCACTTATAAGATGAAGAAGCCTAACTGTGATCGTGAACTTGTTTAAAACACAAAATACATTTACTTAGGCTATATTTGTGTCTGAATAACTACAGTTTTGCCGTGAATAATTTAGCATGCCTTTATATAGTGAACGGATCAAAGATCATTATCTCCGTGACAGCATGACATGAAACACATCATGCAAAAATCCATTCACTGATGGTTTCTTATTTTTGTTTAACATTAGTATATATTAGAACTACTATTTACTTTTCTGCTTCATTTCATGTTTTATTTTTGTATCAACATATCAGTTTTGAAGTAGCCTGCCATAAATGTTTTGTAAACCTATGTCAGTAGATGGCGATAAATCAGCGTCTGTATTACATATTAGCAAGTTATTAAATATTTGACTCATTAAAACCACTGAAGCATTAACATATGAAGTTCTTCATTCACTTAAGCCTATATTGTTAACCTTGATTCATTACTCAATGAAACACCACTAATTATTATATCTTATAATTATACTTACTAGACTATAGTATTAATATCTTTAAATTTACTGTAGTAATTTATACATAGACACTCGTTTGGGCAAATAGCACTAATGACTTGTTTGGGACTTAAACTCGACTTAGACTTGCCTGCATTGACTCGGGACTTGAATGCAAAGACTTGAGACTTGCAAAACAATAACTTGGTCATAACTTTTATTCTCAGAATTATGAGTTTATATTGTGCAACTCTGAGATGATAATCAGAAGCATGAGGGAAAAAGTCAGATACGAAGATGTAAACTCAGAATTGTGAGATTAAAAAGTCACAATTATCTTAATTTTTTTTATGCACTGGTGGAAACGTGATTCCATATGAATGCCATCGTGTTAATTAAAGCACTAAGCCTCAAGAAGCCGTGGTTTACAGTGAATGTATAACAGCTAAGGGGCGACGTGAAGCGTAATAAACTCACTGTAAACCACAGCTTCACGAGGATTATTGTCTTTATAAAACAGTTATTCCATATACATAATAACGTTTCACAAAATAATACCGTTAATGCAAATAATAAAAACTATTCTTCCACCAAACAATGTAGTTCCTCAGAAACAGCTGTGGGTGCAACAAAGTGGTTGCCGAGCAACACACAAACGTAAACAAAGGTGTGTTACTTTGTAATCTACAACAGCTTTGAACGTGGCTCGACCAATCAGAATCAAGGACCGGAACTATCCTTTATATTAGTGGCAAAAACTAAATGCAAAAGTGTGTGAAAAGTTCTACTTCTGAAGACATTCAGACATCTTCACGTGTTGAAATATGTTTAAACATCTGTCCTATAATTATAATACTCTGTGTTTGTGTTTAGGGACCAGGATAATGCCATCATCAGGCCTTTACCAAAGGTGAAGCGGCTCATAAGCGACAGCACCTGTCTGCCGCACATCGTCCAGGTACAGATCACTGACTCGGTCTTTATAAAGCCTGCTTTCATCAGCTTGACCCCCGTTTCATTCTCCCGGCATTCACAGCTGCTCTTGACCTTTGACCCCATCCTGGTGGAGAAAGTCGCCAACCTGCTGTACCTGGTGATGCAGGACAACCCTAACCTCCAGCGGCTCTACCTGACCGGAGTCTTCTTCTTCATCATGATGTACACCGGCTCCAACGTGCTGCCCGTGGCCCGGTACCACACGAGATCTCAGTTTCAATGTGCTGCAGAGACATGCCTTTTATGTTTATGATAAAAACAATATTTTTTGTCTCTCTCGTAGGTTCCTGAAATACACTCACCTGAAACAGGCCTTTAAATCGGAGGAGGTAAAGCTTGATATCTGACGTCTCACACAGTACATCTCAGGGGTGTGCGATATGAGGATTATTAAAGGTGGACGATAGAAATATCTCCACGATCTGCTTTTGAAGAAATATCGTGCTTCAACGCCATCAGTGTTAACTGAGTCACGGGACACTATTCACAATCACAGAAGGAGATTATGTGCATGTGCTTTAAAGCATTGCTGGTTAAACGCATTCACGTGCGGTTCTGACGAGCGCTTTTTCTGGCACCTGATTACTCAACTAAGTTATCTGTGTGTCAAAACACACAATGTTTACATATAGACTCAGATGGTTATGTCTAAAATGAAAGTAAACCGTTGAGAGAAACAGATGCGTGTCTGTAGCTCTTAAAGGGACAGTAGGCCTATTAAACATGCTGCCGGCTGTAATTAAAGGGATAGTTCACCCTAAAATGTAATTCCTGTCATTATTTACTCACTCACGTGCCAAAACTGTATTAATTTCTTTCTTGTGCTGAACACAAAAGAAGATATTTTGAAGATTGCGTAGAACATACTATGCAAGTCCACCTTCTTCAAAATAGCATTTATGTTCAGCAAACTCATTCAGGTTTAAAACAATATTCCTTTAACGTTAATAAAACATCAAAACACAGAATAATCACTCACTGCTCTTGACTGAAAACTTTAATACAGTTGCTTTAGGAATCTATATAGTGTTTTATTTTTATATTTGTTCATTCGATTTCTTGAATGCTTGTGCTAAATACACCTACTGTTCCTGAAAATAAAGCACTTTTTTGTATATTATGTGTAGTTGTAATGTTCTCATTTATTAATAACAAAGATAAAATAATGACAGTTTATTGGTCTAAATATCCACCATACTTTTACTTTGTTTTGTTACCTTGAAAGGTTTGTCTTAATAATAGATAAATTAGTTTGGCTCAGACAACATGCAAAATAGCAAAACCAACATGACAAAAAAATCGTGATCTAAAACTAATAATAATCGTGATATGATATTTCCTCCATATCGCCCACCCCTAGTACATCTCTATCTGATTAAACAGTGAATCTGAGCGTGTTTGCTGACCCGCAGGCTAAAGGTCTGGACGTGGTTCAGAGGAGCGTGCTGGGCTCGATGCTGCCGGAGGCTATGGTGTGTTACCTGGAGAACTACGAGGCCGAGCGCTTCTCAGAGATCTTCCTGGGAGAGTTTGACACGCCTGAAGCCATCTGGAGCTGTGAGATGAGGTCAGCTGATCGGTCCTCGCTCTATACCAGGGCTGTCCAGACTCGGTCCTCGCTCTGTACTGCTCTGAGCAGCTGGGGTTTATGGGTCTTGTACCACTCGAATTTATCTTTATGAATGATAAACACTAAAAAAGTAAACTATATTTAAAAAAAAAAATGTAAGGTTTAAATTATTTAAATTACTATTATATTTTTTGGTTTCTATTACCTTTATAGTTTTGGTTAATATTTTGAATTAGATTTTATTTTTTCGGCTTTCATGTTTTATAATTTAAAATATTATGTAATATTTTACATAATTTATTTTCTTTGTTTCTGGGTTTTGTACCACTATATTTAACTATATTTAATATAGTTAAATACAATATAACTATATGAATGCTAAACACTAAAAATGTAAACTATATTTTAAAAAATTAAACAAATTAAACCTAAAGTAAATTTTAAATTATTTAAATTACTGTTGTATTTTTTGGTTACCATTATAGTTTTGTTTAATATTTTGAATTAATTTAATTTTAGGTTTAAATTATTTAAAATACTGTTATATTTTTTGGTTAATATTTTGTGTTAGATTTTATTTTTAATGTTTTCGGCTTTCATGTTTAATATGTAATATTTTACATTATTTTTTTGTACCACTTGAATTTGTCTTTATGAATGTAAACTATATTTAAAAAAAAAATCAAACCTAAAGTAAGGTTTAAATTATTTAAATTACTATTATATTTTTTGGTTACTATTACAGTTTTGGTTAATATTTTGAATTAGATTTTATTTGAAGTTTTCGGCTTTCATGTTTAATATGTAATATTTTACATATTTTTTTTCTGTTTATCTAAAAATTAAAGAGATTTTAGATGAATAAACCTGTGTTATTAGTGTCATTGAGATACTATCACAGGTTTATTAATATTTTGAATTAGATTTTTAATATTTTCTGCTTTTAGTTAAAATTTTTGAAATGTTTTTATCTGTTTTTGTTGTTTTTAAATGTCTATGTAGCTTCAATAAAAATTTTTTTTTTTCAGTTTTAGTAATTTAATGCATCAAATGTACCTAAAATGTGTATTTTGTCCATTAACACTCATTGTATTCCAATAACAAACATGTTTTTTTATGGTTTTAGTTACCTAACCCAAAGGTAACCTGGTGAATTATCACAGAAGACGCGCTCTTTATACTAGTTGTTTATGGTGTGTTGACAGGCGTATGATGATCGAGAAGATCGCGGCTCATCTGGCAGACTTCAGTCCTCGTCTGCAGAGCAACACTCGCGCGCTCTATCAGTACTGCCCCATTCCTGTGGTCAGCTTCCCTCAGCTGGACAACGAGCTCTTCTGTAACATCTATTACCTGCGACACCTGTGTGACTCCACACGCTTCCCCGACTGGCCCATACGAGATCCGGTGCGCACTACACACTCATTCAGTGCCTGACTGACCGGCTCCATCACTCTGTCTAATGCGATGGCCTTCTGTGACTGTGTGCCCCCTGCAGGTGAAGCTGCTGAAGGACACTCTGGACGCGTGGAAGAGAGAGGTGGAGAAGAAGCCACCCTCCATGTCCGTGGATGACGCCTATGAAGTGTTGAACCTCCCTAAAGGACAGGGACAGTGAGTCCGACACAATCACTTTTTTAGTACTTTATTTTTACACTTGTTGTATTTATTATATGTGACCCCAAAAGCAGTCTTGAGTCGCTGGGGTATATTTGTAGCAATAGCCAAAAATACATTGTATGGGTCAAAATTATTGATTTTTCTTTTATGCCAAAAATCATTAGAATATTAAGATCATGTTCCATGAAGATATTTAGTAAATTTCTTACTGTAAATATATCAAAACGTAATTATTGATTAGTAATATGCATTGCTAAGAACTTCATTTGAACAACTTTAAAGGTGATTGTCTCAATATTTAGATTTTTTTGCACCCTCAGATTCCAGATTTACAAATATTGTCCTATCATAACAAACCATACATCAATGGAAAGATATTTATTCAGCTTTCAGATGATGCATACATCTCAATTTCGAAAAATTGACCCTTATGACTGGTTTTATGCTCACATTTCAATACAGCTGATGTTGCCCAAAGCGCTGTACATCAAAGAAAAGAAAATAATAAGAATGGGCATAGACATAAATCAAGCATAACATAAAAACAGGAAAACATAAGACACATCTGAGAATTAATCAGCCGAGGAATTAAAAGCCATAGCTAATAAATGAGCTTCTAACAGAAATTTATAACTAGAGATGGTCTGAGCAATTAAGAAAGCACGATCCCCACGAAGTCTTAATCTAGATCTGGGAACCACTAAACGAAGCTGGACCGATGATCTCAGAGCCGGTTCACTAATATCTCCAGGTATTCTGGTGCCAACCCATTCAGAGGTTTAAAAACACACTATAAAAGTTTATATTCAATTCAGAGACGGATAGGCAACCATTTAAGAGAAGACAGGATAGGAGTAATATGATCACGCTTTCAATCAAGTCTCTAAAGAAAGAAAGGGATTCATCGTTGTTAAAACTCTCAAATTAAAAAGCAATAAAAATTTAACCTGGATTTTTAACCTAGAAATACACCTAGATTTTTCACCACTGCTTTATTATGCTTAGCCAAGTAACCAAGAATATAATTTATACAAGTTTGACATAATCTAAGTTTTATTTTCATTGAATTTTAAAAAGTTAAACACATCTCGTCCTAACAATGAAACAAAACTCCATGTTTCCTAAATATAGTTGCTAAGGGAGAAGGTACAGTGAGAACAGAAGGGGGCTGAGAATAGAGCCTTGAGGTACTCCACACTTTACTGGAGCTGACGCTGACGTACATTCGCCCAATTTTATCGCAAAGCTTCTATCTGATAGATACAACTTCAACCAATTAAGAGCTATCCCATGAATTCCATCATGGTTTTCCAACCGAGAAACCAAAATATTATGATCAGCAGTGTCGAAGGCTGCACGCAGGTTCAGTAACGTTAGGACCGACGAGGCTCCAGAATCAGCATTTAATACTATTTTATTTACATTTATTAAAACCAGTCATAGTTTAGTGTCACATGATCGTTTCATCCCATTCTGACTCTTAAGAATCAAAAAAATCTTTTTTTTTTCCTTCTATACCTTTAAGACCTTTATTTGTATGTCACTCATTTTTTGGATCGCTTAACCTCCGTTCTCACAGCTTCTCATGTAGTGAGAATAGTGGTTATTAACTGTAATCTTTGATGATTTGTGTGTGTGCTTTTATAGGCATGAAGAGAGTAAGATAAGGAAAGCGTATTTCAGATTGGCCCAGAAATACCATCCAGACAAGAATCCGGAGGGCAGGGTATGTACAGCAACACACTGCGTCTCATTATGAGTGAATGAGTGATAACTCTAACCAGTCTCGCTGTGTGTGTGTGTGTAGGACATGTTTGAGAAGGTCAACAAGGCCTACGAGTTCCTGTGCACCAAATCGGCTCGTATCGTGGACGGTCCTGACCCAGAGAACATCATCCTGATCCTCAAAGCCCAGAGCATTCTGTTCAACAGACACAAGCAGGGTTAGAGCTCACACTCCTCTCAGACCAGTGTTGGGTGTAATTAGTTACTGTAATTTAATTACTTTTCCCTTGAAAAAGTAAAGTAAGGGACTACTTATTACTCTTATACAGTTACTTCTTATGTAATTGAACTTAATACTGTGTATAGAACATTTATACACAATGCAATAGTGGATTTAACATTAAAATTTAACGTTTAATCTTAAAATGCGAAGAAGGTACAGTGAGAACAGAAGGGAGCTGAGAATAGAGCCTTGAGGTACTCCACACTTTACTGGAGCTGACGTACATACTTCTTATGTAATTGAACTTAATACTGTGTATAGAACATTTATACACAATACAATAGTGGATTTAACATTAAAATGTAACGTTTAATCTTAAAATGCATGCTTTTTATGCACCTTTCTCACTTTAAATACTTTGAGTTAATATGAATATTGGTAACACTTTAGTGTCCAACTCTCACTATTAACTAGTTGGTTATTACTAGCATGAATATTACTGGGATACTGGCTGTTTATTATTACTTAAAATAAAAAAAACACATTAATGTCACCTTATTCTAAATCTTTAATCAATTCTTAAACTTAACAACTACTTTACTAAGTATTAATAAGCAGTTATTAGGAACATATTGAGGTAAAAGTCATAGTTAATAGTGAGAGCTGTGACCAGAATAATTTATGTAGTTATCTATTATGATATCTTAGCGTTTCGTGTCTATCCTCGTATCATTAACTTAAAGTTGATGTAGGATTTAGAAAGTAATTAAATACTTTTTGGAGAGAGTAGTTTGTACAGTAATCTAATTACACTGATTGATGTTGGGTAAGTAAGTTACCCAACACTGTCTCAGACACTCCTCTCTCTCTCCTCAGAACTGGAGCCGTATAAATACGCCGGCTACCCTATGCTAATTAAGACCATCACCATGGAGACGGGTGACCAGCAGCTCTTCTCCAAGACCTCGGCGCTGTTACCGGCCGCCGCTGAGCTGGCCTTCCACACGGTCAACTGTTCAGCGCTGAACGCCGAGGAGCTGCGGCGGGAGAACGGCATCGAGGTCAGGATGTGTTCACATTAATCATTGCATCGATGCGGACGATGCAGTAATAGACCATAATCGATTATAGCCTATGACGTCATTCGCATACGTGCTTGTCATGCGAGTATTAAAAATGCACTCGGTATTTTAAAATCCCCCTGTAGTCCCTTAAAACTCATCTTTGATCGTCAAAATGACATATTGAAATGTTTCTTCTTGTGAAAATAATTTTCCCGTGCCTTAAAGGGGCGGTACAATGCTGTTTCATGCATTCAGAGTTGTTTACACTGGTTAAGAGTTGGATTCTCATGCTAAGCATGGACAAAGCTTCAAAAAAAAAAATGTGGACGTATAACAGAGTATTTCTGTGCCAAAAATCTCACTTCCGGGTTCGTACAAGTTTCGGAGAGTTTTTTTCGATCGTTGTTCTTGATGATGTAAACGACGGTGGAACTCCTTATATGGGCATTTCTCCCGGAAGAACACGCCCCTGCACGCATCGACCGGAGCGAGAGCAGCCAATCAACACGCTTCAATCGGCAGCGCTGCACGGGACTCGCTCGGGAAGAACGTCTCTAAAGAAGTGTGTTTAGGTTGTGAGGGAAAGATAACCTTGTTCAGCTTCCCAAAACAACCCAGCGTTACGTGAACAGTGGATATAGTTTGTTTTTCCGGGGCAGCAATGGAGTTTCTCAAGTGTTTTGTTGACGAACGTTTTATAAACAAGGCCCAATTCGACGCTGGATTTGCACATCGTTTAATACTGAAAGATGGAGCGGTCCCAGCTATAAAAGATCCCGCTCATGATTCAGAACTGCAGACGGTGAGTGAAACGGCATCAAATGTCTGTTTTGTTGACGATCGGAGCAAGTGTTCGTCACTCTTTAGCTCCGCCCACACGCCACGCCTCCACTCTTTAGCTCCGCCCACACGGCACACCTCCACTCTTTAGCTCCGCCCACACGGCACGCCTCCAGGAGCTCGGCTTTTTTCAGAGAGAATCGTAAATCTGTATCTTTCTTTTATAAATATGATAAAACTAAAGACTTTTTGGAGATATGAAGGATGCAGTACTACTCTATAGGTACTCAAGATTAACATGAGATTGGGTGAAACTGTGTGCGTTAGGTCCCCTTTAAAATAGCTTGAATGCAACTCGACACCCTTGCCTCATTTACTATACGCGGCTCTATGAATATGCGAATTAGCCCCGCCTCCACTCCTGATCCACGGATAGCGACTGATAAAACTGTTTTTACTAGCGAACAGCTAGAGTGGATACTGTAACATTCGTTAAAGTTACTTAACGATGTATTGTCCTCGAATGCAGCCAAGTTTGTGATTCTTAATTTGCACTGTTGCCGCGGGTTATTATTCAAGTTAGCGGGTCTAAACTCACGTTAAACCGCGGCTTCGTGGGTTTTTTGCTCTAGTTTTGTGCTGGTAATCTTTTGCATATTTTGCACGCGATCTCTATCATTTTTACTGGATTAACCTTATAACTAGAATCTATCCCTTGACGTTAGGGCTGGGCGTTATGGACAAAAAAATTATCACAACAATTTTCATATCAGTCGATATCGATAATTATCACGATAAATGTCAAATCTTTATTTCGTTCAAGTTTAAACACAGAATTTTGCTCCAAAGTGAAAGTTGTAGAAACCAGACCATTAATTTTCCTTAAAATAAATATCTAACTAGAAAAATTAATTTCTTAGTTGCTGCATGTTCTAATGAGTGATATTGTTTCAAATCAAGAAACAGGTTGCCTGATAATATTAATAATAATAATAATAATATCACTTTAGGATAGTTTGGATGCAAAGGTACATTTGTGTTCATTTTTAATATCAGTAGCATCTGTAAAAATTGTAGCAGCCTCAGTTTTATATGGTTATATTTATTCTGATCAAGTTTTTTATGAAGCATTGGTCTCCCATAGTAGCATACATTTAAATCATGATAAACACAGTTAAAACCACACATATAGCACCTCAATACCATGGTAAAAATGTTTTTAGGAGCCTATTTGTATGAAAAACAGTCTAAAAACATTCAGTATTAATGCACACATGCGCTTAATCACAAATGCATATTATAGTTATACACCATTACTCCTGTAATAAAATTCAGTGTGAATATCCCACGTTTGTGCCACAATACCACGGTGCAGTGAGTGTTACTACAGTAAATCCACGGTAAATGATGGCGGTGTGTAGATTGAAAAGCTTCTGAGTCTCGTTACACAGTGTTTCTGCTGTTTGGCTCTAAACTAGTTTAGATCAGAGTCATTTGTGTTCATCGCTGAATTCAAGCGCTTCACACTGGATCTCACAGCGCTGTTTAGCGCTCGCGTGACCGAGTAAACGCATCAGCGCTAGTGAAGCTCGCGCGGCACTTTGACCCGAGCGGATAAACGCTCCGTGTGGCACGATTCAAATGAGTCGCGTGGTTTCGTTCCGCTTTTGGCGCATAAACATTATATCGAACTCTTCATATCGTTTTATCGAGGAAAATTATATCGCGATAATTATCGTTATCGAATTATCGCCCTACTTGACGTGATTGTTATTGAATCTTGTGACGTAGCAAAAAAAGGGCTGTTTCAAGCCGCGTTTTTGAGCCTATGGGAAACTACAGATTTAAGGAGAACATACTCGGCATGGATTGGCACATGGTTTGTCTAGAAGCAAATTAAAAACACAAATAAACAGCATAACAAACTTGATTTTCACTACAGGGGGACTTTAAAACCTGAGCTTGGTTTTGTGTGCGCTAGAGACATCGCGGCGGCTTCATTGCACAGAATATGCGCTGAGAGACACGTGCGCATTGCTAGTGCTTACACTCGCTGTTATTTCAGTGCTTAGATATGCTTTCATTATGCGAATGCAGTACGTATTAGATGCACGAACCTCACGAAACACTGACAACGACTTTCATGTGCGCTGTTTGTTTGTCCTGAAGCTCGATCGCGGCTGCGGTTAAATGCGCTTGCATTACTTTTATGATATGAAATTGATGTAATCAGTTATGTTTTCAGTACAGGACAAACATCTGCTATATGGAAATAGATCTGTGCATTAGTGTGAATGCTGCCAGTGTCTATGATCTCATCAGTAATAATCAAACGGCAATAATGCTGAGATAAACTATGATTATCTGTAAACTTTTGATACGTAAAGCACTCCCAGATACACAAAGTGCTTTGTTTATCACTTGCAATTGGCTTTTTCCTCATTTTATTACTTTATTTGTGTCTCTGGAGCACAAAAGCAGTCATAAGTAACACAGGTATATTTGTAGCAATAGCCAACAATACATTGTATGGATCAAAATTATACATTTTTATTTTATGCCAAAAATCATTAGGATATTAAGATCATGTTCCATGAAGATATTTAGTAAATTTCCTACCGTAAATATATCAAAACTTAATTTTTGATTAGTAATATGCATTGCTAAGAACTTCATTTGAACAACTTTAAAGGTGATTTTCTCAATATTTAGATTTTTTTGCACCCTCAGATTCCAGATTTACAAATATTGTCCTATCATAACAAACCATACATCAATGGAAAGTTATTTATTCAGCTTTCAGATGATGCATAAATCTCAATTTTGACCTTATGACTGGTTTTGTGCTCCAGGGTCACATGAATCTATATCTGCTTTTAATTCTTAACAATGATTAGTTAATTATATATGAATTAAAATATTCATAAAAAGTAGCCTGCTTATATCATTTAATAAAAATGCATAATCTGATATAATCGTAATGGAATTGAATCGTGAAACCAGTGCTGATTCACACCACTATTAACCAGCTGACATCGCACACGCGTGTCAGAGTGGCGTGTTGATGAGGGTTGTGTGTTCTGTGTCAGATGCTGATGGAGGCTCTGTCCCGCTGTGTGTCTGTGCTCACCGCCTCCTGCAGACCTGAGGACATGGCAGTGCAGGTACAGTCAGATACACATATATACAGTGCAGCACAAACACCGTGAGCTCACAGTGCTGTGTGTGTCTCCAGGTGTGCGGGCACGTGTGCAGGTGTTACAGCGTCGCTGCTCAGTTCGAGGAGTGCAGAGAGAAAATAGTCGAGCTTCCTAACATTATTAGAGACGTTTGTCACATTCTGTACTACAGCAAGGTAAGAACACATCGCTTTATTACACAAATATGACTCTGTCAGAGAGCACGAAACATCATCTGTTACAATATCATTTAATTATGGATTCGATATAAACATGACACTTGCTCTTAAAAGAGTCATATTGTACTTATGTAGAGGTTTTATTATTATTATTATTAAGGCAAAGGTAAATAGTATTAATAAATCTTAAAATGTTGGTCAAGATTTCTTGCATCAAAAATAAAATTGTATTAAAATTATTATACATTGTATATTATTTATTATTATTATTATTATTATACATTTTATAAATTATGTAAATAAATGTTTATAATAATATATATATTATATTATAATAATAATGTATTGATTTATTAAAAATAAAATTATTTTTATTTACAATTATTGTATTTTTAGTTAATGCTTTATAATATTTTACAGAGTTATTCTTACGTTACATGCACTTACTGTAGTAATAAAAGTAAAGTATGGATAAATATAACTAACTTAAACCTAACTCTTACTCTATAGTAAGTACATTATTAATAAATATTGCTCGGTGCTTATTTGTGTATTTATATTATAACAAGAACACTTTTAATAAAGTGTAAGTTTATTCATATTTATTTGTTATTAGTTTTGCTCCCTCTGTCTGATCCGTCACAACTATTAGAATCAGTCATTATTAATTTCCATTATTTTCTTGCATCAAAAATTTATAAACATATTATTATTTAAAATTGTATATTACTTATTACACATTTGACAAATTATACAAATAAAAAATGGTAATATTGTACTTATGTAGATATTTTATTATTATTATTAAGATATAGATAAATATTATTAATAAATCTTAAAATGTTGGTCAAGATTTCTTGCATCAAAAATAAAATAATTGTATTATTAAAATTATTATACATTGTATATTATTTATTATTATTATACATATATATTATATAAATAAAATGTATTAATTTATAAAAAAATATTTTTTTTAAAAAATATTAAATTTTTTAGGTAATGCTTTATAACATTTTACTAATTTATTTCTTAGTTTTCCACTCTGTGTGTGTTAGAATCAGTCATTTTTAATTTCCATTATTTCCTTGCATCAAAAATATATATATATATTTTATTATTATAATTATTATAAATTGTATATTACTTATTACACATTTGACAAATTATACAAATAAAAAATTATTAATTTATTAAAAACTTTTTTTGTTTTTTTTTAGTTAATGCTTTATAACATTTTACAGTGTTCTTACACGTTACATGCACTTACTGTAGTAATAAAAATAAATTATGGATAAATATAACAACTAGCTTAAACCAAACTCTTACTCTATAGTAAGTACATTATTAATAAATATTGCTCGGTGCTTATTTGTGTATTTACAGTATAACAAGAACACTTTAACACGAAGTGTAAGTTATTCTGATCCGTCACAGCTGTTAGAACGAGTCATTGTGTTAGTGTAGCTCCAGTAAGAGTGTGTTTGTCTCTCAGGGGCTGCCGCGCTTGGCGTCTCTGGCGGTGGAGTGCGTCAGCTCCTTCGCTGTGGACTTCTTCCTGCAGACGCACCTGTACCAGGCCGGGGTTCTGTGGCACCTGCTGGCGACCCTCTTCAGCTACGACTACACGCTGGAGGAGAGCGGCGTGCAGGCTAGCCAGGACACCAACCAGCAGCAGGTGTGCAACGGCCTGGCCAAGCTGAGCGTGGTGGCCCTCGGGCGGCTGGCGGGGTACGGCGGGGCCGAGCCCGGCGGAGGAGAGACGCCTCCGGAGAACCCTGCCATCAGGAAGAGCCTGGCTGCCATGCTGACGCCCTACATGTCCCGCAGACTGGGCCACAACTCGCCCGCCGAGGTACAGCGCAGCACGACAAGCTGAGATCGTCATAGGAAGCTCGGTTCTGTGATCAGCAGTAAATCTGCATCTGAGGGCCAGAGAAACTCCAAATACACCCCGCAGGAGAACGCTAAAGTGCCTCTATTATTAGTGTGAATGAAAACATCTGCAGGGTGTTAAATCTGAAAGAGCTCCGTGTATAAAGTTATCGTCTCAAAAGAAAGAGTCGACTCTGAATCATTGAAACGAGTCGTTTTTAAAACCAATCCCTGTTTGACGTCAACATGAATCATTAGCATATTCCCCGCCCACTTGTTGGTCTTAAAGTCTGAATGAAAATGCAAATTCATTCTTGGCCACTAGGTGGCGCTTTATCGCTCCTTTGGTGACGTGGCAAAGGGATCTCATTATAATATTACCCCCCCTAATCTGTACGTTTCCACCCGCTGCGCCGTCATATTGATTTAGCAAGCGACAACGGTGTACTAGTTCTAATACCATGGTGAAAGATAGAGTAAAACATGCTAACAGACGAGCACTGAACACTGTTTAGAGTCTCACAGCAGTGCATTTACTGATTTACTTACTGTATGCTGCTGACACACAGATCTAATATAATCATGCCATTTATTTCCCAGCTGTTTACCTTCACAGACATAACCCACTGTTTTTGTAACACGTGTGTTTTTAACGTAAACTTGTGTGTGAATGAGAACTTAGTTTAGTACTCACATGCTGTGACAGACGCTTTCTGTCCATGTGACACACTGTATCAGAAGTTTACACTTATATGTTTTAAAACGCATGATTTCAGCACCATAAACATGATAATCAGAACCAAAACAGATGTTTTTAGCAGGTACCAGCTTGATTCTGGAAAGGGGGCGGGGTCAGCAGCTCATTTGCATTTAAAGAAACAAGCACGAATATCAGAGTGTTTCTGCTTCCACTCAAAACAGGCATTTTCAAAATGATATAATAAATGATCTGTGGGGTATTATGAGCTGAAACTTCACAAACACATTCTGGGGACACCAGAGACTTATTGTAAAAAGGGGCATAATATGTCTCCTTTAAATGAAATCGACCAATCAGAGCAGAGTAGTGTCACACAAAGGAGCGGTTTGGAAAAATGAATCGTTTGGGAGTCGTTGAGCAAATAAGGTAAAAATAAATGCATATTATAAGTGTTTTTTGACATTGCATGCATGTCAACCTGTTATTGAGGATCCCAAAATATGAACTTTCATAACCCATAATAGAGGCACTTTAACGCACATCGCTTCAGGAACCAGAACCGCTTTCATTGATTCAACGTGACTAATAAACACAGGACTGCGACAATATATGAGTTCATTATAATGCAATGCTAAGAGAGTTTGGAATAAAAGCATGTTATTAAATGTGGTATTTTGTGGGACAGGTTCATAAATGCTTCTCATGTTTGGAGATTTACTACTAATCACAGAACCGTGCTTCACTGAGAGATGCACACTACATCACACCCCCTCAGTAGACAGCAGCACTAGTGTTGCACCATATACTGGTGCTTAAAAGTTATCGAGATACCCTGCTTTTAATAACAGTACAATTACTCATTTTACTAGTACTGGTACTTTAAGAATGCATTTTAATAAGAGCCATATTTCCTGAGTTAAACATTGTTTATTAGGACGCTATGAGTTCGGGATGAATAAATTAAAAGTATTACAGTACACTTGATTCAAAACCAGTGTCTGTCAATATTGAGCCGTGAAAATACTATTTAAATATGAATCCTGTGCATCTCTGTGTGAATTAATATTATTACATGAACACACAAACATAATCTGCTCTGAGAAACACTTCATCAGCATTTCTGTTGCGGAAAATTATCGTCATATCATATACAAACAATATTAAAGTCTTTGCTGCAACCCGTCAAAATAAATGCTCAGCTTAACTTGACTGAAATATATTAGTTAATGTATTACTACTACTACTAATTAAAATAATATTAAAACAATATTTATCAGAAAAATTAGTTACCAGAAAAATGTAAATCCACAACACAGTATTTCTGAAAAATAATAATAATATAATGAATTAATTCTTTATAAAATCTAATTAATCTTTATTAATTAATTGGACGTGCTTTTGATTATTCAAATTTAATGGAAATATTCAAATGGAATCCAGAAAATTACACAGAATTTGATTAAAAATAAAACTGAAATTGGGAAAAATAATAAAACGTATTTCATAGGGCCTTTTTTTTTTTTTAATTTTTGTTAAACTTTTAATAAATTGCTGTTAAATTGTGTAAGTTACATGATTTCAATTAGTTAGACATGCTTTTTGATTAACATTTTTTTTAATGTAACCATTTCATAGGGCACTATTTATTTCATTTGTGTCTGTTTTATTTTAGTTTGTTACTTGCGTCTATGTTCTTATTAATTACAAAGATAAAATAACAAAAATGACTATATCATGATATAAATTGTTATTGTGAAGTAAAATGACTATATCATGAAATAATATTTGTCTTTATCCTTTTAG
>CM041807.1:13910393-13930393 GCA_023376895.1 Aspiorhynchus laticeps
GCTTGCTGTATTTTTATTATCTCTCTCTTTGTATGTTATTGTGTTTTAAGTTGCTTTATAAATACATTTTGATTTGATTTGAAAATTGGCTCGACTTTAATAGTTCAGTTGGGCATAAAATCCACAGTAAAGAATTTATGGTTATTATGTATATGTCTAAAATGACTTCTCACATGTGTATGTCAGCAGTATTGATAATGTGGCGTGTTTGCAGGCCGTCAGCTGGTGCTGGAGACGCTGTACGCTCTGACCTCTAACACCAAGATCATCACCGAGGCCATGAATAAAGGTGTGTGATGCGTGTCTTCAGCAGCTGATCTTACAGCACGGTCTCAGTCACATGATCATCTTCTGTCCTGTGTGTCTCAGGTGCTCTGATCAGCAGCTGATCTTACAGCACGGTCTCAGTCACATGATCATCCTCTGTCCTGTGTGTCTCAGGTGCTCTGATCTACCTGCTGGACCTGTTCTGTAACTCCACCCATCCTCAGGTGCGCTCGCAGACGGCCGAGCTCTTCTCCAAGATGACCTCGGACAAGCTGGTGGGACCCAAGGTAAGAGTCCTTCGGTGTCTACTAGGGGTGTGCGATAGTGACAAAATAATATCTCGATATTTTCTGGGATTTTATCGATAATGATAATTAGACGATATTTAGCTGTATGTTGTTGTGCTGGTATATTCTTCATATTCTGTGCTGGGCAGTTCACACTGATAGAAATTAACCCTTTCCAATAATTTTTACATTTTATGGGCATTTTTACCTTTAAAAAGCCATTTTTTCTAAAAGTCAAATTCTTACATTTAATCAGTCAGTTAGAATAATAAGACGTTTGGGCTGTTACCAAGCAAATTAAATCAGTATCAACAATATTAATCTTTACAATGCAGAAAAAAACACAGAAACTGCATCTGAATGGCATTTAGATGCATATACACACTGTTTAATGCAGGACATGAATGCATTTATTACAAATGCATAAATCAGGTTTTGATATATTAAACACAAAACGTTAAATACCAATATTTGAATTTATTTAAAAAATGAAAGATACTTTAAATGTGAAATTAAAACCTCCAGCAGGTGGCAGCAAATCACTGTTAATAAGTGAGTCATTGTGACTGAACCGAATCATTTAAACGGTAGAAAAGAGTCCAAACTGTTGCTATAATATTAGAAGCACACAATTTCCTAGAATATCATTATATGCTTTAACATTAAGATTTGTACTCATAGAAATTACTAAAGTAGTCAAACCTGTTCATTAGAAGGGGTGCCAATACTTTTGGCAATATAGTGTATATCGCACACCCCTAGTTTCTAGCGTATGGTATGGAGTTGTGTGTGTCACTCATCACCTGTGTCTGTCTCTCGCAGGTGCGTCTGACGCTGATGCGCTTCTTGCCGGCCGTCTTCATGGACGCCATGCGTGATAACCCCGAGGCGGCGGTGCACATATTCGAGGGAACGCACGAGAACCCCGAGCTGATCTGGAACGACAGCTCGAGAGAGACGGTCTCCACCGGCGTCAGAGAGATGATGCTGGAGTGAGAGAGAGCGCTGACCTCAGATCAGTCATTGATTCCCTCTCCTCCGCTCTCTGCTCATTCTCTCTGCTTCTGTTCCCACAGGCACTTCAAGCAGCAGAAGGACAATCCTGACGTCAACTGGAAGGTAGCTTCGCTTTACATTTACAGGTTTACCGCCCAGCGGTTTGGTGAGAAATGTTTCTGAAACGGTGTTAATTTCGGCAGGCATTTTTAATTTAGTCTTAGTCTTTATCTTGAGACGATATAGTCTTAGTCATTTGAGTCTTTCATAGATTTAGTCGACGAAAACTCATTGCATTTTAGTCAAACTGCAATTACCAACATTTATTTTGGTTGCTATTTTATATGTATTATTCAAACAAAAATAGTCATTAATTATTCTCTCTTCAGACCAAATCAATTAAGCTTATGAGAAATTTGAATCAAGGATAGAATTTGGAAAAACTGTTAATTTTTTGGTAGAGATACAAATTAAACTCATTTTTCAGATACACTAGGTTTACTTAACAAGTATAGATTTATTTAACGTCTTTTGTTGGTTAACATTGCTGACACAGATAATTAGGAACACTGTCCCTTTAAGACGGAAGGTATGTCTGTAATACTAACATTCAGTTTTCACCCACCTGTTAAATATTATAATGTAAAACAGCTGTTAACTAATTTATTTCTGTGATCAAAGCTGTATTTTCAGCATCATTACTGCAGTCTTCAGTGTCACATGATCTTCAGAAATCATAATAATATGCTGCTCAAGAAACTGATTATTATCAATGTTGAAAACATTAATATTTTTGTGGAAACTGATGCATTTTATTTCTCAGGATTCAGATGAACAGAAAGTTCAAAAGATCTAGGGCTGCAACTAACGATTATTTTGATAATCAATTAGTTGGCCGGTTATTTTTTGGATTAATTGGATTAAAAAAAAGACCCTAATTTAATTTTTTATTATTGACAAAAAACACTATTCCACATTCTGCCTTCAAAGAAACATGCCAACTGAATGCTATGAAAACATACAGTGCTTAATTCATCAGACCAGCTTTCATAATAAAGAGAAAACACAAATATTTTAGTAATTTTTTTTATTGGTCAAATAGCAACCTAAAACAACTAAACAGTATTTATTCACATAATAACAAAAATGGCCTTTCATAACAGCTTGCATTCTTGCTGGTATTGTTCATGAACTTTATGACTGTAATTGATATCTGAAAAAGACACTATAAAGCTCTTGACTACACTGAGTCTTTCTGTCTTAGATAACAGCAATAATTATATTATAGCATTAGAAATAGCCTTCTACTGTTACTGGAGAGCTTACACAAACATTGGAGGACTAACCAATCCAGAAAGCTTTTGGTAATCACCAATACTGTTAGAGCAGCCGTGGCACAAAGCTTGCATAATTTAAGCACTGTAATAGTGAATATAGTTTAAATCTCTACATTAAAAATTTAAATAATAATAAAGATGAATAAAAACACAAACTCCGTGTTAACCAACAGTTGAGGAGTGTTCTGCAGGGACACATGTCTTACTGTTATTACTGTATCCCTTTTCACTTCCTACTCTTATGAAATACATGCACTACAATCCTAAATGTAATGCTCGGTAACAGATATTTCAGCACAATGAATGTGTTCCGTCTGTCCGCCGCGCCGGCGCTCATTCAGTAGAGATTTAAACGTAACACAGACCGTCAGGACTGGCCTTTATGCAGATATGGAAATGCTCGTGATATTTACAGATAGGGATATGATCGTAAACAGTGTTTGCACTGAGGACGCACACGCATCTGTCAAAGTCATTACGCTAATTTATTCATTGCCAAACACCTTAGTTGTTTGTAATTTGCTTTGGTGAGCTATAATAACAAACATTAAAATACAAACATAAATACATACACGGCTATATATGTCCCATCAATTATAAGGAGTGAAATACAGACACCAGAGGAATTAAGAGCGTGAACAATCCTACAATAAGTGCTGTTCAGAAACCGTGTGGACTTAGTTTTAATTGCTCTAAGGCGTCTGCCTGAAGGAAGAGGCGTAAAGAGGTGTCTGGAGGATTTTTAAGCCTTTTTCTGCAAACGTGAGACATAAATCTCATCAATAGTGGGAAGATCATAACCAATAATTTGCAACCCGAGTTATTATTAATCTGACTTCTCTGCTGAGCTGTGGAGCTACCAAACCACACTATAAGTGAAAAAGTCAGCACGCTTTCAATGACAGCTCTATAAAAATTGAACATACCAACTTTAGATATGCCAAACTTTTGAGATTTTTTGATAATGCCTCTTAGGTTGTCATCCCACTTTAACGTTGCAGAGATGGTAGTCCCGAGAAACTTAAAACATTGAACATTTTCAATGTCCTGACCATTAATAGTCAATGGCAAAACAACATTTGTCCTCCGTCTGAAATCAAACACCATTTCTTTGTCAGTCATTACGCTAATGCATAGGCTTAAAGATTAAAATAAAGAGTTCTCATGTTTAGTGCAGCTTGGAGCATGTATCTCTCCCGCTGCATCTCATTCGGTTTTCTCCACTATTTTGTTGTTATCAAAATTTGTTTTTTTTCACACACAACATCACAACACAATATCCATTCAAAACACATCAAACGTATACTCCCTATTCCGAAAGGGAGATAAACAAAAAAGTCATTCCTTTATATAATCACGTATATTAGAGAAGAAACACTGCCAAGCATCAATGGTAGAAGGCTTGGCTCCATTGATTGGTGCTGTTGTACATTCATAAGTCACTATTTGCAGGAGGCTACGGATCCAATATGCCTCTCTACACATGTGTGGTGTAAACCAGTTGTGTATTATTGTCTTCTTCACAGCTGTAAAACCAGCAAACAACATTCTCCTTTGCATTGAACTAATCAACCAGAATCATCATTAAGAAGACACAAACTTGGGTTTACAGACCAATCAATTTGTAGTAAGGATGATAAAACCAGGTTTACATGTGTCCATAGACTAATGACGATTCCCAAAACATATGAAGAAAAGTGCCCGATGATGCAGTGTTACATATATTTTCTCCACTATTTTTATATGCATTGTGTCCATAGAAATGCGTTATTCAGTGCTGTAAGTTGTACATGCACTGTGGGCAGACCCGAAGAATCGATAACGAGAATCGTTTTTGATGATTTTCATTATCGATAATAATCGATTAGTTGTTGCAGCCCTCATTTATTTGAAATAGAAATCTCTAACATTATAAATGTGTTTACTGTCACTTTTAATGCATCAGTGTTGGGCACGTTACTTTAAAAAAGTAATTAGTTATAGTTACTAGTTACTTCTCACAAATAGTAACTGAGTTACATCATTATAAAAGTAACTAATTACCAGGGAAAGTAATTATTGCATTACTTTTTTTAAAAAAATGCTCAAATGTCAAATAACGTGGATGCCCCAATATTAAATATGTTAAATGAATGAAATGGACACTAAATAGAATAAATTATTATTATAAAACATTGTACATTAATCGACACTATTTATCTGACACTTAGCATCAGTCAGTCAAGCATTATAATATGATATTATGATAATTTAGCATTATATGATGATAGAACTTTAGTAATTATAATAACCAAGTATGAATTCATATTTGTCATGTTGACTGAACTTAGGACTGCTGCTTAAGATATTGTTTGTCATTTAGTGTTTCTATATAAAGGGGGGAAAATTGATAAGATAACAAAACTACTACGAATTATACCACTAATAACAATATAAAACGCACTAAGGATTAATGAGCTGCTGGGTTCATGAATATTAATCAGGTTGTCTGCGTTCGCTCGAATTGATTTGCTGAAATCAAAACAGGGAGGATAATAGGTGAGCGCCGGCCAATGAGATCGTCGTTTGCGCATTAGCTCCGCCCACTAGCGGAGTTCTTAAAAGCTGAAGAATTCCAAAGGAACTCCGTTATTTTGACACGAAAACACAACAAAGAATATATTTTACATGTAACGCATCAATTCTGCATGTTATGAAAGACTCTCTCGCTCTGTATCTTTCTTTGTGCGTGTGTGCGTGTGTGTGTGCGTGTGTGTGAGTGTGTGTGTGAGTGAGTGAGTGCGCGCTTCACACTAGAGTTTACGGTTCGTCAAATACAGCTACACTGCGCATCCATTCAGATGAACTGAAAAATAATATTATAATAATATTATAATAAATTATAGTAACGCCGCATTTTGTTGTCAGTAACGGTAACGACGTTGTAACGGGGGAAACAGTAATTAGTTTGATTACTCGTTACTGAAAACAATAACGCCGTTAGTAACGCCGTTTATTTATACCGCCGTTGTTCATCACTGCTGATGAGTGCGTGATGTGTTCCTGCAGCTGCCGGAGGAGTTCTCGGTGGCGTACGGAGCCGGTCAGGGAGAGCTGGAGGTCGGCGGGGTGTTTCTGCGGATCTTCATCGCTCAGCCCGGATGGGTTTTACGCAAGCCCAGAGAGTTCCTGGTGTCTCTGATGGACACGCTGACCACTCTGCTGGAGAAGAACAACCCAAGCGTGAGTCTGTAGGGCTGTGCCGTGTGGACAGAAGATGATATCGCTAACAATAATCAGACGATGTTTTGCTGAGTGTGTTATTGTGCTGGTATCATATTCTGTGTGGTGGTCAGTTCACAGCACTGATAGAAATTAATCTTTTCCAATAAGTTTAAATTGATTTTTACCTTTTATGGGCATTTTTATCTTTTATAAAGCCTTTTTTTCTGAAAATGCATCATTTTTGGAGTCAAATACTTACATTTAATCAGTCAATTAGAATAATAAGATATTTGGGCTGTTACCACGCAAATTAAATCAATATCAACAAAATTAATCTTTGCAATGGAAACACAGAAGCTGCGTCTGAAGAGTGTTTAGATGTGTTTACACACGGTTTAATGCAGGACATCAATGCATTTAACCTACAATTACAAATGCATAAATTATGTTTTGATATTTTAAACATAAAACGTTGAATACTGATATTTGAAATTATTTTTAAAAAATTAAAAGCTACTTTAAATGTGAAATTAAAACCTCCAGCAGGTGGCAGTGAGTCAGTGTAGATAAGTGAGTCATTGTGAGTGAACCGAATCATTTAACGGTTGATTCATTCAGGAACGAATCACAAAGTAGCGCTGTGGCTGTGTTTGGAACTATTTTTGTTGGAGAAATAGAGCAAAAACAGCAATATGGTGTCTAAAACATAAGCCTCTTAATATTTGTCATAAAGCAGTCATAAGTAACACAGGTATATTTGTAGCAATAGACAACAATACATTGTATGAGTCAAAATTATCTTTTATGCCAAAAATCATTAGGATATTAAGTAAAGATCATGTTCTTGTAAATTTCCTACCATAAATATATCAAAACTTAATGTTTGATTAGTAATATGCATTGCTAAGAACTTCTTTTGAACAACTTTAAAGGTGATTTTCTCAATATTTAGATTTTTTTGCACCCTCAGATTCCAGATTTTCATAACAAACCATAAGCTTATTTATTCAGCTTTCAGATGATGTATTAATCTCATGACTGGTTTTGTGTATATATTCTGTAAACAGAAACTCTTGTTTTGTCTGTGATGAATGGTGTGGCAGCACTAATGGATGTTGTGTTGTTCTGTCATCAGGGTGAGGCTCTGGAGACGGTGACCACCGCAGCCGTGTGTCTCTTCAGCTCTCAGACGCAGCTAGCCGATCAGGTTCCTCCTCTCGGTCATCTGCCCCGCGTCCTGACCGCTCTCAACCACAAGAACAACGCCGTGCCCAAGAGCGCCATCCGCCTCATCCACGTGCTGTCAGACAACGAGGTACGGCGTGAACACAGGCTGCTCTGTGTGTGTGAGACTCTGTGGTGATGCTGTGTGTGTGTGTCTCTGTGTGTGTGTCTCTGTGTGTGAGACTCTGTGGTGATGCTGTGTTTGTGTGTGTGTGTCTCTGTGTGTGTGTGTGTGTGTGTGTGTGTGTGTGTGTGTGTGTCTCTGTGTGTGAGACTCTGTGGTGATGCTGTGTTTGTGTGTCTGCAGCTGTGTGTGTGTGTGTGTGTGTGTGTGTGTGTGTGTGTGAGAGACTCTGTGGTGATGCTGTGTTTGTGTGTCTGCAGCTGTGTGTGTGTGTGTGTGTGTGTGTGTGTGTGTGTGTGTGTGTGTGTGTGAGAGAGAGACTCTGTGGTGATGCTGTGTGTGTGTCTGCAGCTGTGTGTGTGTGTGTGTGTGTGTGTGTGTGTGTGTGTGTCTCTCTGTGTGTGAGACTCTGTGGTGATGCTGTGTGTGTGTGTCTGCAGCTGTGTGTGTGTGTGTGTGTGTGTGTGTGTGTGTGTGTGTGTGTGTGTGTGTCTCTGTGTGTGAGACTCTGTGGTGATGCTGTGTTTGTGTGTCTGCAGCTGTGTGTGTGTGTGTGTGTGTGTGTGTGTGTGTCTCTGTGTGTGAGATTCTGTGGTGATGCTGTGTGTGTGTGTGTGTGTCTCTGTGTGTGAGACTCTGTGGTGATGCTGTGTGTGTGTGTGTGTGTCTCTGTGTGTGAGACTCTGTGGTGATGCTGTGTGTGTGTGTGTGTGTCTCTGTGTGTGAGACTCTGTGGTGATGCTGTGTGTGTGTGTGTGTGTCTCTGTGTGTGAGACTCTGTGGTGATGCTGTGTGTGTGTGTCTGCAGCTGTGTGTGCGCTCCATGTCTGCGCTGGACACCATCGGCCCGCTGATGACGGGGATGAAGCTCAGGGCTGATATGGCAGGACTGGCCTGCGAGGCTCTGAACCGCATGTTCCAGCGAGAGCAGTCCGAGCTGGTCGCACAGGTCACTCTAGAGCCCTCTTTTTCATTTAATAATAGCTTTTAATTCATGTATACACTGTTATTGAAAAGTTCTAGGATTATTTTTAATGTTTCTGAAAGAGGTTTCTTCTGCTGAATTTGTTTGTTTAAAAATACAGTAAAACAGTGAAATATTATTATAATGTAAAACAGCTGTTTTCTATGTGAATATGTGTTAAACTGTAATTTATTTCTGTGATCAAAGCTGTATTTTCAGCATCATTACTGCAGTCTTCAGTGTCACATGATCTTCAGAAATACATTTTTCTGATACATTTAATTTTTTTAGGATTCTTTGAATGTAATTGTAAAATAATGGCATGTATTTGAAATTTAAAAAATATATAATAATGTAACAAAGTCCTCACTGACAATTTGATGGATCTTCTGAATAAAAGTACCAATTTATTTAAAAAAAAAAAATATATATATATCTATATAATCTTTTGAACAGTGATATATAAACATATCATATTTAACATTAAAAATGTTTTAATTGAGTAATTGTATTAAGAATATGTAATAAACATGTATTATGGCCCGGTTCCACAGACAGGGCTTAGACTGAGCCAGGATTAGGCCATAGATCAATTAGGACGTTTAAGTGATTTTTACAAATATTTTTATAAAAATACATTACTGCTGTGCATCTTGAGACAAAACAAAGGCACTGATATATTTTAAGATCAGTCAGAGCAAGTTTATTTCAGTTAAAACAGCTCAGACTTGCATGCCAGTCTAGGACCAGGCTTAAGCCTTGAAACCGGGGGTATAATTATTATTATTATAATTCATTGTGATCGAATGTTCTCTGGTGTTAGGCTCTTCAGGTGGACCTGGTGCCGTACCTGCTGAAGCTGTTGGAGGGAGTCGGGTTGGAGACTCTGGAAAACCCGTCAGCAACCAAAGCTCAGATCGTTAAAGCGCTCAAATCCATGACCCGCAGCCTGCAGTTCGGAGAACAGGTATCATCCTCGTCCAGCAGCGCAGTAGAACCCTCTGGAACCAGAACCAGTGATGTGTATGACGTGTGTGTGTTTGTTTCAGGTGAATGAGATCCTCTCTCGTTCCACTGTGTGGAGTGCCTTCAAAGACCAGAAACACGACCTCTTCATCTCCGACTCCCAGACCGCAGGTTACCTGATGGGTGAGTCCAGCACAGCGCCTCGTATGAGGGATGAGTGAACCCGTGCTGACCTGTACTGACCCGTCCTGACCTCTGCTGACCCGTCCTGACCTCTACTGACCCGTCCTGACCTCTACTGACCCGTCCTGACCTGTGCTGACCCGTCCTGACCTCTACTGACCCGTCCTGACCTCTACTGACCCGTCCTGACCTGTACTGACCCGTCCTGACCTCTGCTGACCCGTCCTGACCTGTGCTGACCCGTCCTGACCTCTACTGACCCATCCTGACCTGTGCTGACCCGTCCTGACCTCTACTGACCCGTCCTGACCTCTACTGACCCGTCCTGACCTGTGCTGACCCGTCCTGACCTCTACTGACCCGTCCTGACCTGTGCTGACCTCTACTGACCTGTACTGACCGGTGCTGACCCGTGCTGACAGTAGCTGGTCTGATATGAGCTGTCTGTTCTTTCTGCTGCAGTTTCTGCATCTGCTGGTTCTGATGTCTGCTTGCTTCCTCTCTCTCTCTGCACTCTCCTCTTCTCTATGTCTCTCTCTCTCTCTCTCTCTCCTGTACTGTCTCTCTGTGTGTCTCTCTCTCTCTCTCTCTCTCTCTCTCCCCTGTACTGTCTCTCTGTCTCTCTCTCTCTCTCTCTCTCTCTCTCTCTCTCTCAGGTGTGTCCGCTCCGTCTCTCCTGGCGGGCAGCAGTCCGCTGCGCAGTGGGCTTTAGTAGCTCACCTGGTTTTTTCCAGCCTTCTCTTTATTACTATAAAGCAGGTAGACTCTCCTCTGATGTCTTCTTCTCTCTGTCTGCTTCATTTCACACTCGTCTCCATCTGTTTCCACTCTTCTTCACTGCAGCGCTGATGCTGCTTCAGCTGTAACCAGTGTTCACATTCACAGCCAGAGATCAGTACACATTTCATCCACACATGAACGTGTCATTATTTACAAGTTTCATTTAATATTCATTTAATTTAATTCATTAAATACCTCTGTGTTCATTTACACGCGAGCGGCTCCTGATTCACATGAACTCCATCTGTATCTGTGACTAGTTTGAGTCGCTGTGATGTGCGTTTGAGAACGAAGAACATCTTCACAAACTAATAATGAAAGTTATTATCAACAAAAGAGATGCTTTATGGGCTCCTGCAGAAAACCACAAACATTAGTAGTGTAATTTTATCACTACTATCATTAGTAGTGTTTTATTATATTATTTTTATTAAATATGTGAATTTGTTCAAGTAAAAAAAAAATAATATTACAATAATAAATTCATTTTTAGTAATTTTAGATATTTTTTTAGTATCAGTAAAAACAATAATAACGATGCTGTTATTTTATAGCCGTATTCTTATATAATCAGAAATTTTAGCCAAATTGTGCAGCTTTACAAATAAGCAAACCTGGATTTTTTTAATGGAATTTTAAATTTTTTAAATTCTATTTTTATCAGAGAAATTGCAGTTAGTTTTTTTTCCCTTACAGATCGTGCAGCTCTTTCTTTCACTGATGTCATTTCAAACTCATATTAATTTACAAACCATCAATAAAGTACCATGAAGCGCTCCATGCAGCTTCCACGACCTCTGAAATGATTTATCTGATGATTGTGCTCTGATGCTGATGTGTGTGTGTGTGTGTGTGTGATGCTGATGTGTGTGTGTGTGTGTGTGTGTGTGTGTGTGTGTGTGTGTGTGTGTGTGTGTGTGTGTGTGTGTGTGTGTGTGTGTGTGTGTGTGTGTGTGTGTGTGTGTGTGTGTGTGTGTGTGTGTGATGCTGATGGGGTGTGTGTGTGTGTGTGTGTGTGTGTGTGATGCTGATGATGCTGATTGCGTGTGTGCGTGTGGTGGTGATGATGCTGATGGTGTGTGTGATGCTTATGATGCTGATGTGTGTGTGTGTGTGTGTGTGTGTGTGTGTGTGTGTGTGTGTGTGTGTGTGTGTGTGTGTGTGTGTGTGTGTGAGATGCTGATGGTGTGTGTATGATGCTGCTGATGATGCTGATGGTGTGTGTGTTGCTGATTGTGTGTGTGTGTGTGATGCTGCTGATGATGCTGATGGTGTGTGTGATGATGATGATGTTGATGCTGATTGTGTGTGATGCTGATGATGGTGTGTGTGTGCGATGATGATGTGTGATGCTGATGATGCTGATGGTGTGTGTGGTGATGATGGTGTGTGTGTGTGTGATGATGGTGTGTGTGTGATGCTGATGGTGTGTGTGGTGATGATGCTGATGTTCCTGATGCTGATTGTGTGTGTGTGTTCAGGTCCAGGAGTGGCAGGTTATCTGACAGCGGGCAGCGGCTCTACTGTCATGCCAAGCGTCCCGCCGCCCGTAGACAATGACATCGGAGACCTGGGCTGACACTAAATGACCCTGATCCTGATCCTGATCCTGACCCTGATCCTGACCCTGACCCCTGACCCTGAGAGTGACAGAGAAACAGACAGAGAGAGTTCCTCACAGCACTTCATGATTCCTGTGTTTTAACACTTCCTTCTTTCATTTTATATCCACTCACATCTCGTAAATCATGTCTTTCCATGGAGAGCAAAACAGTTTACTTTTGTATTGAGAGATGTTTATGCTTTGTTTTTTTCTGCATTCTGCATTTGTTTCTGTGAGCTAATGCATGGCGGCCATGTTGGCTCTGATTCGTTGTCTGTTCGTCTTCCTGCGTCTCACATTCAGATCATGTCTCGACTCAAACAGCCTTGCATCTCTGTATTATTTCTCTTATTCTGAAGTACTGTAGTAAGAGCTCGGTCACAGAAGCACAGAGAGGCTTGAGAAGGAACCTGTGAAACTGTGATTATTCATCGTGAGTTTGAGCCGCTGTTTGTCTCTCGTCTCATCGTCCTGTAACCTGTTCCCCAGAAAGCACTCGACTATATATACCTGAATAAATCAAGAACTGAAAACGAGCGTCTGAAAGGACAAAGGACAAATTGTACTGACTGATTACAAATGTATGTGAAAGACTAGTGCAATTGTGAAACGTTAATGTAATATGCCGTAATACATAAACTTTCTATATTGAATGTACATTAATAAAGTAAATCAGTTGCACTTGTACATAAAATTTTAAGAATAAAAGGGAATCCACAGCTTGTTGGGGTTTTGTGTTTCTTATTGATGCACTTTATATGTTAAGAATGAATCTCGCTGAGAAACACAAGATCAGGTTTGATTTTCTCATGCATTTGTGTTTTTATCTAGATATTGTCCACTTTATTTGACAAGCTGATGAGAAAATAATATTGCAATCCTTTTGCTTTCATTTACCCAAAAAAAGTGAGCGAGAGATATAAGTGCACTAAACCCATTAAACTGGTGTTTATGATTACAATAATAATATGAAAACAATTCCAGTTTACAACATCAAGCATCATAAATTACTGTTTTTTTTTGCACATAAATAATTGAACGACTGAGTTTAAACTCATCCACTCTTACTTTAAAAATAAGGTGGATAACAGAATCATATATAGCAAGCCCTTTTGACTTTTATTCATTCTCCAGATACGAATTCTTGATATAAACAATTCAATTTTTACTAGTTAAAATGTTAATTCCTGATATCAACAATTCAATTATTACTAGTTAAAATGTTAATACTTGATATCAGCAATTAAATTATTACTAGTTAAAATGTAAATTCTTGATATCAACAATTCAATTTTTACTAGTTAAAATGTTAATACTTGATATCAACAATTCAATTATTACTAGTTAAAATGTTAATTCTTGATATCAACAATTCAATTTTTACTAGTTAAAATGTTAATTCTTGATATCAACAATTCAATTTTTACTAGTTAAAATGTTAATTCTTGATATCAACAATTCAATTTTTACTAGTTAAAATGTTAATTCTTGATATCAACAATTCAATTTTTACTAGTTAAAATGTTAATTCCTGATATCAACAATTCAATTATTACTAGTTAAAATGTTAATTCTTGATATCAACAATTCAATTATTACTAGTTAAAATGTTAATTCTTGATATCAACAATTCAATTATTACTAGTTAAAATGTTAATTCTTGATATCAACAATTCAATTATTACTAGTTAAAATGTTAATTCCTGATATCAACAATTCAATTATTACTAGTTAAAATGTTAATTCTTGATATCAACAATTCAATTTTTACTAGTTAAAATGTTAATTCCTGATATCAACAATTCAATTATTACTAGTTAAAATGTTAATTCTTGATATCAACAATTCAATTTTTACTAGTTAAAATGTAAATTCTTGATATCAACAATTCAATTTTTACTAGTTAAAATGTTAATTCCTGATATCAACAATTCAATTATTACTAGTTAAAATGTTAATACTTGATATCAGCAATTAAATTATTACTAGTTAAAATGTAAATTCTTGATATCAACAATTCAATTTTTACTAGTTAAAATGTTAATACTTGATATCAACAATTCAATTATTACTAGTTAAAATGTTAATTCTTGATATCAACAATTCAATTTTTACTAGTTAAAATGTTAATACTTGATATCAACAATTCAATTATTACTAGTTAAAATGTTAATTCTTGATATCAACAATTCAATTTTTACTAGTTAAAATGTTAATTCCTGATATCAACAATTCAATTTTTACTAGTTAAAATGTTAATTCTTGATATCAACAATTCAATTTTTACTAGTTAAAATGTTAATTCCTGATATCAACAATTCAATTATTACTAGTTAAAATGTTAATTCTTGATATCAACAATTCAATTATTACTAGTTAAAATGTTAATTCTTGATATCAACAATTCAATTATTACTAGTTAAAATGTTAATTCTTGATATCAACAATTCAATTATTACTAGTTAAAATGTTAATTCCTGATATCAACAATTCAATTATTACTAGTTAAAATGTTAATTCTTGATATCAACAATTCAATTTTTACTAGTTAAAATGTTAATTCCTGATATCAACAATTCAATTATTACTAGTTAAAATGTTAATTCTTGATATCAACAATTCAATTTTTACTAGTTAAAATGTTAATTCTTGATATCAACAATTCAATTTTTACTAGTTAAAATGTTAATTCCTGATATCAACAATTCAATTATTACTAGTTAAAATGTTAATTCTTGATATCAACAATTCAATTTTTACTAGTTAAAATGTTAATTCCTGATATCAACAATTCAATTATTACTAGTTAAAATGTTAATTCCTGATATCAACAATTCAATTATTACTAGTTAAAATGTTAATTCCTGATATCAACAATTCAATTATTACTAGTTAAAATGTTAATCCCTGATATCAACAATTCAATTATTACTAGTTAAAATGTTAATTCCTGATATCAACAATTCAATTATTACTAGTTAAAATGTTAATTCCTGATATCAACAATTCAATTTTTACTAGTTAAAATGTTAATTCCTGATATCAACAATTCAATTTTTACTAGTTAAAATGTTAATTCTTGATACAAACAATTCAATTTTTACTAGTTAAAATGTTAATTCTTGATACAAACAATTCAATTATTACTAGTTAAAATGTTAATTCCTGATATCAACAATTCAATTATTACTAGTTAAAATGTTAATTCCTGATATCAACAATTCAATTATTACTAGTTAAAATGTTAATCCCTGATATCAACAATTCAATTATTACTAGTTAAAATGTTAATTCCTGATATCAACAATTCAATTATTACTAGTTAAAATGTTAATTCCTGATATCAACAATTCAATTTTTACTAGTTAAAATGTTAATTCCTGATATCAACAATTCAATTTTTACTAGTTAAAATGTTAATTCTTGATACAAACAATTCAATTTTTACTAGTTAAAATGTTAATTCCTGATATCAACAATTCAATTTTTACTAGTTAAAATGTTAATTCCTGATATCAACAATTCAATTTTTACTAGTTAAAATGTTAATTCCTGATATCAACAATTCAATTTTTACTAGTTAAAATGTTCATTGATATCAACAATTCAATTTTTACCAGTTAAAATGTTCATTCTTGATATCAACAATTCAATTTCAACTAGTAAAAATGTTAATTCTTGATACAAACAATTCAATTTTTACTAGTTAAAATGTTAATTCCTGATATCAACAATTCAATTTTTACTAGTTAAAATGTTAATTCCTGATATCAACAATTCAATTTTTACTAGTTAAAATGTTAATTCCTGATATCAACAATTCAATTTTTACTAGTTAAAATGTTAATTCCTGATATCAACAATTCAATTTTTACTAGTTAAAATGTTAATTCCTGATATCAACAATTCAATTTCAACTAGTAAAAATTATAGTTCTTGAAATCTGTAATTGTATTGTCACTAGTTAAATGTCACCATAGGCTGCCATTCAAATTTAATTGTTGATATCAAGAATTAATTTCTTACTAGTTGGAATTACAATTTCACATATCAGAAATGCAATTCTTACTAGTAAAAAACTTAATTTTTGATATCAGTAATCACGTGGTTACTAGTACAGACGTCTATTCTTGATATCAACAATTTAATTGTCACAAGTAACAATGTTGATTTCTGATATCATGAATGTGATTGTTACTAGTAACAAGTAATTTTAGATATCAGAAATTACCCTCCCAAATGTTGATATCAGAAATGAACATCGTCACTAGTGACTATTAAATTGTTGATATCAAGATTTGAATTTGAATGGCAGCCTATGGTGACATTTAACTAGTGAAAATACAATTACAGATATGAAGAATTATAGTTTTTACTAGTAAAAATTGAATTGTTGATATCAAGAATGCTTGAGAATGCTCAAAGAGGCTTGCTGTAGGTCATATGGTGAAGTGTTATTCTGGGTGTTATTGTTATTCTGCATTGCATCACGTGTCCACACGAGGGCGACATTTCTTCATATATTTAGTGCATCACTAACTAAACAACATGATGCATTGGTTTCCAGAAGCCTGTGTTATTCCATACAAGCAAACATTTAGTTATTATTTTTTAAGTGCCTCATCATTCTGTAGTCATTTTTAATATCTAAGAACATTTGCGTCAGACGTCGCTGTGGGTTTGGTTTAGTGTGGAAACATCAGCTGGAGCATTAAAGCATAGCATTTGACTGACATCAGTCTGTTCCTCATGAAAGAGCTCTGTGTGTGTCCTCAGACAGTTTCCCATCAGCCTTTGCAGGTGCTGGAGTATCCCTGTGGCCCTCAGGGGCCCGGTGAAGCCTGACATCTCCAATCACATCGTTATCAGTGGAGCTAATGAGAGAAATCGTTTAATAGTCTTTTATACACGTCTGTCAGGAATACTGGATTCTGATTGGTCAATCAGATGTTTATGCAAATGAAGAGCGGGAAACATGCTGTGAGGTTCAGGTGATGTTTGAGCAAATATGCAGATTTTGCTGGATTTAGTGCAAAAATCATAGGTTTACACATCATTATGATTCATTTCAAGTCTAATTGATTGAACTAAGTGTTTTAAACACAGCATATCTTCAGTCTCATCTAATTAACATAGAAATCAGAATGAAACATGATGACATTTTCAGTGAAATCTTGCAGGAAAAATCCAATTATATATGTATTTCCACGCTGACTAATAATGAAACGATGGAAATTATGAAGGACGATGAAGAGAATCGTGTTTGTCTTGTTCTGCTGTTTTTATTATTGAGACTTTATGATGATTGTTGTGCTCTTTTCTGTTATATTGTATATTTGAGAATCTGCTAATTACAGTTTTCAGCTGTTTTCACATATTTTCCTCTTTTTTTCAAAGCTTTACACACAAATACAAGAATTGCACACAAAATGCAAAACACCTCACATTTCTTACAAAACAAAGCACATCACAAACACATCTCAAAAGCAAACATTTTTGCCGTAATATTAATTCCTGATAGATTTGTGTGTGTTACAGAGAGAACTGTGTGTTGTGTTTTGCATAAAGTGTTTATGAATTTGCAAACCGAGTCGAAGGATGATAATTAGTGTCTGGTTTTGTGTGTTTGAGTGACATCTTTCAGAAACTGTGACTTTGTGTGTAAGCAGCTGAAAACCCTGAGAAATACTGCTGTCCTGGACTGTCCTGATGGCAGGAATCAGTGTTTTGACCCTCTATTGTTTTACTGTAAATCCATACACAGGTTATTAGTTTGGTGTCTTTGACCGACTCAGCGTTAAACATCTGATAACGTTTCAGTCCCTTTGTTCAAACTCAGACTAATGTTTCTGAAAGAGTCTCTTCAGCTGCATTTATTTGATCAGAAACACAGTAAAATAGTGAAATATTATTATAATGTAAAACAGATGTTTTCTATGTGAATATGTGTTAAACTGTAATTTATTTCTGTGATCAAAGCTGTATTTTCAGCATCATTACTGCAGTCTTCAGAGTCACATGATCTTCAGGAATCATAATAATATGCTGATTTATATCTCACAGCATGTCTGTATATATCTCCATCTCAGAATGAAGTTTTTAGTTCTCTGAAGACATGAGTAAACACTAGTAACTCCTGGTCTTCAGTCAATGCTGTCAGCGTTTACTTGTGCACATATGGACGGCAGAATCAGTTTGTTTTGATTCTGAATCATGTGCTTTATTAAGTGGAAAAACTTGAATTAGTGACTATTTGAAGTTGATGAATAGTTGTAAATTCATCTTTCATGTGAGGATTTCTCCTGACGTTTGACCCGCTAACATCTAAACTATCTTCAGGAGTCTTTATGATTTAATACGCCGTGCATGAAAGAGAGACGCTCGTCTGAATCTCTGAAGCGGGACCGAGATCTGGAGAGATGTGTTTGTCTTCTGATCCGCTCCAGACTGAGATGATTTTATATGATGTTAGATTTTATGTGTGATTTGGTTTTAGATGCGTTTAGTCTCGCAGCGGATCAGTGCATCAGGATGAAGCGGTGTCTCAAGAACAAGATAAACTGGGGAGAATACATTTATGATTCATTCCCAGTGCAATCAGTCTGAAACAATAATCACCCGAGTCGATGCTTCACTTACAGATGATTTACGAATGTCCTCAAATCAAACGAGTGTCATTAGGAGAAGATTATTTAGTGCAGGACTCATAACACACATTGAATTCAGAGTCAGACTGATCAACACAACACTACTGTTTGTTACGGGGCGAACGAGACGTGCGGATCCATATGCAAGGCTTTATTCAAAGGCGAGGTCATAATACAAGCAAGGTTCATGTAAAGGCAAACAGGAATATCACAGGCAAGACAGAGTACTCCTAAAGCAAGCGTGGGTCGACGATCGGCGAACAATATCCAACAGGGCAAGGCAGAGAGATAATCCGGGTACACGAGCAATAGTCCGAGAGAGGTGCAAACAGAGTCCGAACGGGAAGGCAAAGGGTTAATCCAGGAACACGGGCAGATATCAAGACTATAACAACTAAGTGGGCTCTATCGCTAGGATATACGCTATACAATACTCTGCGATGACACGTGACTGATGGGATTCAGCTGTGTATTCAGTGCAGTGTGTGATTGGTGACAGCTCTGTGCTCAATGCAATGGATGATGGGAAATGTAGTCCAGTGTGCTGTGTGACGGTAGTGTAGTGGTGAGTGAGTGACCTCTGGTGGCGAGTGACCGGACGTTCATAAACCGGATTCGTGACGCTGTTATTGAACAACAACAAAAATGGCCTGATTTACGTTACAAATATCCTAATAAAACTTTCAAAGAATATATAAAAATCTAAATATTACAGTATATCTTTAATTAAGATTTTTCCGACCCATTGGTATACATTTTTCATACTTTAATCATTAATCTAAAAAAGCATACATATAAATAAATAAATATATACTTTTTTAGATTAATGATTAAAGCATGAAAAATGTATACCAATGGGTCAATATACGTATATGTATATCTATATATATATTATTGGAATGCAAAAATATACAGTTTTATAAATTTTATAAGGTATTCATTTATTTACATTTTTATGATTTTATTTTTTTATTATATATATATATTATAAACTTGCAATATGCATAATACATTTTCAGAAATAAGTCATTTTCTTTCATAATTTTACTTGTCGAGTATATTTTCTACCTTGTTTAAAGCAAAGCAGAATTCTCTTGATGTTTTGACATATAAGAGATATTGTACAATAAAATATCTGGATTAAGTTGTCTAAGATTACGGCGCGTTCTCGTGTTCAGGGCAGATGTATCGATACTGGAAACCACGGTCAGCAGTGATTGGCTGACGGAACGATCAGCTGTGCAGTGATTGGCTGACGGAACGATCAGCTGTGCAGTAATTGGCTGACGGAACGATCAGCTGTGCAGTAATTGGCTGACAGAACGATCAGCTGTGCAGTGATTGGCTGACGGAACGATCAGCTGTGCAGTGATTGGCTGACGGAACGATCAGCTGTGCAGTGATTGGCTGACGGAACG
>CM041807.1:13937893-13960393 GCA_023376895.1 Aspiorhynchus laticeps
GTGCAGAGTGTCTGTGAGACATGGCACGCTCATGCAATTACGGGACTCTTCAAGATCAGATGATCAGTTTATTGAAGAGATATTGTGTGACAAGACTCTGGAAAAACTGTTGCTAGGACCCGACGAATTAACAGTGGATCAAGCCGTGGTAATTGTGCTGCAAAAAACTGGAGAATCAGGTTTTCCAGTGCAGCTTGCACAGACACAAGGAAGCCGTAAGCTCGCCGTGGCTCTAGCTCGCACAAATCCAGGACCCAGAATTGTTTTGCACGGGGACATGCAGAAATTGCCTTAAAAATCACTTTAGTGGCTATGCAAGCAATACACACCTACCTCTAATAACTGCAGTGAAATCAGACACGTATCAGTGGACCAAACAGCTTTTAGGATGTGTATTGTGCACCTTGATGGATAAAGGTGCGGCAGCATTTCAACTCAATGCGAGTACACACCACAAGTTATTTTCCCATCTGCCATTGCAGCAGCCCTGCACATCCCTCTGTGGTTACAACAGCGCTAAGATCGCTCTGCTTGGTGTGCTTCGTGTCCCAGTCTGCTACACCTGCCATCGTTTCTCTTCTATACTCCTAAGCGGGGTGCCAACCTCCTGGGACTGGACCTTTTCTCATGCATAGGATTCACGCTGCAAGATGACAAGGGCTTGGACATTCACCATGTCACCACTATACCTGCCAACGGAGATGGCCAGCGCTGTGTGTCGGACTCGGCTGACTCATCCGCAGGCTTCTGATGGATCCAGAGGTGTCTCCGGTCATTCAGCGCCTGCACAGGATTCCTCTCGCCTTGAAGGATGAAGGGACGGCGGAGCTCCAAATGATGCTGGCTGTGGGAGATATTGACCAGTCAATGCTGCCCCCTGGATCTCCAACCTGGTCACTGTCAGAAAAGAGTTTGGCGGAATACGAGTCTGTGTGGACTTGCATTCGGCATTTATTCCCGACAAGTACCCTTTCCCCAAGAATGAGGAGCTGATCACTCACTTCTATGGGTCGACAGTCTTTACTAAGATAGACTTGTGCTAAGGTTACCTGCAGGTGCCACACCATCCGTCCAGCAGAAACCTCACAATGTTGGTCACACACTGGGGTATATCGGTACACAAGCATGCCATTTGGCCTGAGCGCTGCCCCCAGCTGCTTTCAAAAGATGATGACCACCATCTTGGCTGGTTTTCCTACAGTTGCAGTTTTCTTGCATGATATAGTAGTTCATGCGGCAGAAATCCAGACCCATAATGACTGTCTCAATAGGGTGGCTAGCACTCTTATGAAGCATAATCTTATGTTGAATGCAGAGAAATACAAATTCGCTATCTCAACCATTGATTTTGTGGGGTCTCGTCTCATATCCACTTCACAGGTAGCCTCATTTCTGGGCATGACAGCCTACTACCTTCACCTGGATCCAGTCCGTATCCAGTCCAGATGGTGGATCGGCACCTAGAGATGACCTCTACAGCCCTGAACGTCAGCGGAGACCAGGACAACTAGATGAGCCCCAGAGACAGATCCCCAGTGAAGACCTCGTCACCTAGACGGCCATCGGGACAAGACCTCGGGAACCAGATGAGTCCTCTGCACAATCTGACTCTGCTGCAGCCTGGAATTAAACTGCTGTGTCGTCTGACCAGAGGAGAACTGACCCCCCGACTGAGCTTGGTTTCTCCCAAGGTTTTTTTCTCCATTCTGTCACCGATGGAGTTTAGGTTCCTCTGGCTTGCTTAGTTGGGGACACTTAATTTCCAGTGATATCGTCGACTTGATTGCAGAGATACTATTTAAACTGAACTGAGCTGAATGATGACTTCACTGAATTCAATGATGAAATGCCTTTAACTGAAAATTGAGTGTTTAATCTTGTCATTTTACATGATTGACACACTATTTTCCTATTTTGATACTGTAAAGTTGCTTTGACACAATCTGTATTGTTAAAAGCACTATATAAATAAAGGTGACTTGACTTGACTTCATTTTCTGCCTCAGTACTCCTGAACCACAGTCCCCATCTGTGCCATGGAACTGGACTGCAGAATGCTCTGAGGCTATCCACGCCACCCATTCTATCTCACTTTGACCCGGACAGTCCGACGCCTCCACACAAGCACTGGAAGCGGTTCTGTCACAGGAGCAGGACAGTGTAGAAAGGCCTGTAGCATTTGCCTCCAGGGCTCTGACCCCCACGGTATAGTGCTACTCTGTCGGTGAACACAAAGCCCTTGCTTGTGTCTGGGCCACTCAGAGATGGCACTTCTGTCCAGTGTTGCCAATTTAGCAATTTTGTAGCTAGATTTAGCGACTTCCCCACCCCTTTTGAGACTTTTTTCAAAAGTTTAGGGACAAATATAACAACTTCTTGGACAAACCTAATCTAAGTTCTCATCTTCCCCACTGATCTATATTCATCTTTATATAGATCAGTGAATTTGCCATTATGATGTCATCTAGTGACATTTAGCTACCGGTTTTAGCTACTATCAATTGAAAGCAGTTGGCAACACTGCTTCTATCTTTTTATGGGCAGCATTTCACCCTCCACACAGACCATCTGGAGTTGACCATGCTTCTGTCAGCTTCTTCTGTCAGAATGGGATTTGGGCACATCTGGTCTAGGGGTACTCATTTCAAATGGCACTTAAACAAACCTTGGCATGTTGGTAGATTGCAGAAAGTGCCGATCCCTCTTGGCTCAACAAGGGGTCCATGGGCATTTTAGGAGGCGCTTACATTAGGAGCAGCACATTAGGAGGAATACATCCCCCGGTCCCGCAACCGGAACCAGTACAGCCATGATCTGGATCAGGGAGCCCTCACAACAGCCAGGACCTGACCGGCCACAGCGCCTGCCAGCATCTGGTCCTCACGATGTTACCCAGGATGGCCAGGGAGTGACCCAGCGGGCAACATTGGGAGGTAGAGCGGTTCGGGCAAGGGCTCGTTCTGCCTACCTGAGAGACTATATTACAGACTTTGATGCATAGGGTCTAGATGTTTATTCTCTCTTACGGTTTGCCATATTGAAACATTGTTCATCAAGTTTTAGGGAGGGGGTGTGTGTGTGTGTGTTGTGTTCAGTAATTTTCAGAGTTCTTGAAGTGTGTGTGTGCATGTGTGAGACGCGTGCGGGAAACAGAACTGAGTTCTTAAGCATTCCATCAGTTTAAACATAACGAGGACTCTGCAGCAGTTATAAATATATTGCCCTATAAACTTTGCTGACTCATGCGTGAGTGTCGTACAGTAACTCAGTCCACATGTAAACATTTACTGTGGCTCTGTAAAGCTGCATCATATCACATCATGATGGATAAAACATTTCCTTAGAGCTTATGTCCCTTTATAAAAATGTTTAAAAATATTTTTAAACACTGGAACACCCTAAACCAGTTAAGATCAATTATTTGTGTAATATTAAATTTATATATTATACATTAAATAATTCATTTAAATGGATAAATAAATAATTTAAAATAGTGAACAAATAAAAAACAATGACTTATTTTTTAAGATTTATTTTTGGCATTTTTGGCTTTACTATGATAGGACAGATCAGAACTGACGGGAAGCGAAAAGGAAAAGAGATAAGGGTTAGGAAAGGTCCCCTTTGGGATGCCCAAAGTGCATCAGCGCTATACGTCATCCCACTGCACACAAGACTGTTGGCGCTGACAACAATTACATTATTAACATGCAAATTGAATAAGACACTGAGACATATTAAGGCAAGGATCTTTGCAGAGAAAAAAATAAAATATAAAAATAAATTAATATTATTTATTTAGTCACTTATTTATGTCATCAAATATGTTTTTCAGAAATAACCACAAACTGAATAAGTAACTGGCACAAATTAAGGCAAGGATTTTTGAAATGTAATTAAAATGTATAAAAGTACAACCCCTTGGATTTACAACATTAAAAGTGTCATGAAACCCCAAAACACATTTTTTTGAGATGTTAACATACAGTATATGAACAGGTTGCACATCAGTGAAAACAACAATAGCACTCATTATGTCTATTATTAAGGGAAAAGTGTTTATTTTTTGGAGCAATTTCGTTCTTCCGGTTCAAAAAGCAAAGTTGAATGCTTTTTGTATATGTGCACATTCACGTTTAGTCTAGATCTACAGTAACATGTTCACACAGCACTGTCAGTCAATACATGGGAAAAAAGTAACTGTTACTTTTTTGAAAACGTAACAATTACGTAACTCGCGTTAATTGTAATGCGTTACCCCCAAAACTGGTTGTAGGTCTGTGTTTTATTGGTTGTTATCTCCCCTCAGCTTTACTGGAGTATTTCTGGAGTATTTCCAGATCTAAGGTGTGAGAGACCAGTGCTGAAACAGGGGCGTTTCATGACACTTGAAGTAAAATCAAGTTTTCCATGAGTTTGTAGTGTTTGTTGTTGTGTAATCCGGGCCGGATAGGCTACCATGTGCTCATGGAGAAAGCCAGGCGTGGAATGAGCTGTGGATGGAGTGACTGTGAGGCTGTGGTCAGGAGAGAACTCCTCCTGTTACCCTGATGCTGTCGGGTTCATCTAAATAAATGATTTCTGTGGGCATTTCCCTAAAATGTCCGAGTGTTGGCGGTCAGCTTCGTGTGTTCTCACACAGGGCAGGGCTTCACAGCTCAATGAAGCTCCGTTGGGAGTTTGTGACCAGTCTTGAGGAGCTCGGGACACTGAAGGGACTCGTATAATCAACTATGACATACACAACACTTCATATAATGTGAGAAAGAAAACAAACAGATTCAGTTTTTTAATGGATTTAGATTTTTTTTTAAGTTTGTTACACACTTGAGAGAAAAACAAAAGTATTAGTTGTGAAATACTTTGGTAAATCCAGATTATTTTCTTTAAACTGATACGCTAACATGTCTTATGCTTATGAAAATGTTAGTTACACATACATTGAGGAACAATAGAACATTTAAAGCAACAGTACTACAGTTTTTCCTGCATCATGAAGCAATCTTTAAAGTGCCCCTATTATGGGTTATGAAAGGTTCATATTTTGGTTTTGGGCTCCTCAACAACAGGTTGACATGCATGCAAGCTCAAAAAACACTTTCATTTTCTTATAATATGCATTTATTTTTACCTTATTTGCTCAACGACTCCCAAACGATTCATTTTTCCGACCCCTCCTCTGCGTGACGCTACTCTGCTCTGATTGGTCGATTTCATTTAAAGCAGTGTTTGTGAGCAGTGCTGATTTGTGTACAGCGTTACCATGGAAACGGCTTTGTTTAACGCTCCAAAAGTAGCACCTAGTGGCAACAAGTGGGCGGGAATATGCTAATGATTCATGTTGACGTCAAACAGGGATTGGTTTTAAAAACGACTCGTTTCAATGATTCAGAGTCGACTCTTTCTTTTGAGAGAATAACTTTATACACGGAGCTCTTTCAGATTTAACACTTTGCAGATGTTTTCATTCACTTACACACTGCATGAAAGATCATTTACTAAAATACATAATAGGGGCTCTTTAAGACTCACTGGATTGTCAGGACAAACCTGAGCTTAGCTCTTCTGGTCAGAAACAAAGGTCCCAGTCAAGAAGAAACGTCTCACAGTGACGTCACTGGAGCGAATGAAGCTGCGCGGAGCAGTTAATGCATCATTACTGTGATTCTCCACAGCGTGCGTGAGAAACTATGACTGAAAAGCCTCTGCAGGAGCTTGTGTGAATGGATGTTCCCAGTCTGAACTGCTTTCCTCTGGGTGCGGCTGTGAAGTCTTGCTTTGGCAGAAGATCCTCTTCTCGTCTGCTGGTTCGGTCCTCATCAGTCGTGATGATTAAAGAGTGACCGTGAGAGATGACCACTGACTGAAACCTGTTCTGAAATACCCAGAATAGCCTCAGCTGGCCAGACATTACTTACGACAACATGAAGCGGTCATTAAATAATGTCATCCAGTAATGAATCAAGTGAATCTTGAGCGAGTCATTGAATCATTCATTCAAGAGATTCATTCAAAAACACTGATTCATCCAGTAATGAATCAAGTGAATCTTGAGTGAGTCATTGAATCATTCATTCAAGAGATTCATTTAAAAATACTGATTCATCCAATAATGAATCAAGTGAATCTTGAGTGAGTCATTGAATCATTCATTCAAGGGATTCATTTAAAAACACTGATTCATCCAATAATGAATCAAGTGAATCTTGAGTGAGTCACTGAATCATTCATTCAAGAGATTCATTTAAAAACACTGATTCATCCAATAATGAATCAAGTGAATCTTGAGTGAGTCATTGAATCATTCATTCAAGAGATTCATTCAAAAACACTGATTCATCCAATAATGAATCAAGTGAATCTTGAGTGAGTCATTGAATCATTCCATCAGATTTTGTTTAGTTGTCTAATATGTTTTCTTCAGAATTGTGAGAGAACTACAAGCTCTTAATCGACTCCAGTTTTTATGCAGCCTGCTGATTTTTATTCATGTTATTATGCAGCAATTAAATGTTTTGCAAAAAGAGACACAAAATAAATATGTTTGATATCTAAATGTTTTAACCACATTGGAATCGAAAATGGGAATCGATAAGAATCAGAATTGATAAAATTCAAACGATACCCAACCAAGAACCAAAACAAATTCTACCCATATTCAATTTCTATTGAAATACATTTCATAAATATAATTTTTTATTAATATTACAAAACATTTTATAGTAATAACAATTTTTCCAAAGAAAAATAAAATAATTGTGATTAATCTCATGATTTGTGACAGTCTTTTAGAAACAAAATTGTGTTAGAAATAAAATTGTTTAAAAAAAAATACTGTTGCACTTCCGGAGGGTCCTGCGTCAGCCAAGCAACTGCTATTGAGATGAATCAACACTAATGGATAGCTTTCTCCAGGATTATTGATCTGTTTTGGTCACAAACAGCGTTTTATTAACTGCGGTGATCAGCTAGAACATGTATTTGAGATCTCTTGCTAAATCTCCGTCTGTTTTTCTCCGTCAGAGCCGGTCATCTGTTCAATGATCAGTAATAACACATTCATGTTTGAGTGGACACCTGCTGAACTGAGGCCAGATGATTTCAGATCAGAAACATGTATGTTAATGTGAAAGTGCCTGAGGGCTGGATCTAATGATAGATCGAATGATGTGCATCACAACAGCTCGTTAGCTGCAGTAATCGCTTCAGTGTGTTTCTGCTGGCATGGTTTACTGTGCAGAACACATATAGATATATCACAGGCACTCAGAGGTAAAGATCAGCTCTCGGTGTGCGTTTACTGTGATGTAAGATGTGATGGGAACTCATTAATTGTAACCAGTTTCTAAAAATCACTTTAAATCCACATGGAAAAATTATAAAGCATTGCATGAAATGACTTTAAAAGCCTGGAAATATGTAGTGAGAAATAAAACAGGGTGTGGCACAAACACAGTCTTGCTTTGTTTAGATGCTTCGTGGGACGTTTTCCCAAAATATGATACAGTCTTCAGTCTTCATATTGTTTTGCTCTGGAATATTATTCATGTAAATCTACATGCATAGTATAGTACATGCATATATTAGGGATGCACGATATTATCGGACTGATATCGGAATCGGCCGATAACGGCTTTAAATGTAAATATCGGTATCGGCCCGATATGAAAAATTATACCGATATGTCTCACCGATAAGAGGAATACATAACTCACATGTGCTCAGGGTGTTTAGATGCTTCGTGGGTGCTTTGTTTAGATGCTTCGTGGGACGTTTTCCCAAAATATGATACAGTCTTCAGTCTTCATATTGCTTTGCTCTGGAATATTATTCATGTAAATCTGCTCTTTGAACAGCTCTAGCTTTTATCCTATAGTTAAAATTCTAAATGCATGCTACATGCTTGTTAAATAATAATAATAAATAGGTAATTGCAACTTTTTATCTCACAATACTGACTTCTCTTCTCAGAATTGTACGTTTATATTCTGACTTGTTATGAGTTTATACAGTATCTCAGAATTGCAAGAAAAAAGTCTTAATCTAAAAAAGGCGAAAAGGTGAAATCGGGCTTCTATAGCATGTGGCTAATTAATTATTGGAACAAATGTACATGTTTAAATCAAAAGCAGAAGTACTGAATATTCCAGGTAAGGTCTCAGCTGAATGCTTTCAGAAGACACTGATATACAGCCTTCAGCGGTCAGTGAAAGGGTTTGGGCTCTTCTGCCTTATATTCTGAGTCTTCTGGAAGTGCTTGGGTTTGTTTATGGCAGTGAGGGAGTTACCTTCGACTGTAAACAAGGGCTCTTTAGTTATTGTTGGGTATTTCCCTCTCATCCAGCTCCATGTTTCCACACAGAGTCAGTCAGTCTTTATACGACACGCGTGTGATTCCATTGCGTCAGAGATCCAGAGCTCTTACAGCGCCGTGGGTCAGACGCTTCTAGAACAGAGAGTGGGTTTTCTGAATGTATTCCTGGTTAGTGAGACCAGCTGAGAATCTGGTTAGGATTGAATGTGGTTTAAATAAGGACAAAGGATCTGCTGCTGTGATGAGGGCTTATGTGAATCATACGTGATTGAAACATGTGGCAGAATTAACCAGATGATCCACAACAGAGAATAAAGGACTGTAACACACAGCAACTCAGTCCCAATCCTCAGCACATAAACAACTTACACTAATATAATGTTTTAACATTAAAGAGACGGCATGTGAAAATGACATGAACAGAAAAAATGACTGAAAGATATCTCCTTATCCACTAATGAGTTCGTACAGTATGCATATACACTATATAGTACATGCATATTAGGGATGCACGATATTATCGGACTTATATCGGAATCGGCCGATAATGGCTTTAAATGTAAATATCGGGCCGATATGAAAAATTATACCGATATGTCTCACCGATAAGAGGAATACATAACTCACATGTGCTCAGGGTGTGTTAGTGATTAGATCAGCAGTGTGTGGCTCATTCCTGTCTGAATGATGATTATATTGAGTGTTATGATCTCTGTATTTAATCTGTGAAGCACTACAGAATGTGTTGGGTGTGTGATAGAGTCAACAGTAATAGCTCCTCCGGGTCAGTGAGGAGATTAATCTGTAGGGGGCGCTGTTGATCTACTTATAATTACATTAAGAGTAAAATAGCTACACAAATAACATTTAGACTGTTTCTGATTAAATAAAGCAGTTATTGTTGTCATAAAATAATGAGTATGTTTTGATTTAAAGGTCAGAAGCTATAGCTTACAAATCACAAACATGACATGTACATTAAATAATATTATATATACTGATTTATTCATTAATGTGTAATATGTTTTATTTTTAAAACAAATCATGAGCTCTAAAAGATTTTCTGAATTTTTACAACTCTTGCTTTAGACAAATGTTAAATCTTATAAATAAAATGGTAACACTTTACAATAAGGTGTCATTTGTTAACATTAGTTAATGTATTAACTAACATGAACAAATTTATTAATCTTTGTTAATGTTAGTTAATATAAATACAGTTGTTCATTGTTAGTGCATTAACTAATGTTAACAAACACAACTTGAGATTTTAATAATGCATTAGTAAATGCTGAAATTAACATTAATTAAGATTAATAAATGCTGTAGAAGTATTGTTCATTCTTAGTTCATGTTAACTAATGTTGTTAACTAATGTTAACTAATGAACCTTATTGTAAAGTGTTACATTTATAGTTATTTTCAAAGCTTCAATGTGACGTCAAAAACATTCATTATTTAATTCTAACAAATAAGTTCTTGTTAAAAACTAACAAAAATATTTAATATTTCTGCACAGGAGAAACTTGGTGTTGTTTCCAAACAAAAAGGAAATATATCGGTATCGGTATCGGACAAAATTATTTGGAAAAATATCGGCATATCGGATATCGGCAAAAATCTAATATCGTGCATTCCTAATAAATATACTTCACACGTTTGGGGTCAATATGAATTTTATTTTTTATTTTTTTGGAAAGAAATTAATCAGAAGTGACAGTAAAGACATTTCTAATGTCACAAAAGAGCTATATTTTAAATAAACGCTGTTCTTTTGAACTTTCTATCCATCTGTAAATCCTGAAAAATACAATGTAGAAAAGTACACAGAAAAGTTATTTTAGATACATCTCATACACCATTCTCAAAACCAATTAAAACACAATAAACTGCTTTTAAATAGGCCTAATAGCATACCGCTCGTTTGACTCATTCAGAGCGTGTGTGTGTGTGTGTGTGTGTGTGTGGGAGAGTGTGTCTATGTGTGTGTGAGTGTGAGTGTGTGTGGGTGTGTGTGTGTGTGCACGTGAGTGTGTGTGTGTGCGTGCGTGCGTGCGAGCGAGCGAGCGTGCGTGAGTGTGTGTGTGTGTGTGTGTGTGACAGAGAGAGTGTGTGTGTGTGTGAGTGAGTGAGTGAGTGAGTGAGTGAGTGGGTGTGAGTGAGTGTGTGTGTGTGTGTGTGTGTGTGTGTGTGTGTGTGTGTGTGTGTGAGTGAGTGAGTGAGTGAGTGAGTGAGTGGGTGTGAGTGAGTGTGTGTGTGTGTGTGTGTATGTGTGAGTGAGTGAGTGAGTGTGAGTGTGTGTGGGTGTGTGTGTGTGTGCACGTGAGTGTGTGTGCGTGCGTGCGTGCGAGCGAGCGAGCATGCGTGAGTGTGTGTGTGTGTGTGTGACAGAGAGAGTGTGTGTGTGTGTGTGTGAGTGAGTGAGTGAGTGAGTGGGTGTGAGTGAGTGAGTGAGTGAGTGTGTGTGTGTGTGTGTGTGTGTGTGTGAGTGAGTGAGTGAGTGAGTGTGCGTGCGTGCGTGCGTGCGTGTGTGTGTGTGTGAGAGTGAGTGAGTGAGTGAGTGTGTGTGTGTGCGTGCGTGCGTGCGTGCGTGTGAGTGAGTGAGTGAGTGTGCGTGCGTGCGTGCGTGTGTGTGTGTGTGTGTGAGAGTGAGTGAGTGAGTGAGTGAGTGAGTGTGTGTGTGTGTGTGTGTGTGTGTGTGTGCGTGCGTGTGTGAGTGCGTGCGTGTGTGTGTGTGTGTGTGTGTGTCTATGAGGTGTCTATGTGAAAAGCGATGTGTAAGCGTAAAGTCTTCTCTCCCGTGGAGTGGATCAACAGTGCTCCTCCTCCTCAGTCTACAGTCTGTCCTTCTCAGGAAAACCCCTGATCATCTATTATTATCTGTGTTTGGGCCGTTTAATCGCTCTCTTGGTATGTATTGGCCTTCAAACACAAATCAGTCTCCATGACAGCAGGCCACTCTGGAATTACAGAAAGCATGTTTATTTGGAGGAGATGTTGTTGCACATACTGATTGAGCAAGTACCAAAAAACAAAAGGCTCAAGCTAAATGGATGTATAAATCAATAAATGAACGAACAGCTGATTCAGACTCTGCACTGATGTGAAGCTCTGCTCAACAGCAGCTGATAACACAGAGCTGTGGGTGGCCCTCGGCACAGGAATGAAGACTTTAAGTTCACATGCTCGTATCATCATGTTCCAGACGGGGTTTGAACAGCAGGAGTCGGTCAGAGCTAATATTAACCCACTCTATTCTGACTCACAGTCAGAGTTACTAGGATTCGCTCAGATTTATTGGCTTTACTGTTGTGTTCTGCTCTTCATTTGTGGCTCATCGTGGTTTAATTTGTGCATTTGTGAAAAAGAAGTGCACTTAAAAGCTTACAAGTATATTAAAAACCGTCCTTATAATATAATATGAATGAAATAAAAGGCCACTTAAGAGACACTTTTAAGAGTGACCTTTATCAAATATAACATTTATTTGAATAATCATTTATCATGCTTTAAAGAAGTATACTTATTTTAATGTGTTGACTAACATGCTAAAGCATATGTAGATTATCATTTAACTGTAGTGTGTTACTGGACATTGCATTTAAAGTTAATATTTTAAATTACAAAATACATGTATGAACAGAAATGACATTAAAGTATATTAATCATAAAAGCTTGTCATATTCAGCAACCCAAGAATTATGAAATTACATATAACGCTGCACTGCATGCATAGGTGAAAAACACTCAAAGATCAGCTAACTGCATTTAATATAAATTTAAACTACATCTTCATTTAATTGCAGTTAATGACCGTGAATTTAACGGTAAAACTGCTATACGGTAAAAACCTGTTAAATGGTTAACGGTAAGTTCCTCTAAAATATACGGTGAAAAACTGTATTGGACATGATATGTAATATCTTTTCCAACTGTATTGAAAAAGAACGTATAATTTACAGTAAATAACCGTAAATTGGCAATCCCAGAATTCCCTGCGTTACATTTAAAATTTGATGTTTTTTTTGGTTGAAATAACTGTTTCTTAGTTGTTTCTTATCAGTTTTGCAGGAATGTATGTTACATCTAATGTTGTTAAATTAATGTTTAGTTTTATGTGTTACCGTGGTGATTAGTGTTTGTGTGAATGATCTTCTTCTATATACAGTATGTTATTATTTAAAAGCTGCTTTGGTTCATCATGTGACTCTCATCAGTTTTGGTGGTTATCAGTGTATTACAAACAGATTTCAGTACTTCAATAGATTGGTATATTAACATTATATCAGTTAATGGAATTACGGTATTTAACTGTAAATTTAAGTTAAAACCTAAAATGTTGTTACTGTATTTTTTACGGTAAAATTCTGGCAAACACAACTGCCGTTTTTTTTTACCGTAAATTTTACAGTGTGCAACAACGACTCAGAAAATTTTACATTCAGTTCAAACTTAACTAAAGCATATTATTTCCATAATTAATGATTAATTTTAAAAGCATGCTAATATGTGCTTTTTTTGCTCTCCAAATACAAATGTTTTCCAGACTGTGAACCGAACGGCCTCGAGAATCTCTCTCTGAACATCTGTCCAGTCACTACAGAGCATGAGTTTCCATCACGACTGAGTCACGCTGATCCTCGACTGACGGCCTGTATTTTCATACAACAACTCTATATTGCCATGGAAATCCTTCCTTGAGCAACTCAACCTACTTTCTCAATCCCAGAGCGAGTCCCTGCCACATGAATTTAACTACATACCTCAGTGATGAAGACATTGTGATCCAGAACTATATGCTTTAATGAGAAAGTCACTGGAGCTGCTTTGAAATGCCATATTTGTTGTTTCGGTATCAGACTATGCCAATAATTGCAAAATGTCCCAGATGTTGCAGATATGTGAGCCTGGAGCACAAAAGCAGTCATAAGTAACACAGGTATATTTGTAGCAATAGACAACAATACATTGTATGGGTCAAAATTATTCATTTTTCTTTTATGCCAAAAATCATTAGGATATTAAGATCATGTTCCATTAAGATATTTAGTAAATTTCCTACCGTAAATATATCAAAACTTAATTTTTGATTAGTAATATGCATTGCTAAGACTTAATTTGAACAACTTTAAAAGTGATTTTCTCAATATTTTGATTTTTTTGCACCCTCAGATTCCAGATTTTCAAATATTGTCCTATCATAACAAACCATACATCAATGGAAAGATTATTTATTCAGCTTTCAGATGATGCATAAATCTCAATTTACAAAAAATGACCCTTATGACTGGTTTTGTGCTCCAGGGTCACATATAATGTGTTACAGATGGAGTCGAGTGTCGAGCGGCGCCAGGTTAGCAGTACAGAGTCGGTCTGTGTCGGGTTTATCAGGACGCTGCTATATCAGGCTGCTTTTATCTTCGAACCCTTCAGAGCCTGTGGGATGTGTGATGCATCGTGTGATGACGGAAGAAGATCTGCTGCATGTATCCTAGACGTCTCACATCAGCAGGAATGAACTCATCTGTTGTGTTGACCGCTGAGGGAATGTGAGTCAAAGTGAAGAAATCCTCAACGCTAACTCAGCGGTTTAACGAGCTTCTGAGTAACGTCTTGTTTTGACAATAAAAAACTTGGTCTCGACTCAATTCCATTAACCAGACACCGGTTAAAGACAGAGTCATCATTTAATCATCATCATGTTGTTCCAAACCTGACTTTCTTTCTTCTGTGGAACACAACGGAGGATATTCTGAGGAATCTTCATGCTGCTCTTTTTTACGCAATCAGACTATTTAAGGAGTAGTTCACGTCAAAATGAAACTCTGCTGGAAATGTGTTCACCCTCAGTTCATATGAGATCAGGATGAGTTTGTTTCTTCATCAGGTTTGTAGAAATGTGTCTCTGCATCAGTGTCTCAGCAATGGAAGTGAATGGGTGCCGTCAGAATGAGAGCTGATACAAACATCACAATAATCCACACCACTCCAGTCCATCAGTTAACATCTGGAGAAGACAAAAGATGAAACAAATCCAGCATTAAGATGTTTTTAACTCAAATATGAGTCCATAATCCATAATACACTTCCTCCAGTGAAGGCTTTCTGACGGCACCCATTCACTGCAATGATGAAATGCTACATTTCTCCAAATCTGATGAAGAAACAAACTCATCTACATCTCGGATGGCCTGCGGATGAGGACATTCATTTTTGGGTGAACTATTCCTTTAAGGACTATCAAGCACCAAAAATAAAAATAATAATAATAATAAAAAACAGTAAAATGTTCAGTTCTTCTGAAGTCATTTGAATTGCATTGAAGCTGTTTCACTTATGAGACAAGCAAGAACCATGCAGCACCATATTTCGTGCTGTTTTGTTATTGGCAAAGTTGGAAATATGCAAAAACATTTGCTGTCACATAAATTGGCTTGCATGATGTCATCATCCTTAAAACATCTGCTCCTTTTAATGCATCAAATCTCAGTATTTGCAAGCACAAAATATGCTATTTGTTGCTGTAGATGGTGTAACACCCTTAAAAATTGGGCAGTGATTTTAGGAAAGTCCCTATTATTCTCAAATATGAGAGAAAAATTATTTCATGCAGATCCTCTGAGATACCACATACACTGCTGGAGCAACACGACCTCAGATATCTGACAAACTCCTCTAAAATCAGGTGTTTACTCATCATCTGAGACGTGTCTGATGAGTTAAGTGTGCAGGTAATGACCATTGAATAAACTCAGCATCCAGTAAAAGAATGCATGCAATCACTCACTGTCATGCATCATATGTTTCATATATATATATTATAAATATATCACAAACACCAGCTCTTAGACATGCAGATATGATATCAAAGCTGTGTTTCTTCTCTCAGGGTCTCAGAGTCATCAGGTTTCTGGCAGATATCGCAGATTTATGTGTTATTTATGTATGTAATGTTATTTTTAAGGCCCCAGAATGTATCTGGATAATAAGGTCACTCATATAATTTTAAGGTTAAATCACTTTGTAGTGTATATTACAAGGATGGGTTTGTTTTATTTATGATTTATTTAAATTGTAATTATATATTTTTTTATTTATGTAAAAATAAACTTCTGTATAGGTAAATAACTTAAAGTTTTGACTACATAAAATAAAAAGTTAAAATAATAGATGAAGTCAAGGCGTGTTGTAACACTGTACGGGGTACAGTAAGCCATTAAATATGGTATTTAATAGCAAAATTGAGTACAAAGCATACAAATCTGTTTATTACACTGATTTTTTGTCTTGTTTCCAGCCAAAATATCTAGAAATTCTTAAATAAAGAAAGATTTTCTATATAAGTAAAAATTTGTATCCTGTTTCAAGCAAAAACTCACTTAATTTTGACATGTTTTTTCTGAAAACAAGATACAAATTTTTACTTATATAGAAAATCTTTCTTGATTTAAGAATTTCTAGATATTTTGGCTAGACCAAGACAAAAATCGAAGTATGAAAAGCGTTTTTTGCAGTATAAAAAGTAAAACTGCAAGGTAACATGCAAAAAACAGCACATATACTTTGCATCATGTGTGACAACTAGCTGCAGAATTAAGACAAAAGGCATTTGAGCAGATGTTTGGAGCTCAGATGTAAGTGGGTCGTGTTCATGTGATGAATTACAGCTGCTGGGACACAGAGTGAACTGAAGAACTTACATGTACTAAAAAAGAAAATAGGCTAATCAGAAAAAAATAATCTGAGAGTGAGCTCTGAGAAAAGTTCTTGCAGCATTTGGTTTAATATTATATTAACCAATGCAATGACATCCATCACTTTTGTGTCATTTCAGGACTACTGTACATTATATCTAGGCTATATATAGATGCACAAATAAACTACTTGCTCTGCATTACAGACTTCATATACAGTAGATTGCATTCATGCATACAAGTTATAGAATCATGCAATATTTTATTAACCAATGCATTGACATCCGTCACTTTTGTGTCATTTCAGGACTACTGTACATTATATCTAGGCTATATATATATAGATGCACAAATAAACTACTTGCTCTGCTGTTATACAGTAGATTGCATTCATGCATACAAGTTATAGAATCATGCAATATTATATTAACCAATGCAATGGCATCCATTCACTTTTGTGTCATTTCAGGACTACTGTGCATTATATCTAGGCTATATATATATAGATGCACAAATAAACTACTTGCTCTGCATTACAGACTTCATATACAGTAGATTGCATTCATGCATACAAGTTATAGAATCATGCAATATTTTATTAACCAATGCAATGACATCCATTCACTTTTGTGTCATTTCAGGACTACTGTACATTATATCTAGGCTATATATATATAGATGCACAAATAAACTACTTGCTCTGCTGTTATACAGTAGATTGCATTCATGCATACAAGTTATAGAATCATGCAATATTTTATTAACCAATGCAATGACATCCATCACTTTTGTGTCATTTCAGGACTACTGTACATTATATCTAGGCTATATATAGATGCACAAATAAACTACTTGCTCTGCCGTTATACAGTAGATTGCATTCATGCATACAAGTTATAGAATCATGCAATAATTTATTAACCAATGCAATGGCATCCATTCACTTTTGTGTCATTTCAGGACTACTGTACATTATATCTAGGCTATATATATATAGATGCACAAATAAACTACTTGCTCTGCATTACATACTTCATATACAGTAGAGTGCATTCATGCATACAAGTTATAGAATCATGCAATATTTTATTAACCAATGCATTGACATCCATTCACTGTTGTGTCATTTCAGGACTACTGTACATTATATCTAGGCTATATATATATAGATGCACAAATAAACTACTTGCTCTGCCGTTATACAGTAGATTACATTCATGCATACAAGTTATAGAATCATGCAATATTATATTAACCAATGCAATGACGTCCATTCACTTTTGTGTAATATTAGGACTACTGTACATTATATCTAGGCTATATATATATATATGCACAAATAAACTACTTGCTCTGCCGTTATACAGTAGATTGCATTCATGCATACAAGTTATAGAATCATGCAATATTTTATTAACCAATGGATTGACAACCATTCACTTTTGTGTCATTTCAGGACTACTGTACATTAAATCTAGGCTATATATATATATAGATGCACAAATAAACTACTTGCTCTGCTGTTATACAGTAGATTGCATTCATGCATACAAGTTATAGAATCATGCAATATTTTATTAACCAATGCAATGACATCCATCACTTTTGTGTCATTTCAGGACTACTGTACATTATATCTAGGCTATATATATATATGCACAAATAAACTACTTGCTCTGCCGTTATACAGTAGATTGCATTCATGCATACAAGTTATAGAATCATGCAAACTGATGTAATGTGATCAGATGCAGATGAGCTGGTGTTTGTGAGGTGAGGGGTTTGCATCTGAGGAGGTGGGAGCTACAGCTCGGAGTCGTATTTCAGTGTTTGAGTGAGTCTGGATGAACTGAGACTGCCTTTGTTCACGTGGAGCTGCTGGATCAGGAGAAGAGAGGAGAAGAGTCTCTGACAGACCGAGCTGAGAGACATGGGGTCAGACTCAGCGCTGAGGTGACTCCACTTCTGACCTGCGCTAACATATTTCATTCATGTGCTTCTGAGAAACATCTGACCTCATCTTTATTTCTCCTCAGCAGAGTCTGGTGCTGGACTTTCATTACTGTGTGCTTCTGTTCTTCTGGGGTTGCCTTCCAGCACTTTGAGTCAGGTATGCCTCTTACATGTTTTAGAGAAGCAAATCAGACGCGTTTTAATGCTTTACGCGTTTATATCAGATGCAGGGAAAAAATACGGTGTCCGATTCTTTCGAGTCGTTTTAATGAATCGGTTCGCAGCTGAATCGGTTCGCGAGTCGACTCAGAGAGTCGGCGCGTGCGGTGCATCATGGCGTGATGAGATTATGGTGTTTATGAGGACTAATAAGAGTTAACCTTGAAATGTGGCTGATGGAGTGAAAAGTAAGTTACTTTAATAACAGTTTAGCAGAAATGTGACACATGAAATGCACTGGAGATGTGTTTATGAGATTATTTTATGACTGATTTGTGTTGATTTTAATAAAAAACAGCATTTTATTACCAGCAAAATGTTTTCTCCAGCTGAGAGATGTAAATTAATTTTAGTAGCCTATTGTAAAAGCTAATTATATTTAATTTCGAAATGATTGTTCTTATAATCTTTTATACAATTATACACAAAAAATACAAAAAAACTCACATTTCTTACAAAACAAAGCACTGCATTCAAAATATCACAAACACATCTCAGAAGCAAACATTTGCAAACACCTTTGCCATATTATATTGTTGAATATATCATATAAACACAGTTATTAGCTGTTTTTCATGAGCTCCTGTGTGTATTTCTGTGTATATTTCTGAGAAATGTTGAAAAAATTGACAGTAAACACGAAAGCAAGCAAACTTGTTTTACTGTAAGCATCTGTGGTTGTGAATACAGTAAGAAAATAACACATCAAGCGTGTGTAGTTGTGTAGATGTGTGTTTATTGATTGGTTGTGTGTTTTCTGTTAGATGTGTGTGTGTTACAGAGAGAAGTGTGTGTTGTGTTTCTCATAAAGTGTTTATGAAATTGCAAACCGAGTCGAAGGATGATGATTAGTGTCTGGTTTTGTAGATTTAGTGTGTGTTTGAGTGACAGCTTTCAGAAAATGTGTGACGAGGAAAGACTGTGTGTGTAAAGCAGATGAAAAACACTGTAACACGTATACATTTACAAAACACACATATATAATTGGGGACATTAATGCGAAATGTGAATTGGCACAGGTTTATTTGCTGTTTTAGAGCGTGTGAACTTGATGAAGCTTGTTCGAGATGATTGGATCTCTTTAGAACCGATTCTTACAAATGAACTTCGACTGAATCGATTCACATTATAATTATAATTAATAAGTTCCATGTAAGAGTCATGAATGAGTTCAACCAAACTATTTTAACATTGTTTTCAATTTTGTTTCTGTAAGCTTTATTGATGTAATCTAAATTTTAAGATTCTTTTCAAATCTACGGAGCCACTAAGTGGACATGATGGAGGAACAAGTTATTAGATGAGAGGAGAACTTGTACTTTAATGCGTTTGTGTTTACTTGCAAAAGTGTTGCATTCTCTTCCCTGAGGATTGACCAAAAACAGTGTTGCTTTTCAAGTGAAGCCTGTTTCTGCCACTGAATACACAATTAAAGAGGTAATTATGACTTTTCATCTCACAATTGCGAGTTAAAGTCCAGTTTTGAGGAGGGAAGAAAGACTTGTGAGTTTATATCACAATTGTGAGAAAAAAAGTCAGAATTGTGAGAAAAAAAGTCAGATTTCTGAGAAAAAAAAGAATTGTGAGAAAAAAAGTCAGATTTCTGAGAAAAAAGTCAGAATTGTGAGAAAAAAAGTCAGATTTCTGAGAAAAAAAGTCAGAATTGTGAGAAAAAAAGTCAGAATTGTGAGAAAAATAGTCAGAGTTAAAAAAAAAAGTCAGAATTGTGAGAAAAAAAGTCAGAATTGTGAGAAAAATAGTCAGAGTTAAAAAAAAAAGTCAGAATTGTGAGAAAAATAGTCAGAGTTAAAAAAAAAAGTCAGAATTGTGAGAAAAATAGTCAGAGTTAAAAAAAAAAGTCAGAATTGTGAGAAAAATTGTCAGATTTCTGAGAAAAAAAGTCAGAATTGTGAGAAAAATTGTCAGATTTCTGAGAAAAAAGTCAGAATTGTGAGAAAAATTGTCAGATTTCTGAGAAAAAAAGTCAGAATTGTGAGAAAAATAGTCAGAATTGTGAGAAAAAAAGTCAGATTTCTGAGAAAAAAGTCAGAATTGTGAGAAAAAAAGTCAGAATTGTGAGAAAAAAAGTCAGATTTCTGAGAAAAAAGTCAGAATTGTGAGAAAAAAAGTCAGAATTGTGAGAAAAAAAGTCAGATTTCTGAGAAAAAAAGTCAGAATTGTGAGAAAAATAGTCAGATTTCTGAGAAAATAGTCAGATTTCTGAGAAAAATTGTCAGATTTCTGAGAAAAAAGTCAGAATTGTGAGAAAAAAAGTCAGAATTGTGAGAAAAAAAGTCAGATTTCTGAGAAAAAAGTCAGAATTGTGAGAAAAAAAGTCAGAATTGTGAGAAAAAAAGTCAGATTTCTGAGAAAAAAGTCAGAATTGTGAGAAAAAAAGTCAGAATTGTGAGAAAAATTGTCAGATTTCTGAGAAAAAAAGTCAGAATTGTGAGAAAATTGTCAGATTTCTGAGAAAAAAAGTCAGAATTGTGAGAAAAAAAGTCAGAATTGTGAGAAAAATAGTCAGATTTCTGAGAAAAAAGTCAGAATTGTGAGAAAAATAGTCAGATTTCTGAGAAAATAGTCAGATTTCTGAGAAAAATTGTCAGATTTCTGAGAAAAAAGTCAGAATTGTGAGATAAAAAGTCACAATAACCTTTTTTATTTTCATTTAGTGTCAGAAACGGGCTTCCATACTTCTCAGAGAAACGTTTACTCTCAAGTTTATCAGATGTTCGCACAAGTTTTAATAGTGAATGCAAAAGAGCGTTCCTCTCATCTGATGCTTTACTGGCCACGTGTCTTTAAGAGTACATCTACAAATCAAGGTGTCACGTGATGTATTTTGTGTGCAACAGTGTGATATTTTTGTCAACCCTTCAGGGTGATACGAGACCCATAAACGCTCATAACAGACAGGTTATGAATGAATGAATCAGATTGAGCTCAGATGATGATGTGGTTTGGACTCTGCAGAACCCAATGAACTGTTGCTGCAACATGAGTTATTAATTTATGTCCACGCTTGCTATTTTTATAGAGTTTTTCCTTGGTAGCTTAAAGACACTGTATCCAGGTGAGGGAGCTCAAGGTCACAGAAGGTGGTCATAGAGGGATAAACCTCATTTCTTTACCTCAATTACCCTCATAATGACAGATAGTTGGCACAGTTCGGTCAAACTCAAGCGACGAGTAATCTTCCCTGAGGATGACATCATGTCCACAAAAGCTGTATTGTGTTCATCTGTAAAATAACACAGAGCTGTACTCGGTCCAAACGGGACCCGTGCCAAAGGATCGCATTCTTGACCTCGTTTCATGTTAATAATGAACTTAATATGTTTCGAGGAATGGCTTGGCTGTTATTAGCAGGCTTCAATAACACTGCAGCTTCAGGAGAAAAGCTTCTGAATGATTTGTTTTGGACCCCATTGACTTTCATTGCATGGATGGAAATCCTAAATGAGGGTGGGTAAATGAACAGAAGGTGAACTATTCCTTTAAGTTCGAGGAAAGAGTGTGATGTTCCTCCCACAGATTCATATTTCTCCTGTAATATATGAAGATAGATGATTGTGAAGCACGGCTCTGGCCAGACGACTGATTCGGGTCCCAGCTGTAAACACAGAGGAATAGAGCTGTTTCCACAGAAAGAGCAGCTGCTTTTCTAAATCTGATGTTTGTTTGATGCACAAACTTCACATCTTAAACACGTTTGGTCTTCACAGTTCAGCTGACCTCGTAGTTTAAAGAGATAGGTCACTTTGAAATTAAAATGTGGTATCTATCAGCTTACCCCAAGGGCATCCAAGATGTAGGTGTCTTTTTTTTCTTCAGTAGATCCAATTTTGATGTTTTTAGGTCAAACCGTTCTAGTCTGTCAGTCATATAATGGCAGGTATAGGTCACTGTCTCTATAAGAGGGAAAAAGAACATGCACAGAGAAATCCAAATTAAACAATTCCCCATCGTAACTACACATTGATGGCCTAAGACACGAAACGAGCGGTTTGTGTGAGAAAACGAACAGTATTTATATGGTTTTTTACCTCTTGTACACAACCATGTCCAAGTGATCTGAGTGCACACACACATCCGGTGTGTGACGTGTGTGTGCGCGCGCTCTGGCTCACGCTGCATTCACACGGGGCGTCGGCGTCAACGCTTGACGGAGGGCGTGTCTGAAGCGTGGTGCTGACGCGCCGTCATAGTTACAACAACCAATCACATACTTCTCTGGTGTTGCATGAACGGGATTGGGTATTTGCATGAGGCGATCTGATTGGCTGACGCCTCCGTTGGCGCTTGAAAAGTTGCGTC
>CM041807.1:13965393-13982893 GCA_023376895.1 Aspiorhynchus laticeps
TGTGTAAAGCAATGTAAAGCACTCCTGAAATTATAATGATAACCAGTGATGATAACCAGTGACCAGCTGTGAACAAGAAACATGGAAATCTGTTTATTGTTAAGTGAGGATAAGACGATGATAAAGGTGATCTAAATGTAAAAAACTAAGCATTAAAATTTTTATATTTAAATAAATAAATTAATAAATTTGTAAAAAATCAAATATTGGACGATAAAAAAAATATTTTTTCTGAAAAAAAAGTAAATACATAAAAAAGCTTTATGTTTGCTGTGCTTGTTTGAAGAGCTACACAATTTTGACCCACATTTTGTGAGTGTATATTTAAATATAGCCATAATAAGTAAAAAAAAAATATATATATATATTTAAATATTCATGCGATATGTTATGGTACCCTAATATGTGTCCCTGCAGCACAAAAGCAGTCATCAGTAACACAGGTATATTTGTAGCAGTAGACAACAATACATTGTATGAGTCAAAATTATACATTTTTCTTTTATGCCAAAAATCATTAGGATATTAAGATCATGTTCCATGAAGATATTTTGTACATTTCCTACCATAAATATATCAAAACTTAATTTGCATTGCTAAGAACTTCATTTGAACATCTTTAAAGATGATTTTCTCAATATTTAGATTTTTTTGCACCCTCAGATTCCAGATTTACAAATATTGTTCTATCATAACAAACCATACATCAATGGAAAGCTATTTATTCAGCTTTCAGATCATGCATAAATCTCAATTTTAAAAAAATTGACCCTTATGACTGGTTTTGTGCTCCAGGGTCACATATGATATAATAGTCGCTACCTGAATGTTTCTAGAGTGATTTTTGGTTGTAGAATGTGGTTTCCACTCTTCTAAACAATTAAAATCCGTGTGTACAGAACTGGATGACCATATTAAGCTGTGTTATGCACACGGCCACTGTTTCCTACAGTCAAATGAGCCCTGTTTATCTTCTGTCATTGTGCAATCAGAATAACAGCTGAGCAATCCAAGCAATCCGGTCCTCCGTCTTGAGAGGCTTGTCCAGTAATGCTTAATATCAACACACACACGAGCCGAGAGCCGCTCTCTATACTGGGTCAAACTATCTGTTCTGAGCTGATCCTGCTGTGTACATCACAGTGACAGCACTTCATAACACACATATACACTATATAGACAAAAGTATTGGCACCCCCTTCTTTAGAACAGAAAAATGCACTTCCAAATCTGTGGCAACAACAATGAAAACATAATTCATTTATTTAAAAATTGTATTTCATCTCTGTTGCAACAGTTTTGTAAGTGTCTAAAATGACTGAACCCATATGTACAAGTCATTGGTGTTTGGTGATGAGTTTTTGGCTCAAGGTCTGCATTTACAGTCACACCAGAGGTGTTAAACTGGGATTAGGACTTGGTTTTATGCAGACCAGTCAAGTTCTTCCACACTGACTCAATCAATCATTTTCTTTTTGAACCTTGTCTTATACACAGAGACATTGTCATGTTAGAATAGAAAAGAGTCCAAACTGTTGCTATAATATTAGAAGCACACAATTTCCTAGAATATCATTATATGCTTTAACATTAAGATTTGGACTCATAGAAATTACTCATTGTTCATTAGAAGGGGTGCCAATACTTTTGGCACTATAGTGTAGGCTATATACAGTACCATCCTCCCCGCTCCCTTACAGATGACGTTTAAGCGCTCATATTTCCAAAGAGCATGAAAAGGTTAAAATAGCAGCGAGTGTTTGCACCAATCCTTTTCCTATTATGTCATCACAACATTAATGTTCAAACAGAGGATTATTTTTGCCATCCGGACAGGGAAGTCTGACTGGAGAGAAGGAATAACATGAGACACAAACACAACAGGAAAGCATGACTGGATGCTTCCATGGCCTTAATAGAAAAACACATTCCCATTGTACTCAGGCTAATCGTTTGCATTTGACATACAGACGCCCCACTGATCTTTAACCTTTGGAAAATATAGATCGGTGAAAACATGTTTTGTTTTCTTCTTATGGGTTTTTATTAGACACGGTTCACTGTTCCACGTTAACTCCTCGTCTGTACGTGCTCTCTGTGGAAGCCTCACCAACACAAACCTGACACGCCGGGCGTTTGCGATCACGTGAACTTGAAGACACTTGTACAAACGCGGATGGGTGACATGAATGAAATGATTCCAGATCGGCGATGTAGTATTTGGTTTCCCAACAAGGTCCATCGCTCAAAATACATTTGCTGAATGCAGAATAAACTGCGCTCAAACCTGCCAATCTAAAGGAAACGCTGTGTATGGCGTTTGAGGTAATTTGTGAATTAGCATAGATTTATAGTCTAAATAAAACAATTTGCAACTGTTACTATATTACACTTGTATACACAACTTTGTATTATGCTTGTTATAAAGTGTGACGTCACGTGCACTACCGCCGGTGACGCGGTTGTCACGGAGACCGTCACAGCCCTAATTGCAATATTCCCTTCTAGCTGATTATTGAAATCTTAAGCTCTGACTCAGACATCAAAAAGTTTCCGAACTTTACTGGAAATTTTCCAACTTTTTGCAACCCTAGTGTAGAGAGAAATTGATTTAAATCCAGACCTATTGAAAAAACATGGCAGGCATTTCTAAAAAAGAGCTTTTTTATCATGACTCATGTTCATCGGACTCGTACCTGAGCACTTCACAGGTGTAATGCTGTACCGGGTGCGCTAACGAGCACGTTTACTACATCAGAAAAGTCAAACATATAAAGCTGCTTATGTGATGCAAACATCAAAATATATTATTAACAATTCATGCACTCTGATAAACTCTAAGTGTTTCGAGCTCATAACATAATATAGTGCGAGGAAACACATGAAAATAAGTCTTTATTGATCATAGGGCTGGACAATAATTTAATATCAATATGTATCGCGAGATAATTTGTTTTAATAACGGTGGTATGATTTTGAAACACATTTCCGATATACATTACCAGTGTTTCCCATACATTGATTTATTTGTGGCGTTTGACTCTCTCACAGCGCCTCCTGCTGGCAGACAATCAGATTGCGTTTATAAATTATAGAAATTAATACTTTTATTTAGCAAGGATGCTTGTTTAAATTGAACAAAAGTGATGATAAAGACATTTATAATGTTACAAAAGATTTATATTTCAGATGGATACTGTTCTATTCATCAAAGAAACCTAAAAAAAATTCTATTCCGCTGTTTTCAACATAATAATTAATGTTTTCTGAGCAGCAAATCAGCATATTAGAATGATTTCTGAAGAATCATGTGACTGGAGTAATGATGCTAAAAATTCAGCTTTGAAATCACAGGAATAACTCGCATTTTAAAATATTATCAAATAGAAACCAGTTATTTTAAATGGTAAAAATATTTCAAAATATTACTGTTTTGCTGTATTTTGGATCAAATAAACACAGGCTTGGTGAGAGTTCTTTAAAAAACTAAAATATTACTGTTCAAAAACTTTTAACTGGTAGAGAATGTTAGCCTATAGTTTGAAGTTAAAGATATTAATATTAATACGGTGAGTCTGAGATGTTTATTTGACACTGATTTCACATTTCTTGTTTATATGAAGGCTAAATACAAATAAAAGGTGAATATTAGTTTATTTGTGCTGTTTTTCCCCCTAAAATATTATATAGTTTTATAGGAGGATTTGGCAAATTAATTTTTCATAAGTTTGTAGGTACAGACATCTGTTTTGGGCATTCTTGACAGTTTTTAATGAGGCTTTTTTTCATATCGACACTTTATCAGCCCTCTCGAAATCCTGAGATGCATTTGTTATCCCGCTAATATTGTTTTGTAATATTGTACTGTAACCCTGCGGGGTTTTGGTCTTATATTTATTATAATTATTATTATTTTTGAATTATTATAAAAAAATTTTTTTTTTTTTTTTTTTTTTTTTATATGGACAGATCTTGGGCTCTGCTGTAAAAAGTTATAAATCAAAAATGTTTAATAAATAAAGAATCAAAACAAAAAATAGTGTTCATATCGATATCGGAATTATATTGTATCGACCGAAATTAAAAATATATCGTGATATAAATTTTAGCCATATTGTCCAGCCCTAATTGATCAATAATCTGCCACTGTAATCATAGTTTGTGTAAATAGGGATAAAAGCTCTTGGTGTTCTTTCAGCTGGAAACCGCAGTGATCTTTATACGTTTATGTGTGTTTTTGTGGGAATGTGCACATTTTGGGCTGGTTTGCTGAGAATAGTGTTATTATCAGTGAATTATCTATTCATCAGCAGCGATGGTAAACTCACACATATGGAATTCATAACTGTTATTGTGCTTTTCTCATGTAGTTTGGCTGGAATGAGTAAGTGGAAAGTTCTCGTCAGCTCTGGACAATAGAACAGGGTGTAAATGTGTTTAACGTCGCCAACAAAGACAGGATTTGACCTTCCTGCCTTCAGATGTATATCCATACATCCTTCACACCACAAACACTGGCATTGAGCTGTTAGGTGACGGAAGTGAGTTAATGATAGTGTGAACAGATGAGAGCATATTCCTTTTGATTTCTTGTGTAAATGTTCTTGATGGTGAATATTGAGGGTTTCTATACACTGCAAAAAATGCTTTTATTACTTAATCTTTTTTGTCTTGTTTTCAGCCAAAATATCTCAAAGTTCTTAAATCAAGAAGGATTTTCTAGACAAGTAAAAATTACTAGAGTTACTAGAGTAATATTAGTTAAAAATAAGGTCCTCAAAATTATTAAAAATAATTAAACTGCCAGTAATAAAAAAGCAAATGAACTGTGCTTTAAGTTTTTTTTTTGTCTTGTTTCCAGCCAAAATATCTACAAAATCTTAAATCAAGAAGGATTTTTAAAATTATTGTCTTGTTTTCAGACAAAAATAGTCAAAATTAAGTGAGTTTTAGCTTAGAACAAGCAAAATAATCTTATTTCAAACAGAAAACAAAATTATTTTGCTTGTGTCAAGATAATTTTGACATGTTTTTTTCTGAAAAAAAACAAGAAATACATTTAATTGGCTGGAATATTTATAAATATGATATTTATTTGATATATTTTGGCTGGAAACAAGACAAAAAACTCTAAGAAAAGCATGTTTTGCGGCGTAGCATCTCTAATTGCATGCATTCATGCATTACATTAATAAAAATACATTTGTTGTGAATTTCAGTCTAGAGAAATACCAATACAATCTCATGGCAACTATTTTACATATTGGCAAATTAGTGGCTAATATGGATTTGCATGCTCTCATATGATCTGCATACGCCTCAGTGATGATTAGGACCTTCATTCTTACTTATTATACAAAAATTGTACCTCTCTGTATGATTCACAGCGCAAGCATCACCTCATTGTCATAATCACAAGAATGGACGGAAGCAAAAATGCAAGTAAACTGTTTATTGAGGTGTAGAGAGAATAGCCCGGGATGGTGAGCTGCTGGTGACACAGGGACTAGATGGTCAGCGATGATGTCCGTGATGTGAAGTGAAGTAGGACGATAATCCGGGTGAAGACGAACTCAGTGAACCACGACACAGGAACGAGAACACGAACGGGACGGCCAGCGGGAACGAGGTCACACATGAGAAACATTGACAACGATCTGACAAAGAGAGGAAAATGAGGTGAGGCTTTATAGGTGAGTAAATGAGCTGCAGCTGGTGATGATGAATGAAATCAGCTGATCGCTGATTGCCGGAGTGAAGCTGCCACGCCCACTGCACACACACACACACACACAACAATACACGGGACGAGAAGGATCCCATGAATTTATGAACCGTGACAGTACCCCTCCTCCTAGGGAAGCCTCCTGGCGTCCCCAGACTCCCTTACCTGTTGATTGTAATCATCAATAAGGGAGTGATCCAGAATGTCTCTGGCAGGCACCCAACTTCTCTCCTCCGGACCGTAACCTTCCCAGTCCACCAAGTACTGGACTCCGCGTCCCCTCCGCCTTGCGTCCAGGATACGATTTACCGAATATGATGGTTCCCCGTCTACGAGACGCGGCGGTGGGGGAACCGGGACTGGCGGATTAATTCGAGAATAAAACACGGGCTTGATTTTGGACACATGAAACACGGGATGAATTCTCCTGTACACTGGAGGGAGTTTGAGGCGGACTGCCACCGGACTAATGATCTTGGTGACAGTAAACGGGCCGATAAATTTTGGAGCAAGCTTATTAGACACGGAGCGGAGAGGAATGTTCTTGGTAGAAAGCCACACTTTTTGACCAGCGACGTAAACGGGAGGCTTAGACCGGTGGCGATCGGCTTTGGCCTTGGTGCGCGCTCCCACCTGGAGTAGAGTCTCACGGGCTCTAGTCCAAGTGCGATGACACCTCTGGACGAAGGCGTGAGCGGAGGGGACCGCGACTTCGGATTCCAGACTAGGAAAAACTGGTGGCTGGTAACCTACGCTACACTCAAACGGAGATAGGCCCGTAGATGACACTGGTAACGAATTGTGGGCGTACTCCACCATAGACAGTTGCTGACTCCATGAGGAAGGATTCTTGGAGACCAGACATCGCAACGTTCTCTCCAGATCCTGATTGGCTCTCTCAGTTTGACCATTGCTCTGGGGATGAAACCCTGAGGACAGGCTAACAGTCGCCCCCAACAGTTTACAAAATTCTCGCCAAAATTTGGACACAAATTGGGGTCCTCTGTCAGAAACCACGTCTGTCGGGAGGCCATGTAAGCGAAAGACGTGGTTAACGACGGTCAACGCTGTCTCCTTGGCTGAGGGTAATTTGGGCAAGGGAATGAAATGGGCCGCCTTCGAGAACCGGTCCACCACGGTCAAAACTACCGTGTTACCCTGGGAGGGTGGGAGGGCGGTAACAAAATCTAGCGAAATGTGGGACCAGGGTCTCGAAGGGACTGGCAGCGGTTGAAGTAGCCCATCAGGGGGTCGATTGGAAGTCTTGCCAATGGCACAAACTGAGCAAGCCAACACAAAACTGTGAACGTCATGAGCCATACGTGGCCACCAGAATCGTTGCTTAACCAGAAACTTGGTGTGGCTAACTCCAGGATGACAAGCCACGTTGGAACAATGCCCCCACTGAATAACGTCCGACCTTAATCCCTCTTGCACAAACAACCGATTCGGTGGGCACTCGACCGGAGGCGTTACCCCTTCTAAGGCCGTCTTGACCTTCGATTCGACCTCCCATACGAGTGTGGAGACAAATAGATTCTCGGGTAAAATGCACTCGGGAGTAGACGGGCGCTCGGAACGGTCAAAAATACGCGACAAAGAATCAGGCTTGATGTTCTTGGAGCCTGGGCGGTACGAGAGAGTAAAGTCAAAACGTCCGAAAAAAAGTGCCCACCGAGCCTGCCTGGAGTTCAATCCTTTAGCAGTCTTAATGTATTCCAGATTCTTGTGGTCGGTCCAGACGATAAAAGGTACCCCTGAACCTTCTAACCAGTGGCGCCATTCCTCCAACGCTAACTTGACTGCCAACAACTCTCTGTTACCAATATCATAATTGCGTTCGGCCGGGGACAAACGGTGGGACAAAACGCGCAAGGGTGCACTCTGTCGTCTGTGGGAGAACGCTGGGATATCACTGCACCTACCCCCACCTCTGACGCATCGACCTCCACCACGAACTGACGTGATGGATCAGGGGTAATCAAGATGGGAGCCGAAACGAAGCGGCTCTTGAGTTTGGCAAACGCAGCTTCAGCTGCGTCTGACCACCTGAACGTCGTTCTGGGGGAAGTCAAGGCGGTCAGAGGCGAGGCTAGTTGGCTGAAGTTACGAATAAACCGTCTGTAGAAATTGGCGAACCCCAGAAACCGCTGCAGGGCCTTACGGGAATCTGGACTTGGCCATTCTACTACAGCCTTAACCTTCTCAGGATCCATGCGTATTCCCTCAGCTGACACAATGTAACCTAGGAAGGGAACAGACTGTGCATGAAAATCGCATTTATCCGCCTTGACAAAAAGTCCATTCTCTAGCAACCTCTGAAGCACTCGCCGGACGTGCTGCACGTGTTCCTGGAGAGAAGATGAAAAAATCAATATGTCATCCAGGTAGACATATATGAACTGGTCGACCATATCTCGCAGCACGTCGTTGACGAGTGCTTGGAAGACCGCTGGGGAGTTGGACAGCCCGAAGGGCATGACCAAGTATTCAAAGTGCCCCCTAGGGGTATTAAAAGCGGTCTTCCACTCATCCCCCTTCCTGATGCGGACCAAATGATAAGCATTACGTAAGTCCAATTTAGTGAAGATAGTAGCTCCCTGCAACCTCTCGAAGGCTGAAGACATCAACGGCAAAGGATAAGTATTCTTTACCGTGATGCTGTTCAACCCTCGGTAATCAATACAAGGTCGCAGAGATCCATCCTTCTTCCCCACAAAAAAGAACCCCGCCCCCGCTGGAGAAGAGGAAGGGCGGATGAACCCCGTTGCTAAAGAATCAGAAATATATTTCTCCATGGCCCCCCTTTCTGGAACAGAAAGCGAATATAATTTGCCTTTAGGCGGAGTCGTACCTGGTAGTAAATCTATTGCACAGTCATAGGGATGGTGCGGAGGAAGAGACGCAGCCCGAGACTTACTGAACACCTCCTTCAGGTCCTGGTACTCCGCAGGCACGTTAGATAAATCCACAGGCTCCTCCTGAAACACAGAGACAGAAACAGACGAACAGGCAGAGACAAGACAGGACTCATGACATTTAGTGCTCCACTCCACTACTGTTCGTTGTTGCCAGTCTATCTTGGGGTTATGGGTGATGAGCCAGGGGTGTCCTAGAACAATGGGTGTGAGGGAGGAATCCAGTATGTGAAAGGAAAGGGTCTCGATGTGGTTGCCTGATGTGACAAGCGTGATGGGTCCGGTGGTGAGTGTTATGTTGGGTAAGTCTTGGCCGTTGAGTGCACGAACCTTGATCTTGTGGGTGAGTGGAAAGAGGGGAACTTGAAACTTGTGTGCAAATGAATAGTCCATGAAGTTACCTTCGGCCCCAGAGTCCACCAGTGCTTGACAATCGTGCTCGTTGGCTGACCATCTTAGTCTTACTGGGAGGAGCGTAGATGTAGATGAGGTCTTCTCGGCGGAGGTCCTACCCGACAGTAGCCTCATGCTTACTGCCGGGCCTGCCCTTTTGCTGGGCAGTTGAAGGCGAAATGTCCCAACACTCCACAGTATAGGCAGAGCCCCTGGGACCTCCGCCTCTCCTTCTCCTCCCGAGTAAGCCGAGCTCGCCCAACCTGCATGGGCTCGTGATCGTAGACGGGACTGGCCGCATCCCCGCCGCTGGACCGTTGACTTGTGGCTCCTCCTGTCCCTCGACTGGGCAGCATCCGTCGCTCGATCCGAGATAGCCGTGCGTCTACTCGAAGGGCCAGTTCAATGAGTCCGTCGAGGGACGTGGGCAGGTCCAGGGCGTAGATCTCCCTCTGGATGCGGTCAGCCAGCCCATGCAGGAACATGTCCCACTGCGCCTCCTCGTTCCATTGACACTCTACAGCTAGAGTCCGGAATTCAATAGAGTAGTCGGAAACTGATCTCTCCCCCTGCTTCAGTTCCGCTAGTATGCGGGCTGCTTCTCTCCCGGAGCTGGCACGGTCGAAGACCCTCTTTATCTCATCCGAGAGTGTCTGGAACGAGGTGCAGCAGCGATCTTGTCTCTCCCACACCGCCGTCCCCCATAACGCAGCTTTCCCAGTCAGAAGCGTGAGCACAAATGCGACCTTGGCAGACTCGCTGGCGAACGTCCTAGGTTGCAGGGAGAAATGCATCGCGCAGCGAGTTAAAAACGCTCTGCAAAAATTGGGCTCACCTGCATAAGACTCTGGTACAGGAAGGCGGGGCTCTGACTGGGAAGCATAGTCCGGTGGAGGAAGAGGAACGGCTGGTGTGGGCGGCGCAGCGGAACCTCGCAGAAGTTGAAGTTGCTGGGTGAGCTCAGACACCTGTGTCACCAGGGCTTGAACTGCTCTGGCTGTGTCGTTGAGATTCCTTTCTTGATGGTCCATACGTTGCATGCTGGAGTTGATGAATGTTTCTAAGGATGACGGATTACCTGCTGCTTCCTTAGCTTGGTCAGATCGTTCTGTCATAATCACAAGAATGGACGGAAGCAAAAATGCAAGTAAACTGTTTATTGAGGTGTAGAGAGAATAGCCCGGATGGTGAGCTGCTGGTGACACAGGGACTAGATGGTCAGCGATGATGTCCGTGATGTGAAGTGAAGTAGGACGATAATCCGGGTGAAGACGAACTCAGTGAACCACGACACAGGAACGAGAACACGAACGGGACGGCCAGCGGGAACGAGGTCACACATGAGAAACATTGACAACGATCTGACAAAGAGAGGAAAATGAGGTGAGGCTTTATAGGTGAGTAAATGAGCTGCAGCTGGTGATGATGAATGAAATCAGCTGATCGCTGATTGCCGGAGTGAAGCTGCCACGCCCACTGCACACACACACACACACACAACAATACACGGGACGAGAAGGATCCCATGAATTTATGAACCGTGACACTCATACAATAGTTTTCAGCATCTGTTGAAACTAGCCGATCAGAGATGATTCACAAACGTTGTGTTCATTTGACATGTGTTAGCGCTATTAGCTGGTGATTAAAACAACTTGGACATCATGTTCAATTTTCAGAAGACACATATCATAGTGAATCACCACAGAACATGCAGATTTAATCATGGGTGTTCCCTTCATTGGATTACTTTCAGAAAATGATTTGGTTCAATTTGATGTGCCTTCTATTCACCTAGAATGAAAACTGAGTTAAGTTGAAGTCTCTTGATGCCAGATCTTTGAGTAATCAGCATAAGGTCATATTCTGGCCAAGATCTGGACAAGACGACTGTACTGTAATTCACTGTAATTCCCTGCAGGACATCAGCGGCCTGGTAATGTTTCTCAACCGGGCAAACCCAATGTTTCTCAAACCCAAACATCATTTGAGCTGCTAATCACAGCTTTCCTGCGATCTTGATTAGGCTGTTAAAAGCTTAATGGAGAAAACCACTGCAGCTTCCTTTGGTATTTAACATACAGTGTATTTCTGCGTGGATCAGACGGTCTACAGCTCACGAAACACACGCTGATTCAGCTCTAATATACACAGAGGAAAGTCCTGCAAGAGCAGCTGAAACATCTCATTCATGAGGCACGGTGCATTCCAGCCAACGTCATAACATCTGTGCATTCAGCTGGTTCTGCTGTGAGTTAATTATCAAACTCCAGGCTGTCCTCCGGTGATTGGCTTCGGTCCTGAGATGATGACGCTGGGTCTGTGGTCAGCTATGGCTGTCAGTTCATAACGGTCCATGATTTAATGTGTGTGGAACAACACATCACCATGCAATGTTAATGACATTGTTTACAAAGCTTTATTGTGTCCTGTGAGACCAAATCTACACGCACCCTTGGGGAAGAAAACCGCTTTATTGAGCTGACGACATCAGCATGAATTGTTCTGCTGTTTTGATTTAGAACGTGATGTGTTGGACATTAATGTTGTGTTCTGCTCACCAAGGCTGTGTTTATTTGATCAAAAATACAGTAAAAATTGTGAAATATTATTATGATTTAAAACAGCTGTTTTCTATGTGAATATGTGTTAAACTGTAATTTATTTCTGTGATCAAAGCTGTATTTTCAGCATCATTACTCCAGTCTTCAGTGTCACATGATCTTCAGAAATCATAATAATATGCTGCTCAAGAAACTGATTATTATCAATGTTGAAAACATGAATATATTTATGGAAACCGTGATGCATTTTATTTTCCAGGATTCACAGATGAATAGAAAGTCCAAAAAGATGCATCCTTGATTAATAAAAGTATTAATTTCTAGTATAACAAATCACACTGATCCACAAGTTTTAATGGTTGTGTATATTAAACACAATAGTAATGAATGATGCAGTGGTCCTAGTATATTTACATTAATTAATTTAACACTTAATGCCAAACCAGAATTCAGCAATTATGATATAAGGTCATAGTTTCCAAACTGAGAGGCTTTTTTCAAAACAGCAGCAGTGTATTTTCTCATCATTTATGACTTAAAATGAAAACTTCTTTATTTTCATTCCAGCTTCAAAATTGAAAGATGAATCTCAAACTGACTCGAATTCCACATTATTCTCAAATCCAGACCTTTCTGGAGAAGCTCAGAAAGTCAATCTGTATAGCTGATTTGGAAAGCAACTGTAATGTTGTTGTGGGTGGTCCAAATCATGCACCAGATTGGCTGTTTCTGAAGATCTGAACAGACACTGTCAAAACATATGGCCTCCTCCTTTTCAAGTGGTCCCCGGCTGATCTGCGCATATGCTGATTCAGATCCGACATGCTGTTGTGACCCAATAAAAGTAAAAGAGACTCTTTCATAAGAGACGCATTGTGCCTCCAGAAGTGGAGACTAGAGGACAAATCAAAGAGCAAAGTTCCCAGGCTCCTGGAGGAGCTCAGACTGAGAGAAAGAGCAATAAAAGCCTCTGTGAGTCTGAGAAAATGAACAGACGGATCGCTTTCTGAACACTTGGTTGAAGCTGTCTGGATGTGCAATCTGTAATAACATGCCAAGGCAATTTCCTTCCCTAAATGAGATTTCTTTAATAAGCTGATATGCTGAATTGTATTGGCTTCATGTAAAAACAGCATATTAAATGCAGGGATGTGTTTTCAGCCGAGCGAAGCCCAGAAGAGCACTACTGGAGAGCAGCGGTGTTTATGTAAGCGTTTGACTGGATCAGAGCAGATGAAGCTTCGTTAATCAAATATCCTCGAGGCTCGTGTTTGTGATGGCAGCTCACGAGGTCAAAAGTTCCACTGTTTTTGTGGCGTAAGCTAAAAACGTTGATAAGAAGACGAATGGTCATTGATCATGTTCTTGAGCAGTTCTGTATCCTGCTGAGTCTTTTATTGTCGCCACAGTGAATCAGAACTGAGTTTGTCAAGCATGAAGTGGTTGTGCAGCTTTTTGCATGTCTTCCGAATTCGTATGATGGTTTTATGTGAGGAACAGAACAAAAACAAGCCAGTGAGAATCTTTTTTGAGAGAAGCGTTTATGTCTGATTTGTGAACAAATTGTTTTTGAGTCTGATGATCTGTTGATTCATGCCACAAAATCATTCTGAATGATTTGTTCATGAATCAGGTTGATCTAGTTCTTGAGTTCAACTCACTGATCCACTGATTCACTGATCCACTGATTCACTGATCCACTGATTCACTGATCCAATGATTCACTGATTCTCTGATCCACTGATCCACTGATTCACTGATTCACTGATCCACTGATTCACAGATCCACTGATCCACTGATCCACTGATCCACTGATTTATTGATCCACTGATCCACTGATCCACTGATTCACTGATCCACTGATCCACTGATTCACTGATCCACTGATTTACTGATCCTCTGATTCACTGATCCACTGATTCACAGATCCACTGATCCACTGATTCACTGATCCTCTGATCCACTGATCCACTGATCCACTGATCCTCTGATCCACTGATCCTCTGATCCACTGATCCTCTGATCCACTGATCCACTGATCCTCTGATCCACTGATTCACTAATCCACTGATTCACTGATTCACTGATCCACTGATTCACTGATTCACTGATCCACTGATTCACTGATCCACTGATCCACTGATCCACTGATCCACTGATCCTCTGATCCACTGATTCACTGATCCACTGATTCACTGATCCACTGATCCTCTGATTCACTGATCCACTGATCCACTGATCCTCTGATCCACTGATCCACTGATCCACTGATCCACTGATCCACTGATCCACTGATCCACTGATCCTCTGATCCACTGATCCACTGATCCTCTGATCCACTGATCCACTGATCCTCTGATCCTCTGATCCACTGATCCTCTGATCCACTGATTCACTAATCCACTGATTCACTGATTCACTAATCCACTGATCCACTGATCCACTGATCCACTGATCCTCTGATCCACTGATCCACTGATCCACTGATCCACTGATCCTCTGATCCACTGATCCACTGATCCACTGATCCTCTGATCCACTGATCCACTGATCCTCTGATCCACTGATCCACTGATCCACTGATCCTCTGATCCACTGATCCACTGATCCACTGATCCACTGATCCTCTGATCCACTGATCCACTGATCCTCTGATTAGGGCTGAACGATTAATTGCATTTGCGATAATATCGCGATATGAGAAAACGCGATTCTTCAACCGCAGAGGCTGCGATTACACTGTCACGTGACACGCGAGAGTAGGAGTAAAGCGGTGTGTTCGACTTGAAGATAGATCGTATGTCATCAAAGTACGCAAACATAAGAAAGAAAGCATAAGGAGACGTCTGCTCTCTTATAGCTCTCGCAGTACTTTGATGACACACACAGCGATCGGTCCAGCAGCGCTGCTTCAAGTCAAACACATCTAAGCAGTCTTCAGAGGAAGCATCAAGTTGGCACGCTATGTTGCCAAGTCCGCAGTTTGCCGCGGGTTATTTTCGTGTCCGCGGGTCTTACATAACATGCAGAATTGAGCGCTACATGTAAACGATATCCTTTGTTGTGTTTTCCTGTCAAAATAACGGAGTTCCTTTGAAATTCTTCAGCTTTTAAGAACTACCGGGTTCTCCGCTAGTGGGCGGAGCTAATGCGTAAACGGCAATCTCATTGGCCGGCGCTCACCTATCATCGTCCCTGTTTTGATTTCAGCGAATCAGTTCGAGCGAACGCAGACAACCTGATTAATATTCATGAACCCAGCAGCTCAATAATCCTTAGTGCGTTTTATACTGTTATTAGTAGTAGAATTCGTTGTAGTTTTGTTATCTTATCAGTATTATTTGTAGTTTTCTTTTTCCCTTTTTTATAGAAACACTAAATGACAAACAATATCTTAAGCACCACCACCAGTCCTAAGTTCAGTCAACATGACAAATACATTCATACATGGTTATTCTAATTACTAAAGTTATATCATCATATACTGCTCAAATTTAATGCTAATCTCCATTGGCTTGTCATTTTTTTTAGTTTACTCACCAGACCAATATTAATTATCTGATATACTATAAAAAATGACAAGCCAATGCAGATTCTATTGCCAAGGTGTCTATAGAGGGTTGATAATATTTACAATAATCAATTGATTTGATAGGTGTCTCTCACATTGTCCCACAGAAACATTAAAATAGTGTAGATTAGTGTGCAATGTTTTATAATAATAATGTATTCTATTTAGTGTCCATTTCATTCATTTAACATTTAATATTGGGGACATCCAAGTTATTTGACATATTTGAACATTTTAAAAAAAAAAAGTAACAATAGTTACTTTCCCTGGTAATTAGTTTATTTTATAATGATGTAACTCAGCTACTATTTGTGAGAAGTAACTAGTAATATAACTAATTACTTTTTTAAAGTAACGTGCCCAACACTGCATAATATACAATGATTTATTGCTTGTCTTTGTTGAATAATACAGAATATAAAGAGCTTTAAAAAAAAATCGCATATTAAATCGCAATCGCAATATTGGTAAAAAAAATCGCAATTAGATTATTTTCCAAAATCGTTCAGCCCTACCTCTGATCCACTGATCCACTGATCCACTGATCCACTGATCCTCTGATCCACTGATCCACTGATCCACTGATCCTCTGATCCACTGATCCACTGATCCTCTGATCCACTGATCCACTGATCCTCTGATCCTCTGATCCACTGATCCACTGATCCACTGATCCTCTGATCCACTGATCCACTGATCTTCTGATCCACTGATCCTCTGATCCACTGATCCACTGATCCACTGATCCTCTGATCCACTGATCCACTGATCCTCTGATCCACTGATCCACTGATCCACTGATCCTCTGATCCACTGATCCACTGATCCTCTGATCCACTGATCCACTGATCCTCTGATCCACTGATCCACTGATCCTCTGATCCACTGATCCACTGATCCTCTGATCCACTGATCCACTGATCCTCTGATCCACTGATCCACTGATCCACTGATCCACTGATCCTCTGATCCACTGATCCACTGATCCTCTGATCCACTGATCCACTGATCCACTGATCCACTGATCCACTGATCCTCTGATCCACTGATCCACTGATCCACTGATCCTCTGATCCACTGATCCTCTGATCCACTGATCCACTGATCCTCTGATCCACTGATCCACTGATCCTCTGATCCACTGATCCACTGATCCTCTGATCCACTGATCCACTGATCCACTGATCCTCTGATCCACTGATCCACTGATCCACTGATCCACTGATCCTCTGATCCTCTGATCCACTGATCCACTGATCCTCTGATCCACTGATCCACTGATCCTCTGATCCACTGATCCTCTGATCCACTGATCCACTGATCCACTGATCCTCTGATCCACTGATCCTCTGATCCACTGATCCACTGATCCTCTGATCCACTGATCCACTGATCCACTGATCCTCTGATCCACTGATCCACTGATCCTCTGATCCACTGATCCACTGATCCTCTGATCCACTGATCCACTGATCCTCTGATCCACTGATCCACTGATCCACTGATCCTCTGATCCACTGATCCACTGATCCACTGATCCTCTGATCCACTGATCCACTGATCCACTGATCCTCTGATCCACTGATCCACTGATCCTCTGATCCACTGATCCACTGATCCTCTGATCCTCTGATCCACTGATCCACTGATCCTCTGATCCTCTGATCCACTGATCCACTGATCCACTGATCCTCTGATCCTCTGATCCTCTGATCCACTGATCCACTGATCCTCTGATCCACTGATCCACTGATCCACTGATCCTCTGATCCACTGATCCACTGATCCACTGATCCTCTGATCCACTGATCCACTGATCCTCTGATCCACTGATCCACTGATCCTCTGATCCTCTGATCCACTGATCCACTGATCCACTGATCCTCTGATCCACTGATCCACTGATCCTCTGATCCACTGATCCACTGATCCTCTGATCCTCTGATCCACTGATCCACTGATTCACTGATTCACTGATCCACTGATCCACTGATCCACTGATTCACTGATCCACTGATTCTCTGATTCACTGATCCACTGATTCACTGATTCACTGATCCACTGATTCACTGATCCACTGATTCACTGATCCACTGATTCACTAATCCACTGATTCACTGATTCACTAATCCACTGATTCACTAATCCACTGATTCGTTGATCCACTGATTCACTAATCCACTGATTCACTAATCCACTGATTCACTGATTCACTAATCCACTGATTCACTGATTCACTAATCCACTGATTCACTGATCCACTGATTCACTGATCCACTGATTCACTAATCCACTGATTCACTGATCCACTGATCCACTGATTCACTA
>CM041807.1:13987893-13992893 GCA_023376895.1 Aspiorhynchus laticeps
GTCGTCTGTCGGGGTTTTATTGATCTGTTTGTATGTGTGATGAGAGACTCACAGCACTCTCTGACCTTACATGGCAGAAAACCTCAACTTTCCTCTGACTTTCCATGATTTCTTTGCCAGTTTAAATGAGTCAAGAACTCAGTTAGTTTTGTCTTTCCGAGTCTCTCTGTCACAATCCTGCATGCACTGCTGACATAAAAGAACAGTCATGCTGTATTTACATAATAAAAGCAGCTTTATTGACTGATATGATCACTTCGCACTCACATTGCAGAAATGCATATATGCCATTTGTTTGAAAATAGCTTTTTTTAATAAGTCTGCACTTATTTACAGTAAACCTACAGTGTACTCTACACAGTCAAAACTGAACTAGTTCTGAAAGCAGTTCTGCTCACTGAGGCTGCGTTTATTTGATCAAAAATACAGTAAAAATAGTGAAATATTATTATAATGTAAAACAGCTGTTTTCTATGTGAATATGTGTTAAACTGTAATTTATTTTAATGATCAAAGCTGTATTTTCAGCATCATTACTGCAGTCTTCAGAGTCACATGATCTTCAGAAATCATAATAATATGCTTCTCAAGAAACTGATTATTATCAATGTTGAAAACATGAATATTTTTGTGGAAACCGTGATGCATTTTATTTTTCAGGATTCACAGATGAATAGAAAGTTCAAAAGAACAGCATTTGTTTGAAATAGAAACATTATTTGTCACTTTTGATCACTTTAATGTGTCTTTGAAGAATAAAAGTATCAATTTCTTTAAGAAAAGTGTAGTTATTAAACTGTAAGTCTCAGTATTTTTGGTCTAGAGGTCCATAACTCATCTAAAATCTCTTTCAAGACAAGAGTATGGTATGAGAAGAAACTCATGTTATGGCCTTATATATAAAAACAGTAAAAATGCAAACTCAAAATATGACACAAACATGCAATATTTAATTATATTAAATAACACAAATATGCTTTATGTATTTAATACCATTTTATTTACTGATGTCTTTGCTACTGACCTTCGATGATCTACTTCAACCATACCAATAAGCAAAAATAACTTTAGATAAACATAAAACATTTTTTTATTGCTGATCGAAGAGTGTTGAGCTTTCTTTACTTATTAATTTACGTTAAGGCTTCACATATGCCAAATTATAACTTTTTAATATTAAAAACAATCAATCAAACCCAGGCCAGATTTAAAACGTAACGCAAAAGTAACGTAATCCATTACTTTCCTTAAAAAGTAACAATGTATCGTAATTAGTTACTTTTAGTAGGGAGTAACGCAATATTGTAATGCATTACTTTTAAAAGTAACTTTTCCCAACACTAACTATGACTATAGTCTTATTGATATTTTTAATATTTATTTTTTGTTTTTCACTTAAATGCTTTTCATTATGCATTTGTCATTTTTATGTAATTTCTTAATTTTTTTTAAATGTGTATATGTAGTATTTATACATTTTTAGCTTTTGATCTGTTTTTAGTTGTTTTAATACTACAATTAATTGCTTCTATTCTCCTCATTTGTAAGTCACTTTGGATAAAAGCGTCTGCTAAATGACTAAATATAAATATATATAAATATATATTGAGGTAGAGGTTATGCTGGATTTGTACAGAATGTAGGGACAGATTCGATGGATGAACAACACATTAAATATATTAAAAGTGACCTTAAATATAAAATATTACATTGTTATTGTCTCGGGATTCTTCCTGAACTCAAGACAACTTCTTGATTGAACAGGATTTAACCCGTTTAATCCCAGCGTTCACAATAGTGACCGTAAAGAAGGTTAATTTATAAAGCTCTAAAAACTTACTGACTGATGTTTTAGTGACTTCCTGCAAATATGGAAACAATATAGTGTCTCTATTAAATATGTGCAGTGTGTCACATGACCAGAGCAGAATCTTGAGAAGATGATAACTGCATCAAAGCTCTGAAACAAAAGGCTAGTAAAGTATGTTAACATAAAGATATGGCAAAGATTTTTGGTACACGTTATCTTTAAAGTGTCTAGTATTAATATTTGTATTCACATATATTCAGTTTTATTGAGTGTGGTCATAGAGTGAGTAAACTTGTTGATGGTCACAATAGTGACCGCTGGGATAACAGTGAATTTAGGAATACTATATAAATCAGATGCAGTTATTGGTGAAAATGAAAATAAAATGTTGCAATGACAAAATATTGCACTAAATTAAAAATTCAAATGTTACAAAAAATCTACAATAATGATGTTGTAATACTCGTAGCATTAACATAAAAAAAAAATGTTATATTTTACAAAAATTAACAATTTTGAAATACGGTGATGGTTGAATTTTTTAGTTTTTTATCTTAGTGTTCCTATCAATGTTGCATAAAGTTTTTTTATGCATAATAGTAACCGTGATCAAACAGTTTAAAATAGCTGGGCTAAGATATATAACAATTTTAATTTCAATTTATAAATATGGTATTTCAGTCCACACATTATCCCACCGGTCACAATTGTGACCGAACATAAAACACAATTTTTCACACACTTTTCCAAAAAAAATAAATAATAATAATTATTGATTATTTCAAAGGGTTGATTGTGACACATCATTTGGATATTTTCATGTCTGGGAAAAATTTGGGATTAATCAAGAATCCTGAAAAATCAATTATATGACCGTCTCCACAAACAATATTAATGTTTTCAACATTGATAATAATCAGTTTCTTGAGCAGCATATTATTATGATTTCTGAAGATCATGTGACTCTGAAGACTGCAGTAATGATGCTGAAAATACAGCTTTGATCATTTAAATAAATTACAGTTTAACACATATTCACATAGAAAACAGCTGCTTTACATTACAATAATATTTCACAATTTTTACTGTGTTTTTGATCAAATAAATGCAGTTGTGCTGAGCAGAAGAGACTCTTTCAGAGACAGTAGATATGATTCTCGCTGCTCAGGTATCGCTGGCTCAGGTATAAACAGATGTGAATGGAGTGATTTCAGATACACATCATGAACAGATGTGTGCTAATACTCCGGTCCTGATCTCCTCGTGTGCACCATAAACACGCTCTCTTCAGCTCCTCAGCATCTGCAGTGTTTGTGTTGCTCAGCGGCTGATATCGGCTCGTTGTCTTCTGTGTTTCTGCTTCGTCTTCATTCACAGCCGGAGACTCATCAGAATCAAGAGATGCTTCATAGTTTAGCAAAGGTTCACAACAGCTGAAGTATTGCTTAAAAAAGAGCATCTTCTGCCAAATATGATCAATCATCATCAGTCATAATGAGCACACACACAATCTCCTCAAGAAACGTCATCAAGTCACTGTAATGCAGAGAATCTGGACTCATGCATACAGTATATGTTTTGAAGTTTGCATGCATGAAACATTTATGTGGTTAAATATAACTATAGATCTGCGTCGATGATGAAAACAGTCACAGAAAGTAAAGTTTCTGTCAAATCTGAGTTGAGAAGATAGAAAGTGCTGGTGTTTCTGGTTCCTCTGATCGCTGAAGCCAAGACGTTCATGAATGAGTCATTAGTAGAGGAGATCGGGGCTAGCTGTCACACTTTACTGTATATGAGATATACACACTTTACTGTATATCTCTAAACATCAGTGTCCAGAAAATTGCATGCAGTTCATTAAATACACCTTGTGTGACAACATGCCCCAATAGCAGGTCTATGGAGGACATGGAATGAAAAAATAAAAAGGGTAATTGCAACTTTTTATCTCACAATTAACACAAAATTATAATTTTTTTAACAATTCCAACTTTATACAGTATCTGTACAGTTAAGAGATTTTTTGCTCCCAAGTTGGAGTTTATTTTCTCAGAATTGCCTCTAAACTCTGAATATAAACCTGGAATTGTTTGAAAAAGTAATTTTTTATGAGAATTCAGAATTACAAGAAGAAAAGTCATAATTGTAAGATATAAAGTCACAGTTACTTGTTAAATTTTATTTAATTTTTTCGTGGAAAAAAAAACAATTGCAAGAAAAAAGACATAAATGTGAGATTAAAAAACACAATTACCGTTTTTATTTAGTTATTCCATGTTGGAAACAGGCTTTCCATACAGGACACATTGTGACGTTATACAGTATTCTACATAACACTATTTATAAAATCTATTTATAAGAATATTTAAGTTTTGTTTTGGCCTGCACATACAGTATATTTCATTAAAGCGGTCATATGACGTTGCTAAAAAGAACATTATTTCGTGTATTTGGTGTAATGCAATGTGTTTATGCGGTTTAAGGTTAAAAAAACACATTATTTTCCACATACTGTACATTATTGTTGCTCCTTCTTTCTGAAACAGGTCGGTTTTTACAAGCTCATCGTTCTGAGAAGCGAGGCGTGCTCTGATTGGCCAGCTATCCGGTGCGTTGTGATTGGTCGAATACCTCAAGCGTGAGACGGAAATGTTATCGTATTGTGATGCGTGTCCCGGCGCGACGAGACTAAAACAATAAACACATTATAAACGAGGCATTTGTTGCATCCAGTGAGGACATAATTACTGATTATAATGACTTATACTGTCTTTTTAAACATTACCATGTCTGCATTTGTGATCAGAGAAACACAAACAAGCACTACTCTACACAGCTCATAACTCACATTTGAATCGTCAGAAGCAAAATATGAAATCATAATTACAGGCTGTGAGTCAGAAGCAAAGCTGGAATTGCTCCACTTTATAGAAACAGTCTTTGTGCAGACAGCATTGTAGGCTACTCTTCCAGATTCAGGACACAGTCCTGTGTAAATTGCGCTGCACACACTCCAATATCTGTGTTGAACTGTTCTGGAACAGTGTTGTAAATATAACTTAAGTTGTGTCCTCTTTTGGATCCCAAACACTACTTTCTCTTTCACATGAAACACAGCGTCTCAGAACATGACGCCGGCGGCAGCAACAACACTACAGCCAGAATAATAGCTCCGCCTTCTTTCATT
>CM041807.1:13997893-14010393 GCA_023376895.1 Aspiorhynchus laticeps
CAGAACACACACTGTAGTGTTTGCTTCGTTATATTTCAAAGCGCAGTGTTTAAGGCTAGTATTGAGTGCATCATTGATCAGCTCTGACTTTTACTGTTGGTTTTCTGTTAATAAGCGTGAGATGAATATAGCAGAGGCGAATGAACACGTGATGATTTCTTCAGCTCTGCTCTCTCAGGGATCTGATTCAGTGAAAGTTCATTGAGAACGGAGGCTTCGTTCAGCTCCTCGCTGGAAAATATCAGACCACAGACATGCCACACATGCTTGTGTGTGTGTGTGTGTGTGTGTGTGTGAGTGTGTGTGTGTATGAGTGTGTGAGTGTGTGTGTGTGTGTGATTCAGGATCATTCAGCTGTGAGTGTGATACGAGGTTAAGACCGACAGCAAAGATAAACTAAGATCATAGGCTATAACACAATGAGATATAGTTTAGTTCATTAAAGCATGAAACGTTTGGGATCAGTAACAATTTGCTTTTTGGCAAGAAATGTATCAGGCATGCATTAAATTGATCAGAAGTGACAGTAAAGACATTTATAATGTTACAAAAGTGTTACAAATGTTGCAATCCTCCCACAAACTACACCCCTGCCGACAATGATGCTACATAATGTCATTTATAAAGTTACAAAAGTTTCTATTTCAAATAAATGCTGTTCTTTTGAGCTTTCTATTAATCTGTGAATCATGAAAAATAAAATGCATCAATTTCCACAAAAATATTAATGTTTTCAACATTGATAATAATCAGTTTCTTGAGCATTTCTGAAGATCATGTGACACTGAAGACTGGAGTAATGATGCTGAAAATACAGCTTTGATCATTTAAATAAATTACAGTTTAACACATATTCACATAGAAAACAGCTGTTTTACATTATAATAATATTTCACAATTTCTACTGTGTTTTTGATCAAATCAATGCAGCAGAAGAGACTCTTTCAGAAACGTAAATCTGATTTGAATGCTAGTGTTTACAATTCTTTAACGTGAAAATTAGAAAATAAGGCTGCCAAGCACTGAATTTGCTGCTTATCTTTGACTGTAACTGAGTCTCTAGTGAAAGTGCTCTGAAATCAAAGGCGTCTCTAGGAAATCCGGTGTTTGTGTGGATTACAGCGGCTGAAGAGATGGCAGATCATGGTTTAGTGTGTCTGGGTGATCTCGCTCGTCTCTCTGTGTCCTGAAGCAAAGGTCAGCGCTGCCGAACCCATTATAAACACTGTTATTCACATTGTAATCATTCTACTCGTTTATTTACTCTTGGGTAAGCGTTTGGTGCTCAGATCCAGCGCTGTTCTGGTGTATGAGCTCATGGATGAAGCGAGGTCTTTCCGTCATGTAGATCGCCTCCTCTGAGGCTCATGGGAGCGTCTATAGATTGAGTTTAACACTCCTCCCTGTGCCGCACGATCTGCCAAATTCAAGACCTCACGTTGGACGACTGCATTCTGCTGCATTTGCTCATTTTCTCACTAAAAACACTTGATCTGTGAGCTCAGACGGAGTCAGCGATGACCTTCACGCTCGCGCTCTACTTCTACGTTTACACACTTAATTTGTTTATATCTCAGAATGTGATTTTCTCAATGTGAGCCTGTTTCTGAATCTGTGTTTCATCATCACACTCACTTCCATGGACCTCGGTGGATTTCTCTCATGTTCTCGTCATTTCTGATCGAACACAAGATCTGGATCTCTGGGATTCATGCACCATATGTGACCCTGGAGCACAAAACCAGTCTCAGGACCACATAACCAGTCTCAGCATCATCTGAAAGCTGAATAAATAGCTTTCCATTGATGTATGGTTTGTTATGATAGGACAATATTTGTAAATCTGGAATCTGAGGGTGCAAAAAAATCTAAATATTGAGAAAATCACCTTTAAAGTTGTTCAAATGAAGTTCTTAGCAATGCATATTACTAATCAATAATTAAGTTTTGATATATTTACGATAGTTAATTTACTAAATATCTTCATGGAACATGATCTTAATATCCTAATGATTTTTGGCATAAAAGAAAAATGTATAATTTTGACTCATACAATGTATTGTTGTCTATTGCTACAAATATACCTGTGTTACTTATGACTGCTTTTGTGCTCCAGGGTCACAAATATCACTGGATCTCAAAGAGAAATATATTTACCGTTAATGTTAAATGTATTACGCAGTCACGGGTGGTAATACTGAGCTTTAACAACACTAAAGCAGTGGTTTGCATGAGAGGATCAAGAATACTGTGGTTTAAAGTCACTGCACAGAGATGGACAGCTCAGCTTTCACACAGCTTTGATTGATTTGCTTGATAGACATTGGTTTTAATTGGAATTTGTGGTTAATCTGAATGAATCTGAAGCATCTGACTGATGCTGTAATGTCTTCTCTTTGAATATTGGAATAGCTACACTCATATTAGCAAAATGTCAAGGTCATTGAGCAGCTAAATGATCCATTGTCACTGCACTCTTAAAAATAAAGGTGCTTTAAAAGGTTCTTCAAGCGATGCCATAGAAGAACCATTCAGTCAAAAAACATCTCTTTCTTACCTTTATATAATCCGAAGAACTTCTTTCGCCACAAACACCCTTCAAAGGTTCTTCAGATGTTAAAGATTCTTTATGGAAACATTTAGACAAAAACGGCATCGTGAAGCAGCTTTGTTATTAAGAGTGTAGTGTGGAGATTTATGAACAAAGTCACTCTCAAGCTAAGCAGCGTCCTGCTGATCATTGAGATGAGTTTTCACGACCATCTGAACGTGAACCTCTCGTCTTCAAACGACTTCTGATGGACTCCATACGGCTGTGATGAACTCATAACCTTTGGTCCATTCCACAGAAAAGAGACACAATAAAGTGCTTCGTGCTCCTCGTTACACTTGACCTCAGCCCACCGAGAGCCAGTAGCCTTCAGAAGCCTTTGACTGTCCAGTCTTCATCTGGTCTGGAGTGAACCTCTCTGCTCCGATAAATACACCCCATTCCTAAATGTCTTCATACTGGCTGAGTGTTTCCACTGGTTGTGAAATCGTATTATTGGGCACATCATGAACGGACAAGTGTGCACTTGGAAATAATTGATTATTGGTGTGATCGAGTGTGTCTGACCTACATGATCACACATTATTAGGCTGAAGTTATTAGATTATTATCACTGTAAGATTGTGAACATATTCACTGATGTAAACAAGTCTCTAAACTCAAGCATGCTTTCATGCATATAAAGATGTAAATAAATGTTGGTAACACTTTACTTTAAACCTTTATATACAGTTTACATAATGTTAATTGTTTTACCAAAATAAGAGGGATCGTACAAAATGCATGTTATTGTTTATTTAGCACTGACCTGAATAAGATATTTCACATAAAAGACATTTACATATTGACCATAAGAGAAAATAATAGTTGAATTTATAAAAATGACCCGGTTCAAAAGTTTTCAACCCTTTGATTCTTAACACTGTGTTGTTAGCTGAATGGTGTGTTTTTAGTTTAGTGATAGTTGTTCATGAGTCCCTTGTTTGTCCTGAACAGATAAACTGTCTGCTGTTCTTCAGAAAAACCCTTCAGCTCCCACAAATTCTTTGGTTTTCCAGCATTTTAGTGTATTTGAACCCTTTCCAGCAGTGACTGTATAATTTTGAGATGCATCTTTTCACACTGAGGACAGCTGAGGGACTCATATACAACTATTAAAAAAGGTTCAAACACTCACTGATGCTCCAGAAGAAAACACCATGCATTAAGAGCCGGGCGTGAAAACTTTTGAACAGAATGAAGTTTTGTACATTTTTCTTATTTTGCCTAAATATATATATATATATTTTCTTTTATTACTGCCCTTTAGAAGTTACAGAAGATACTCACATGTTTTCCAGAAGACAACATAAGTGAAATTTACCCTGATCTTCAAATTCAAAAAGTTTTCACTATTGTATAATTTCATGAATAATTGTAACTGCAGTTATAATACGTTGTGATACTTATTTATTCACTGTTACACATTTACAAAGTAGCTACAATGCATTAAAACATGACAAACAACCAATTTCAGAGGTATCTGCAAAGTATTCTAATGCATTTTAACTTTGGTTACAAATAATTCTGAATAGATATAATGCATTATAATGTACATTATGAGTACCTTGTTTATGAAAGCTTCAATGCAAGAGTGCCTATTATTATTATTCAGCTGACTAATAACATGAACCATATTTATGAGTGTGCACACTGCGTCTGATCAAATATATATTGATTATAGGACACGTTAGTGAGCGTATCTGCTGTATTTGGCGTCTGTGAGGTTGAACATCCTCTAGGTCTTGTATTGCCAGGTTTCTGACTTCACAATCTCCTCATTGGTTTTATTTACTCAGCTGCATCAGATCGTGTGTATAAACACTCACTCTCGTTGATATGACTCATGAATTGGTGTCTGGCCTGCTTTATATCAGTATGTCAAAGAAAACACGTTGAACCTGAATTGAAGCTCTGTCATTAGTATATGTGAGCCTGGAGCACAAAGAGTCAATAAGAGTCAATTTTTTAAATTGAGATTTGAATAAATAATATTTCCATTGATGTATGGTTTGTTATGATAGGACAATATTTTAAAATCTGGAATCTGAGGGTGCAAAAAAAATCAAAATATTGAGAAAATCATCTTTAAAGTTGTTCAAATGAAGTCTTAGCAATGCATATTACTAATCAATAATTAAGTTTTGATATATTTACGGTAGGAAATTTACTAAATATCTTCTTACTATCCTAATGATTTTTGGCATAAAAGCAAAATCTATAATTTTGACCCATACAATGTATTGTTGTCTATTGCTACAAATATACCTGTGTTACTTATGACTGCTTTTGTGCTGCAGAGACACACATGAGCAGAAACTCTTCATTCTGAGTTGAGCTGTTGTTGTGCTAACATGGCATTTCTTGCTATAGTGTGGCATTAAAGTGCCTGTGGTCCAGATCTCCAGCACGTTCCTCGCAGCAGATCCATTAGCCACACTAACCTCTTCCAGATGATCTTCTGTAACAGAGCGGCTGATTGTTTGTGCTTCTGCGCTCTAATCAAGACCATGTGTGCGCTTCAGCGTTCTGGTCCAGGCTCGGTTTGGCTGATTCGGTTAAATGTAAATGATGCTAAAGTCTGATGCACTCTGCTGCAGACGCTGCTGTTTTGGTTTCTCGTCTGAGAGGGAAACAATCAGATCTTTTGTGAAAACAGCAGACGATTGAAGTGAAGCTGTAGGAGCTGCAGGGATGCCTGGAGGCGGTTTACAGCCCCGGATCAAACGTGTGTGCTAATAAACCTGCAGGACTGCTCAGCACATAAACAGGAAAATGCATGGCGTGATTATAAAGACTTTTATTGTGGCATGAATTATTAGCAGGACCGAGACTGTAAAGAAATACTAGAGAAGGAAAGATACTTTTACACAGGTGCTTATAATAAAGTATTTTGTTTGTATAAAGCATGCATTGTGAAGTCTGTGGATTGAATTCAAACTCTGATTGCTCAAGCAATGTTTTCAACATTGATAATAATCAGTTTCTTGAGCAGCATATTATTATGATTTCTGAAGATCATGTGACACTGAAGACTGCAGTAATGATGCTGAAAATACAGCTTTGATCACAGAAATAAATTACAGTTTAACACATATTCACATAGAACACAGCTAATAATATTTCACTGTTTTTACTGTTTCTACTGTATTTTTGTTCAAATTAATGCAAATGCAATGCAATTGAGGCCTTTTCCAAAACATGAGAAGATCTTACCATCTCCAAATATTATAAAAAATAATTATATAGATATATAGTTTTTAAAAAATATCTGTTTCAGACAAATGATGTCATTAATAAGATGAATTTTCTGTCTGTTGCCAAAAGTGGTTGTCATGTGAAATATTAATAGATATTAACACATTCCATTTTTAATCAGATGTAACTATTTGATATTTATAATGAGATGATGTTGCCCTTGAATTGAGCAAAACAAGCACCACAACTCAGCATTTTCACTGATTATTATTATTATTATTATTTGTATACGTTTCCACTCATCCGTGTGTCTCAGAATGATCTAGAACGGCTCTGTTCGAGATAAATTATGGATAGGGTTAGGTTTAGGGGATTGGGTTAAGTCAGGGGTCTGCAACCTTCAACGTCCGAAGAGCCATTTTGGCCCCTTTCCCACCGAATAAAATTCACGTGGAGCCACAAAATATGTGATGCCCAAATAAAGATAACACGGCATATAGTTAAAGTTTTATATTCAGTTATGTTACAGGGCATGCAGGGAAGTAGCAATCATTTCAGAAGTGAGATGGACAGAAATGTCAAATGTAGTAATAATAATAATTATAATTATAATATTTATTTATGTATGTATAATTGACAAAAAAAACAAAACTCTTACGTTTAATTGGCTAAGAAATAAAATACACTGCTGGACAATAACCAATAATTTGTCTAATTTAATATTTTTGATATTTTACTAATGTCAATTTTATGGTTATGATTGTACAATCAGTATATATATACACTACAAACACATTTTCCATTTTTATCATAAAATAAGGCAGAAAATATATTTTATAGCTTCTGTACTGTAATTTATGCTGTCAATTACCACTGTATCATTCATATCTGTGTCTCTGGAGCACAAAAGCAGTCATAAGTAACACAGGTATATTTGTAGCAATAGACAACAATACATTGTATGAGTCAAAATTATTGATTTTTCTTTTATGCCAAACATCATTAGGATATTAAGATCATGTTCCATGAAGATATTTTGTAAATGTATTACTGTAAATATATCAAAACTTAATTTTTGATTAGTAATATGCATTGCTAAGAACTTCATTTGAACAACTTTAAAGATGATTTTTTCAATATTTAGATTTTTTTGCATCCTCAGATTCCAGATTTTCAAATATTGTCCTATCATAACAAACCATACATCAATGGAAAGCTCATTTATTCAGCTTTCAGATGATGCATAAATCTCAATTTCGGAAAATTGACACGACTGGTTTTGTGGTCCAGGGTCACATATTACCTGGAGAAGACTTGAAAAACACATATCGTCTTCACGTTTCATCCGTTAAGTTTTATGCTTGTTATTCAGCTTAGCTACAGCGGGATGCCTGTCAAAAGATATTATTACTTCTCATATGAGTCCGTTTTGGACTTTCTGCGCGAGAGCGCCCCCCGGCTTCGAGAATGAATGAACATACAGCGCTTGAGAGCGTTCAGCGCTCCGTGAAGTTCACATCGTTTTGGATACGAATAAAACGTATCTCTTCTCTTTTAATTTAAATCTAGATTTATTCACATTGGCCCTTGAAAACCTCTACTTTAACACACTTGACCGAGAAAAAGTGCAGGGGAGGAGTTTAGGTTGTATAAAATGTCTGGGGACACCTCACCCGCGTACACCCGAGAGCCACCGCAAAGGGATGAAAGAGCCGCATGCGGCTCGGAGCCGCGGGTTGCCGACCCCTGGGTTAAGTCTATATGTGACCCGTTCTGGCGAAATGAGTCGGAAGTCGCAACGTTCCATTTTAAGATAATGTGGAAAAACAATGAAAAAAACAATTTTTCTTTTTTTAGCTAATTTCAAAGAACAGACATTCAAAAATAATCTCCCAAAGTTTCATAGTCCAGATAATTGAGTAAAGGTATTTAAATGACTATTAAACATGACTTAAAGTTTTACTAAATTCGCTGGAAATTAACATTGCTTTTCTCAACTCCTCTCGTCACTTCTGAGCATTTCCCTATATTCCGGGTATCCCCTGAAACCTCACTATCTCTGCTCTCCAAATATGGTGTTCAATGTTGTATAAAACCAATCAAAAAGCTTAGAAATGTACACAAACAGTGACATAAACGCTGATCATTTGTCGATGGGAAGCCCCATTTCGACTGACCGGCACGCTTTCTCTCTGTGACTGCGTGTACATGTGTGTGTATGCGCGAGGTGACAGGATGCAAGGATGCAGACACACACACACACACACACACACACACACAGAGACGCACACACACACACAGAGACACACACACACACACACACACACACACACACACACACACACACAGAGACACACACACACACACACACACAGAGACGCACACACACACACAGAGACACACACACACACACACACACACACACACACACACACACAGAGACACACACACACACACACACACACACACACTCACACACACACTCACACACACACACACACACACACACACACACACACAGAGACACACACACACACAGAGAGACACACACACACTCACACACACACACACACACACACACAGAGACACACACACTCACACACACACACACACACACACACACACTCACACACACACACTCACACACACACACACACACACACACACACACACACACACACACACACACACACACACACACAGAGACACACACACACACACACAGAGACACACACACACAGAGACACACACACTGACACACTGTTTTTGACAAAGTAAAAAGGGTGTTGTTTTACACTACCATTGAGAAATTTTAACCAACGTATGTTATAGACTTTTCATTAAGACCCTAAAGAATCATACCAACTTGTGGAAGATAGGCATCCGATGACCCCTTTAATCCAGGAACATGTACTTGGTGAAATCACGTTCACCAGGGATAGGGTTAGGTCTGTTTTTGGAGAATAATATTGATCCAGGAACATGTCTTGCTTGGCAAAATCCCAGCGACCGGCTGTGTCCAGACGCGTTTACTGACCTTGTTCTCCGTCTGTGCAGAGCGGGACTCGAGCGGTCAGCTGGACCTGACTGAGCTCATCGGTGTTCCTCTACCACCGTCTGTGTCCTTCATCACGGGCTTCGAGGGTTTCCCGGCGTACAGCTTCGGACCGGATGCTAATGTGGGCCGCCTGACACGCTCCTTCATCCCCGACCCGTTCTTCCGTGACTTCTCCATCGTGGTGACGGCCAGACCCAGCTCTCGGAGCGGAGGGGTGCTGTTCGCCATCACTGACGCGCTGCAGAGGACGGTGAAGCTGGGAGTGTCTCTGGCTCCGGTGGAGGACGGCTCTCAGAGCGTGGTTCTGTACTACACCGAGCCCGGGGCCGCGAGCACGCAGGAGGCCGCCTCCTTCAAGATGGGCGATCTGACGGGCCGCTGGGCGCGCTTCACGCTGGCCGTGCAGGGCGAGGAGGTCCGGCTCTACATGGACTGTGAGGAGCACCACCGCGTCTCCTTCCGCAGGAGTCCAGACGCACTCACCTTCCAGCCCAGCTCCGGCATCTTCATCGGGAACGCCGGAGGAACCAGGCTGCAGCGCTTCGTGGTGAGTGCCAGTGTTTTCTTAGTGTGTGTTCAGACCCTCATCTTCTAGCACAGCACCTGAAGACTGGTGGATTCACTGAAACACTCTTTATTAAAAGAAACATTATTATCACTCATGTACAACATACAGATACAGTAGCACACGAGAAACTCAGTTGATGCCCACAGATGATTTTAATGAATGTTGGTGCTATATGACTTCTGCCTCCTGATGGTTCAGCCATGCTCTTCATAAAAAAATAATAAAAAATAATAAAAAAAATAAAATAAAAAAATAATAAAAAAAATAAAATAAAATAAAATAAAATAAAATAAAATAAAAAATAAAATAAAAAGTAATTAATTAATTTGCATAACATAGTAATTTATCTTTATATATATATATATATATATATATATATATATATATAAAAAGATATATATATATATATAATATATATATATATATATATATATATATATATATATATTTGAAGATTTTAAAAATTTAAGATTTTATACAAATTATATTTATATTATATTAGATTTTATTATATTATATTATATGAGATTATTAAATGACATTATTACAATGTAATGTGAGATTGTTATATAATATTAGCTATATTATAATTATATAATATAACAATTCATATAACAATGATCTTGATACCATAATTTATTAATTTAATCATATAATTTCCCTCAGAAATTCTGTGTTGTGTATTTAAATTTTACTGATTGTCAGATGAAGCCATAAAACATTGATTTAATTTATATTTTAATTAATGAAAATTAAACATTTTAATTTTTGGCAAATAAAGGGATTTACTATTAAAATTAAAATATTTTGTGATTATTTCTTAAAAAAATAAAGTGTTATTATTTTTCAACAGTAGTAGTAGTATTACGTTCATTCTAGTAAATAATAGTAATATAGCTATTTCTGACACAATGTCTTCAAGTTAAACAGGACTTTTATTTTGACGGGTTGCCGAGTAAAGTTCTGTGTGTATATGATATGACTAGTTTTACTCAAATGAAATGGTAAAATGCTGGTTTTGATCAGTTTTGGAGATATTGTTGATGTATTTATGTCTTCATTGAGACGTCAGACGCTGAAATCACGCGCTCTGTGTATGTAGTAAACAAAACCCTGCTCCATTCACACAGAGACACATGCAGGATTCAGATTTACATCAGATACTAGTCCAGATCACCATTTGATTTAAGTGACCTGCTTTTGATTAATGCATCCAAACTTTGACAAACTCCGTGACGTTATTCTGTAAATACAGTTTTTATGACTGGATTCCGTCCGTGTTTACTGATATCATACAGCCCTAAGCATGCTTGTAAATAAAATCAGCCAGTGGCATGTCCTGTATGTGTCTGAAGTGATTAAAGCGCTTGCATTAAGATGAGCAGCTGAGCATACGTCACGACATGTATGACTTTCTTTCTTCTGTAAAACACAAAAGGAGATATTTAACACGATGTCCAAGCTGCTCCTTTCCATGCAAAGCAAGCATACAGTGACGATTGGTTACGAAACGCAGCCTTTCATACACACACACACACACACACATGTTTGTTTTTGTGGTTTATGGGGACTCTCCATAGGCGTAATGGTTTTTATACTGAACAAACTGTGTGTGCTATTGCCCTACACCTACCCTACACCTAAACTTAGCCCTCACAGGAGACTGTGTGCATTTTTAGATTTTCAAAAAAACACCATTTAGTATGTTTTTTAAGCCTTTTGAATTACGGGGACATAGGCAGTGTCCTCATAAACCACCTTCATATTGTAATACCTCTGTCATACCCATGTCATTATACAAATTTGTGTCCTCATAAACCACATAAACCCGCACACACACACACACACTCACACACACACACTCACACACACACACACACACACAGAGAGAGTTACAAATGACCTGCTCTTATCATCTGATCGTGGTTGTATCTCTCTATTAGTTCTACTGGATCTTAGCGCCGCGTTTGACACTATATCAATCACAACATTCTTTTAAATAGATTACAAAATCATGTTGGCATTAGAGGAAGTGAATAGGCATGATTCAAATCATACTTATCTGACCATCATCAATTCGTGGCAGTGAATGAAGAGGTATCATACCAATCACAAGTACAGTGTGGAGTACCTCAAGGCTCAGTACTAGGACCGTAAATTTTCACGCTTTAAATGTTACCCATGGGAGATATCACTAGGAAACATGTTGTTAACTTTCACTGTTATGCTGATGATACCCAGCTCTATATTTCTTTGCGGCCCGACGAAACATACCAATTTGCAAAACTAACAGAATGCATAGTTGATATAAAAAACTGGATGACTAGTAATTTCTTATTAGCCCGGTTCTGTCAACACTGCAGTGGCTCCCTATTAAACATCGTATACATTTTAAAATCTTGCTAATTACTTATAAAGCCCTGAATGGTTTAGCACCTCAGTATTTGAGTGAGCTCTTATCACATTATAGTATATGAATATCAGCAGAGACCAGGACAACTAGATGAGCCCCAGAGACAGACCTCATCTCCTAGACGGCCATCGGGACAAGACCACAGGAACCAGATGAGTCCTCTGCACAATCTGACTCTGCTGCAGCCTAGAATTAAACTACTGGTTTCATCTGTTCAGAGGAGAACAGCACACTATTTCCCTGTTTAATACTGTAAAGTTGCTTTGACACAGTCATTGTAAAAAGCGCTATATAAATAATCTTGACTTGACTCACACACACACAGATGGATGGATGAGTGTTTGTGCTGATTTAAGTGCAATGCACTCTGATGCAACACTAAACACTACAAACCTGAACAGAACTGAGGAAAAAGTAAGAATTGTAAAATTTAAAAAAAAAAGTGATTTATTTTTGTGTTCCGTGGCAGAAACAGGCTTCCAGATAAATGTGTTTTTGCCAGATACTACACAATAAAGACACGTCACAACATTCTGTGGTCAGAAATCTGCATTAGGAAATCTTTCGCCACAAAATGTGCAATCGTAAAGAGAAACAGATCATTGTTTAGCTCCACTCACAGAGAAATCTAATTAGTCTAAAATAATCCAAATAAGTGCATATAAAACATCAA
>CM041807.1:14015393-14017893 GCA_023376895.1 Aspiorhynchus laticeps
CAGCAGAGTCCAGTCCAGTACAGTACAGTAGAGTACAGTACAGTAGAGTACACTACAGTAGAGTACATTAGAGTCCAGTACAGTACAGTAGAGTACAGCAGAGTCCAGTAGAGTACATTAGAGTCCAGCAGAGTCCAGTAGAGTACAGTAGAGTCCCGTAAAGTACAGCAGAGCCCCGTAGAGTACAGCAGAGTACAGTAGAGTCCAGCAGAGTCCAGTAGAGTACATTAGAGTCCAGTAGAGTACATTAGAGTACAGCAGAGTCCAGTAGAGTACAGTAGAGTCCCGTACAGTACAGTACAGTACAGTACAGTAGAGTCCAGTCCAGTACAGTACAGTACAGTACAGTAGAGTCCAGCAGAGTCCAGCAGAGTACATTAGAGTCCAGTAGTGTCCAGTAGAGTACAGTAGAGTACAGCAGAGTACAGTAGAGTACAGTAGAGTACAGTAGAGTCCAGCAGAGTCCAGTAGAGTCCAGTACAGTCCAGTAGAGTCCAGTACAGTACAGTAGAGTCCAGCAGAGTACAGTAGAGTCCAGCAGAGTCCAGTAGAGTACAGTAGAGTACAGTAGAGTACAGTAGAGTCCAGCAGAGTCCAGTAGAGTACAGCAGAGTCCAGTAGAGTACATTAGAGTCCAGTAGAGAACAGTAGAGTCCAGTAGAGTCCAGTAGAGTCCAGTACAGTACAGTAGAGTACAGCAGAGTCCAGTAGAGTCCAGTAGAGTACATTAGAGCCAAGTAGAGAACAGTAGAGTCCAGTACAGTACAGTAGAGTCCAGCAGAGTCCAGTAGAGTAGAGTAACAGTGTCCTCTAGTGGCCGCAGTGCATCATTACAGCTCAGCGGTTTGCTGTAAAGTTGCTGTTTAATTCAGGGATTTAGTTTTAAATGCTTTACATAGTACTTGTGTTGTGAAATTAGTTTTATTTGTGTGTTTTATGTATTTTTGATGTTATTTTAACACGGCTGTTTATGGTATTGTTTTAGTTTTAAGGCATTTGTTGGTCTGTTCTTATGGTTTTGACTGTGCTGTCTAAATGAGAGTGAGTTGAGTTTGATCGTGTGTGTCTCCAGACCGCACACACACACACACACACACACACAGTCCCTAATGAACAGGGAGTAAACACTGAGCATGTGATTCCAGGCGTCCGGATACGGCAGCGGTGACGACATCTACGATGATACGGAGACTCTGGACGAGGTCAAGAAAGTGGTTGAGGAGAGAGAATATGTGATGGTGAGAGACTCATGCTAGTGACACACACACACACACACACACTCATTCACTCACTCACTCTCTCACACACACACACACACACACACACTAAAAGTAGCTCCTGACGTGCTGATTTAGGAGAAACTCTTAATAATAATGGGCGCCTCAGTCCTAATTGTAGGACTCTTGAATGTTTGCTCTAAGAGAATTTTACAAAGCTCCTAAATCTGTGAACAGTTAGGGCTGCTCAAGAGGACTGAATCACAAACCATCCACCTCAGAACATAAACATTTTACAATCATATCTTGATATGTGATGATTTACATCCTTCTATTCATGTACAAGTTGAGCAAGAATATCAGCTGTTCTTGTGTCCAGTTTGGTTTTCTTCTGTGTTTGCACAACGTCTCACTATCAGCCACGATTATTCTACTCTGTTAATTAAAAGGCTGATTATATGCTTATCCACTAATTGCTTACAAGATGCAGACATGTAAGAGGCTGACGATGAACATATGTGTCCCTGGAGCACAAAAGCAGTCTTAAGTCGCTGGGGTATATTTATAGCACTAGCCAACAATACATGGTATGGGTCATTCATTTTTCTTTTATGCCAAAAATCATTAGGACATTAAGATCATGTTCCATGAAGATATTTTGTACATTTCCTACCGTAAATATATCAAAACTTAATTTTTGATTAGTAATATGCATTGCTAAGAACTTCATTTGAACAACTTTAAAGGTGATTTTTTCAATATTTTGATTTTTTTGCACCCTCAGATTCCAGATTTTCAAATATTATCCTATCATAACAAACCATACATCAATGGAAAGATTATTTATTCAGCTTTCATGTGATGTATAAATCTAATTTTAAAAAAATTGACCCTTATGACTGGTTTTGTGCTCCAGGGTCACATATACTTGCTTAATTAGTGACACTGGCTTACATTTTTAAATCCTTATTTGAATATGACAACATTGCAATTTTAAAATCTTTTTTTTTTTTTTAATTTGTTAAAAAAATGTATTCGAATTTTGCAACATTTTTATTTTCAAATCTTTATTTGAATTTTGCAACATTTTTATTTTCAAATCTTTATTTGAATTTTGCAACATTTTTATTTTCAAATCTTTATTTGAATATGGCCACATGATGCCTCATGATGAACTGACTGACAGAGGCCCCTCCCCTTCCCTCTCAGCCAATCACTGTGTGCATAGTTAATAAGCTGGATGACATCATCCGTAGCGATGAGGTCAGCCCTGGTCTTTCTCT
>CM041807.1:14025393-14030393 GCA_023376895.1 Aspiorhynchus laticeps
AGTTTCAGATTTATTTTTTTATTTTTTTGCAATTCTGAGTTTATATCTCTTTTTTTATTAATATTTGTATTTATTTTTTTAAATTCTGAGTTTATATCTCATGATTTCTTCTTTTTTTTTTTGCAATTCTGAGTTTATATCTCTTTTTTTATTAATATTTGTATTTATTTTTTTAAATTCTGAGTTTATATCTCATGATTTCTTCTTTTTTTTTTTGCAATTCTGAGTTTATATCTCTTTTTTTATTAATATTTTTATTTATTTTTTTCAATTCTGAGTTTATATCTCTTTTTTTATTATTATTATTTTTTTTTTTAAATTCTGAGTTTATATCTCATGATTTCTTCTTTTTTTCAATTCTGAGTTTATATCTCTTTTTTTATTAATATTTTTATTTATTTTTTTCAATTCTGAGTTTATATCTCTTTTTTTATTATTATTATTTTTTTTTTTAAATTCTGAGTTTATATCTCATGATTTCTTCTTTTTTCAATTCTGAGTTTATATCTCTTTTTTTATTAATATTTTTATTTATTTTTTTCAATTCTGAGTTTATATCTCTTTTTTATTAATATTTTTTTTTTTTTTTTTCAATTCTGAGTTTATATCTTTTTTTTTATTAATATTTTTATTTCTTTTTTTCAATTCTGAGTTTATATCTCATGATTTTTTTTTTTTGTTTTGTTTGTTTTTTTGCGTTTCAGAGAAAAACAAGTCAGAATAGCAAAGAAAAAATTCAGAATTGAGAGTTATGGCAATTCTGAGTTTATATATATTGCAGTTCTGACTTTTTTCTGAATTCTAAGTTTGCATTGAATAAAACATTTTTAAAAAGTTTTAAAATGTATCTTTTTGGGGGGGAAAGTGTTATTGTGACGTTCTATCTCATTTTGCTCGTAATTCTGAGTTCATATAAATATACATATTGAAATGTCTTTATATAAAAAGACAGAATTGTGAGAGATAAACTCAGAATTGCATATTTTTTTTATCCTGTGCTGGAAGGAAGCTTCAGTAATGTAAAATGGAATAATAAATAAATATTAAATTCTTAATGAAAGACCTTTAGATGTCATAATGCCATTACCGGACTGTTTGAAGTGTTATTACAGTTATGAGAAACATTACATATCCAGACCTCCGGATTGAAGTAATTGTTCCCAAATGTTTCGTCTTGGGTGAAAATGAAAATTAATATTTTTTTCCCAAGCCGATCAGATTAGCATTAATCCAATAAAGTTTTGATCTGAACGTTGACTCGTAAAGCTGTGAATCAAGCTCTGATCGGCCTGAAGGAGAGCGAGATGAAGGAGTTCAGGTTTCATTTCTTCTTCATATGAGCTGATCTTCATCTGCTGAGCTTACAGTATATGATGTGTTATGATGGAGATATGACAAAAATACTACTAACTTCCTGTTTCCTGCTTAATCTGTTAACTGTCGGTTCCACTTTTTGAGTATAGGCCTGAAAATGCCATATCCAACTTAAATTATTATAAATGTTGAATGCAGCGACTTAAGGTTTGTCTCTATTTAAAGAAGACACTTGGCAGATTATTGTAGAGGTGAAAAAAGTTATAAAAATTATATTACAATAAACTTATGGAAGTTTAAGTTTATGAAATATTAAATTTAAATATTTATATTTTATGTAAAATTTATATTTTACATAACATGTTTTACTCTAAAACGTCTAGAAAATCAAAACAAAAATTCTTAACAAGTTGTGTTCCAAATTTGAGGTTGATATCTCAAACAATTAGCTTTGAGTGAGATTGTGTTTGGGTTCAGTACCAAGTTTCTCCACTAGATGACCATCAAACCCCATTAGTGACCATATAAGGGCGTCTCCACTAGATGACCATCAAACCCCATTAGTGACCATATAAGGGCGTCTCCACTAGATGACCATCAAACCACATTAGTGACCATATAAGGGCGTCTCCACTAGATGACCATCAAACCACATTAGTGACCATATAAGGGTGTCTCCACTAGATGACCATCAAACCCCATTAGTGACCATATAAGAGCTTCTCCACTAGATGACCATCAAACTCCATTAGTGACCATATAAGGGCGTCTCCACTAGATGACCATCAAACCCCATTAGTGACCATATAAGGGCGTCTCCACTAGATGACCATCAATGACCATATAAGAGCGTCTCCACTAGATGACCATCAAACCCCATTAGTGACCATATAAGAGCGTCTCCACTAGATGACCATCAAACCCCATTAGTGACCATATAAGAGTGTCTCCACTAGATAACCATCAAACCCCATTAGTGACCATATAAGAGCGTCTCCACTAGATGACCATCAAACCCCATTAGTGACCATATAAGAGCGTCTCCACTAGATGACCATCAAAGCCATTAGTGACCGTATAAGAGCTTCTCCACTAGATGACCATCAAACCCCATTAGTGACCATATAAGAGCTTCTCCACTAGATGACCATCAATGACCATATAAGAGCGTCTCCACTAGATGACCATCAAACCCCATTAGTGACCATATAAGAGTGTCTCCACTAGATAACCATCAAACCCCATTAGTGACCATATAAGAGCGTCTCCACTAGATGACCATCAAACCCCATTAGTGACCATATAAGAGTGTCTCCACTAGATAACCATCAAACCCCATTAGTGACCATATAAGAGCGTCTCCACTAGATGACCATCAAACCCCATTAGTGACCGTATAAGAGCTTCTCCACTAGATGACCATCAAACCCCATTAGTGACCATATAAGAGCGTCTCCACTAGATGACCATCAAAGCCATTAGTGACCGTATAAGAGCTTCTCCACTAGATGACCATCAAACCACATTAGTGACCGTATAAGAGCGTCTCCACTAGATGACCATCAAAACCCATTAGTGACCGTATAAGAGCTTCTCCACTAGATGACCATCAAACCCCATTAGTGACCATATAAGAGCTTCTCCACTAGATGACCATCAAACCCCATTAGTGACCATACAAGGGCGTCTCCACTAGATGACCATCAAACCCCATTAGTGACCATATAAGGGCGTCTCCACTAGATGACCATCAAACCCCATTAGTGACCATATAAGAGCGTCTCCACTAGATGACCATCAAACCCCATTAGTGACCATACAAGGGCGTCTCCACTAGATGACCATCAAACCCCATTAGTGACCATATAAGAGCGTCTCCACTAGATGACCATCAAACCCCATTAGTGACCATATAAGAGCGTCTCCACTAGATGACCATCAAACCCCATTAGTGACCGTATAAGAGCTTCTCCACTAGATGACCATCAAACCCCATTAGTGACCATATAAGAGCGTCTCCACTAGATGACCATCAAACCCCATTAGTGACCATATAAGAGCTTCCCCACTAGATGACCATCAAACCCCATTAGTGACCATAAAAGGGCGTCTCCACTAGATGACCATCAAACCCCATTAGTGACCATATAAGAGCGTCTCCACTAGATGACCATCAAACCCCATTAGTGACCATAAAAGGGCGTCTCCACTAGATGACCATCATTAGTGACCATATAAGGACGTCTCCACTAGATGACCATCAAACCCCATTAGTGACCATATAAGGGCGTCTCCATATACACTTTGAGTGATCTGAAACATGTTTTTTCATACTTTTCTCAACTTTTATGACGTAGACATCACATTCAGAAGTATTAAGGTTATTATGGCAGTATTTGATTTCATTTCAACCTCAAAAATACATGCAACAAGAACCCTGGACGTACGTTATAGTTCACGCTGCATCAAAAATTGAGAACCTATTGTTTTTTCTTTATATTCAAAACACTTTTAGACCTTTTTTCTCAAAAAATAGAATGAATGTTATCTTTTGAACACTTGACATGAACATGAATGGAGATTTTTACTGATTTTTCATGATTTTATATATGTATCACTATTTCAAAGTAAAATCAGAACTCGCTCTCTGAGTCTGATGAGTACTCTTCTTACAAATTAATAAATTACAGTTGCTCTGTACAATATTTCAAAAATCAGTCACCAAATATGAAAACTAGAGTCTTTAAGCTTTCAAACGAGATATAGTTTGTCAAGATTGCTTTAGGTTCAGACTAAGATATTACTGTTTAAAACATGTAATGGCGAGTTAACAGGTTAAACACAGTCACAAAAACCCTGATGCTTCTCTGACAGGACAGCTTTCCTGAACGACTGCTGAAGAAAAGACTAATATCACCCGAGTCAAGAAACAACAATGATATTTGAGTGTGAAAAACACTTCAGAATCTGTCACTGCTGCCATTGTATTGCATTATTTATTCTTAATATTCATATGTTCAGTGCAAGTCAAGTGTTTTCTGTCATGTTAGGGTGAAAATGGACAAGACGGCCAACCAGGAAAAGATGGAGAAAAAGGGGATGAAGTAAGATATTTAATGTATTTTCTTGCATTTGTGTTTGTTGATTTAATTCCTGTATTCGTCTCTTGCTGTCTTTGAACATTTAGTTGCATGATTATCATACACACTTTCACAGATTATTTCTGTTTCCAGCTGATAACGTCGCTCCAGACGCTCAGAATGAAATGTCTTTCCATGCAGTGGTTTTGACATGTCTTGTGTGTTTCTGGCAGGGTGAAGCAGGTTTACCTGGACTCATGGGACCAAAGGTAATGCCGTTTGGATCACACTGGTGTTTCACATCACTTTGCCAGATTCATTACGTTAAATTATGAGTAAAAAATGCAAACGATGTGTTATGAGTTTAAAGACTTGACTGAACATTACTAGGCTGTTATAGCTTTAGAAGTGATCTTTGTCTTCAGGGTGATGCAGGTCAGCCGGGGCTCCCAGGAGAGACAGGGGCTGAGGGCCCCAGGGGTCAGACAGGCCCTCAGGGGCCCCCCGGACCTCCAGGAACAGGCTTCAGCTTTGACATGATGGTGCGTTTCACTGACCTTCAGATTATATACATTTGACAGGTTTTTATTTATTTATTTACATGTG
>CM041807.1:14032893-14037893 GCA_023376895.1 Aspiorhynchus laticeps
GAACCACAAGGACCATTGGTAAGAAGCCTTTTCTTGCACTTTTTGTTGTTTGTTCATGGCCTGATCAAAATGGCTTAAGTAACACAACAGCGAATCAGAAAACACAACAACGAATCAGAAAACACAACGCGAATCAGAAAACACAACAGCGAATCAGAAAACACAACAACGAATCAGAAAACACAACACGAATCAGAAAACACAACAACGAATCAGAAAACACAACAGTGAATCAGAAAACACTACACGAATCAGAAAACACAACAACGAATCATTAAACACAACAGCGAATCAGAAAACACTAGACGAATCAGAAAACACAACAACGAATCAGAAAACACAACAACGAATCAGAAAACACTAGACGAATCAGAAAACACAACAACGAATCAGAAAACACAACAGCGAATCAGAAAACACAACAACACAACAGCGAATCAGAAAACACAACAACACAACAGCGAATCAGAAAACAAAACACGAATCAGAAAACACAACAACACAACAGCGAATCAGAAAACACAACAACGAATCAGAAAACACTACACGAATCAGAAAACACTTCACGAATCAGAAAACACAACAGCGAATCAGAAAACACAACAGCGAATCAGAAAACACAACACGAATCAGAAAACACAACACGAATCAGAAAACACAACAGCGAATCAGAAAACACAACAGCAAATCAGAAAACACAACACGAATCAGAAAACACAACACGAATCAGAAAACACAACAGCGAATCAGAAAACACAACACGAATCAGAAAACACAACACGAATCAGAAAACACTACACGAATCAGAAAACACAACAGCGAATCAGAAAACACTACACGAATCAGAAAACACAACAGCGAATCAGAAAACACTACACGAATCAGAAAACACAACAGCGAATCAGAAAACACAACAGCGAATCAGAAAACACAACAGCGAATCAGAAAACACAACAGCGAATCAGAAAACACAACACGAATCAGAAAACACAACAGCGAATCAGAAAACACAACACGAATCAGAAAACACAACACGAATCAGAAAACACAACAGCGAATCAGAAAACACAACAGCGAATCAGAAAACACAACAGCAAATCAGAAAACAACAGCAAATCAGAAAACACAACAGTGAATCAGAAAACACAACAGTGAATCAGAAAACACTACACGAATCAGAAAACACAACAACGAATCATTAAACACAACAGCGAATCAGAAAACACTAGACGAATCAGAAAACACAACAACGAATCAGAAAACACAACAACGAATCAGAAAACACTAGACGAATCAGAAAACACAACAACGAATCAGAAAACACAACAGCGAATCAGAAAACACAACAGCAAATCAGAAAACAACAGCAAATCAGAAAACACAACAGCGAATCAGAAAACACAACACGAATCAGAAAACACAACACGAATCAGAAAACACAACAGCGAATCAGAAAACACAACAGCGAATCAGAAAACACAACAGCAAATCAGAAAACAACAGCAAATCAGAAAACACAACAGCGAATCAGAAAACACAACAGTGAATCAGAAAACACTACACGAATCAGAAAACACAACAACGAATCATTAAACACAACAGCGAATCAGAAAACACTAGACGAATCAGAAAACACAACAACGAATCAGAAAACACAACAACGAATCAGAAAACACTAGACGAATCAGAAAACACAACAACGAATCAGAAAACACAACAGCGAATCAGAAAACACAACAACACAACAGCAAATCAGAAAACACAACAGTGAATCAGAAAACACAACAGCGAATCAGAAAACACAACAGTGAATCAGAAAACACTACACGAATCAGAAAACACAACAACGAATCATTAAACACAACAGCGAATCAGAAAACACTAGACGAATCAGAAAACACAACAACGAATCAGAAAACACAACAACGAATCAGAAAACACTAGACGAATCAGAAAACACAACAACGAATCAGAAAACACAACAGCGAATCAGAAAACACAACAACACAACAGCGAATCAGAAAACACAACAACACAACAGCGAATCAGAAAACAAAACACGAATCAGAAAACACAACAACGAATCAGAAAACACAACAACACAACAGCGAATCAGAAAACACAACAACGAATCAGAAAACACTACACGAATCAGAAAACACTTCACGAATCAGAAAACACAACAGCGAATCAGAAAACACAACAGCGAATCAGAAAACACAACACGAATCAGAAAACACAACACGAATCAGAAAACACAACAGCGAATCAGAAAACACAACAGCAAATCAGAAAACACAACACGAATCAGAAAACACAACACGAATCAGAAAACACAACAGCGAATCAGAAAACACAACACGAATCAGAAAACACAACACGAATCAGAAAACACAACAGCGAATCAGAAAACACTACACGAATCAGAAAACACAACAGCGAATCAGAAAACACTACACGAATCAGAAAACACAACAGCGAATCAGAAAACACAACAGCGAATCAGAAAACACAACAGCGAATCAGAAAACACAACAGCGAATCAGAAAACACAACACGAATCAGAAAACACAACACGAATCAGAAAACACAACAGCAAATCAGAAAACACAACACGAATCAGAAAACACAACACGAATCAGAAAACACAACAGCGAATCAGAAAACACTACACAAATCAGAAAACACAACAGCGAATCAGAAAACAACAGCAAATCAGAAAATACTACACGAATCATAAAACACAACAGCGAATCAGAAAACACAACAGCGAATCAGAAAACACTACACGAATCAGAAAACACAACAGCGAATCAGAAAACACAACAACGAATCAGAAAACACAACAGCGAATCAGAAAACACTACACGAATCAGAAAACACAACAGCGAATCAGAAAACACAACAGCGAATCAGAAAACACAACAGCGAATCAGAAAACACAACAGCGAATCAGAAAACACTACACGAATCAGAAAACACAACAGCGAATCAGAAAACACAACAGCGAATCAGAAAACACTACACGAATCAGAAAACACAACAGCGAATCAGAAAACACAACAACGAATCAGAAAACACAACAGCGAATCAGAAAACACTACACGAATCAGAAAACACAACAGCGAATCAGAAAACACTACACGAATCAGAAAACACAACAGCGAATCAGAAAACACAACAACGAATCAGAAAACACAACAGCGAATCAGAAAACACTACACGAATCAGAAAACACAACAGCGAATCAGAAAACACAACAGCGAATCAGAAAACACAACAGCGAATCAGAAAACACTACACGAATCAGAAAACACAACAGCGAATCAGAAAACACTACACAAATCAGAAAACACAACAGCGAATCAGAAAACACAACAGCGAATCAGAAAACACAACACGAATCAGAAAAAACACAACAGTGAAATATATAGTTGTATTCAAGGTAATTAGGCCTGTTGATTGGACAGGTACAGTGCAATTGTTTTGCTTCGCTGGATTACTGCAGTGAAGGCCAGTCAGAAATGTTTTCTGACGTTCTTTAGCCATTCTAGATGTCCCCTTGCTTTAATATTAATACTATGATGAAGTAAATTATTATGAAGGTTCACTTTTAAACTCAATAAATGAACTCCAGATGGAAACGCATAAAATTTAAAACTCACATCTAACAAAAGTACGGTCATTTGTATGGTTCAATATAATTTCAGTAGAAGCTTAACAAGCATGAAATATCATTTATCATTGTCTTGAAATATGGCTGTCATCCTATACTCATACTATTGGCCATTGTATAGTATTTTTCATTATATTTCTCACTGCTTTTAATTTCCCTAGCTACTCTCATTCTATTGCAAAAACAGAAACGCTTAAAGACCACACGCTGGCTTCGTGGAACGCACAGGAATGTAAACACACTGCGCTTTAATTGCATTATTTACAATAAGTCACAGAGTTGCCTGTGAAATTGTGTTTTAAACAATTACGACACATTAGCTTTGCTTTATTGTGTAATTTACGGGCACTGATGAGCAGAAGTGAAGCGAAATAAACAGAGATCTGTGCAGCATGTAAACAGCTACGCCTCTGAAAGATTCCTCAGAGCAGAGCTTTCTGCTTCAGAGTCAAATACTTACACTTCTTTAGACTTTATGCCACAATACACAAATCCATTAGAGCTTCCAAACGTGCCGTGTGGTTTGAGATAATAACACAAAAACACACTCTATATTGTGATGGCCTCAGCGGAACATTTAACTAGAACAATTACTGGAGTTTAGTAAGTGTTTCAGCGTCTGAAATTAAGTATATTTTTAAGTTAATGTAAGTAATTACAGTTGAAAGCCTTGGTTTGAGGAGCATGAATATTTGTGTGGTTTTTGCACGTCAGAAAATGTTTAAATCTACTTTATGGGTTAATTTACATTTATGCATTTAGCAGACGCTTTTATCCAAAGCGACTTACAGTGCATTCAGGCTATACATTTTTTTTTATCAGTATGTGTGTTCCCTGGGAATCGATCCCATGACCTTTTGCACTGCTAACGCAATGTTCTACCACTGAGCCACAGGAACACAATTATATTACAGCAGTGGTGACAAAATTACTGTTTTATTCCACCAGGGGCCAAGGGGTCCGAAGGGTGATTCCGGGGCCCCGGGGGTTCAGGGGCCTCCAGGATTAAAGGTAAGATCATTTTAGATGTGTATGTAGTGTCTTAAGAACTAGTTTGACCAACTAGCAGTTGGCCAAGGGATAATAAGTCTTGTTTTTCTGATTTAAATTAGATCAAGCTACATTTTTATGTAACTGATAAAAAAAGTTATGATCAGTCTTAAAGAAAAATATTAAATGACTAACTTTCAAGTCTTTGTTTGCAGCTGGCCACAGGTGTGAAAGAGTGTGTGTGTGTGTGTTTGATTGGGAAGAGAGAAAGTGGAGAATGCTGGGGCTATTTGTTGGCATGCAATCAGGAATCTAATCGTCTGATGTTCAGCAG
>CM041807.1:14042893-14052893 GCA_023376895.1 Aspiorhynchus laticeps
AAAAATTGTGAAATATTATTACAGTTTTAAATAGCTGTTTTCTATGTGAATATCTGTTATTGATTGTGGACTGTTTTTCCTAAATATTTTTGAAAGAAGTCACCAAAACTGCATGTATTTGATCAAAAAATACAGTAAAAATTGTGAAATATTATTACAGTTTTAAGTAGCTGTTTTCTATGTGAATATCTGTTATTGATTGTGGACTGTTTTTCCTAAATATTTTTGAAAGAAGTCACCAAAACTGCATGTATTTGATCAAAAAATACAGTAAAAATTGTGAAATATTATTACAGTTTTAAATAGCTGTTTTCTATGTGAATATCTGTTATTGATTGTGGACTGTTTTTCCTAAATATCTTTTGAAAGAAGTCTCCAAAACTGCATGTATTTGATCAAAAAATACAGTAAAAATTGTGAAATCTTATTACAGTTTTAAATAGCTGTTTTCTCTGTGAATATCTGTTATTGATTGTGGACTGTTTTTCCTAAATATTTTTGAAAGAAGTCACCAAAACTGCATGTATTTGATCAAAAAATACAGTAAAAATTGTGAAATATTATTACAGTTTTAAATAGCTGTTTTCTATGTGAATATCTGTTATTGATTGTGGACTGTTTTTCCTAAATATTTTTGAAAGAAGTCACCAAAACTGCATGTATTTGATCAAAAAATACAGTAAAAATTGTGAAATATTATTACAGTTTTAAATAGCTGTTTTCTATGTGAATATCTATTATTGATTGTGGACTGTTTTTCCTAAATATTTTTGAAAGAAGTCACCAAAACTGCATGTATTTGATCAAAAAATACAGTAAAAATTGTGAAATATTATTACAGTTTTAAATAGCTGTTTTCTATGTGAATATCTGTTATTGATTGTGGACTGTTTTTCCTAAATATTTTTGAAAGAAGTCACCAAAACTGCATGTATTTGATCAAAAAATACAGTAAAAATTGTGAAATATTATTACAGTTTTAAATAGCTGTTTTCTCTGTGAATATCTGTTATTGATTGTGGACTGTTTTTCCTAAATATTTTTGAAAGAGGTCACCAAAACTGCATGTATTTGATAAAAAAATACAGTAAAAATTGTGAAATATTATTACAGTTTTAAATAGCTGTTTTCTCTGTGAATATCTGTTATTGATTGTGGACTGTTTTTCCTAAATATTTTTGAAAGAAGTCACCAAAACTGCATGTATTTGATCAAAAAATACAGTAAAAATTGTGAAATATTATTACAGTTTTAAATAGCTGTTTTCTATGTGAATATCTGTTATTGATTGTGGACTGTTTTTCCTAAATATTTTTGAAAGAAGTCACCAAAACTGCATGTATTTGATCACAAAATACAGTAAAAATTGTGAAATATTATTACAGTTTTAAATAGCTGTTTTCTATGTGAATATCTGTTATTGATTGTGGACTGTTTTTCCTAAATATTTTTGAAAGAAGTCACCAAAACTGCATGTATTTGATCAAAAAATACAGTAAAAATTGTGAAATATTATTACAGTTTTAAATAGCTGTTTTCTATGTGAATATCTATTATTGATTGTGGACTGTTTTTCCTAAATATTTTTGAAAGAAGTCACCAAAACTGCATGTATTTGATAAAAAATACAGTAAAACTTGTGAAATCTTATTACAGTTTTAAATAGCTGTTTTCTATGTGAATATCTGTTATTGATTGTGGACTGTTTTTCCTAAATATTTTTGAAAGAAGTCTCCAAAACTGCATGTATTTGATCAAAAAATACAGTAAAAATTGTGAAATATTATTAGAGTTTAAATAACTGAAATCATTCTAATATGCTGATTTGCTGCTCAAGAAACATTTCTGATTATTATCAATGTTGAAAACAGTTAATATTTTTATGGAAACCGTGATACATTTTATTTTTCAGGATTCACAGATGAATAGAAATTTCAAAAGAACAGCATTTATTTGAAATAGAAATCTTTTGTAACATTATAAATGTCTTTACTGACACTTTTGATAACTTTAATGCATCCTTGATGAATAAAAGCATTAATTTCTTTAATACTCCAACATTCAAACATATGTATATACAGTATAAAGGAGTGACTTTTGTGTTGTCCTTCCCTCTCTCCCTCCCTTTTGACTGGACTTTGAGATGTTGAGTATGTGTCTGTTGTTTTGTTTTGTTATATTTTGGATGCTGTGTTGTGTTATGTGTGAAAAAAAAAAATGTTGATAACCAAAAAAAACAAAACAAAAAAAATGTATATACAGTATATTGTGATTGTAATGATGTATGTGATGATGTTTCCTCAGGGTCGTCCGGGAATTATCGGGCATAAGGGTGAAAAAGGAGATTCTGTCGGTCTACCTGTGAGTTTCTCTCGTGTGTCTCCAAAAAAATATTATTATTAATTTATCAGAAAAAAGTGAGCGTTCTTACTTTTAGCTTTTTCTGCGGTTTTGGTTCTGAAAGTTTTTTCCAAATTCATCTCTCATATTTTTGAATCATATTTTTCACAGTTTTAATTGCACATATTTTATTTTCCAAATTCATCTCTCATATTTTTGAATCATATTTTTCACAGTTTTAATTGCACATATTTTATTTTCCAAATTCATCTCTCATATTTTTGAATCATATTTTTCACAGTTTTAATTGCACATATTTTATTTTCCAAATTCATCTCTCATATTTTTGAATCATATTTTTCACAGTTTTAATTGCACATATTTTATTTTCCAAATTCATCTCTCATATTTTTGAATCATATTTTTCACAGTTTTAATTGCACATATTTTATTTTCCAAATTCATCTCTCATATTTTTGAATCATATTTTTCACAGTTTTAATTGCACATATTTTATTTTCCAAATTCATCTCTCATATTTTTGAATCATATTTTTCACAGTTTTAATTGCACATATTTTATTTTCCAAATTCATCTCTCATATTTTTGAATCATATTTTTCACAGTTTTAATTGCACATATTTTATTTTCCAAATTCATCTCTCATATTTTTGAATCATATTTTTCACAGTTTTAATTGCACATATTTTATTTTCCAAATTCATCTCTCATATTTATGAATCATATTTTTCACAGTTTTAATTGCACATATTTTATTTTCCAAATTCATCTCTCATATTTTTGAATCATATTTTTCACAGTTTTAACTGCACATATTTTATTTTCCAAATTCATCTCTCATATTTTTGAATCATATTTTTCACAGTTTTAACTGCACATATTTTATTTTCCAAATTCATCTCTCATATTTTTGAATCATATTTTTCATAGTTTTAACTGCACATATTTTATTTTGTCATGTCATCATTTAACAGCCTTGAAGCCCACGCTTTGTCTGTCTTGAACGTTTTAATACATTATTGCTTAATAAATGTATATATGGATATTTTAAATGGCACTTCAGTAACTAGATTGTTAAGCCGTTTCTCACATTTCATGCCTTTTCCCAAAAATGTATAAGTACTAAATTGCTGAACTTGATATTATTTAAAGAATCAAAGAATATTTAAAGCAATAGTTCACAAAAAAATGAACGTGCTGGAAATGTGTTCATCTTCAGGTCATCCCAGATCAGGATGAGTTTGTTTCTTCATCAGGTTTGTAGAAATGTGTCACTGCATCAGTGTCTCAGCAATGGAAGTGAATGGGTGCCGTCAGAATGAGAGTCTGATAAAACATCACAATAATCCACAGCACTCCAGTCCATCAGTTAACATCTGGAGAAGACAAAAGCTCAAACAAATCCATCATCAAGACGTTTTTAACTTCAAACCTAAAATACAAGTCCATCATCCATAATAAATATATCCATAAAAACATATTTTGCCCAAAAGCAAAATGTGGTCTGGCTACATTTCTGCAAATCTGATGAAGAAACAAACTCATGTCCTGAGGATGAGTACATTTACAGAAAATGTTCTTTTTTTTGTGAACTGTTCCTTTAAGAGGAGACACTGCAGGCAAAAACACTGTTTCTTCTCGCACCTGTCAAGTTTGAGGCTTTTTAGTGTTTTTTCAGACTAGTGGAAAGAAAACATCCTAAAGACTCTGTTAAGTGTTTCTTTTATATGTATTTGTGTCAATAGATTTCAATTACAATACATATTTGTAAAGGTTTTCTCAAACTGAGTTTTTCTCCTTCACTGAGCCATAAATCTCCTCTTCAGCAGCACTTACACCAAACTTTACATTTTTATACCCTGAAGGTTCTTACAGAGGGATTTGTTCATATATTATTTGTTTGATTATATACAACATTCTAATCCACCCAAAAAGAAATGTGAAAACATATTGATTTCTGTCTGTTCTAAGTATTTGCTGAATTATGACAAAAATGAGATTTCCCGAATTCCCTCTATAAAAACATTTGACTCTAATATGTCAAAAAATCAAAACAAGAATTTTGAATCTGACTTCATCCAGTGTTCAGATTTTTGTACTAGAAATTTATGCAAATTAGCCATAAAGTAATGCCTCATTTGCATATTTAAATCTAACATTTTAGAAAACTTGCAATAATTTTTATTTTTTTTTGCAATTATCAATATAATCAATCAACTGAGTAAGTAAGGCGATAACTAGTTTGACCTATTATTGACCTGCAGTGTCTCACTCAGCTTTATCCAGAAGATCACACACACACACACTATAACAACAGACACAGCAAGTGAAGCGGAGAGCAGTTTTGGTTAGAGTTAGAGTGTTGAATGTCTGGTTGATGATATTAATGGTGTATGTTTGTGTCTGAAGGGTCCGCCGGGGCCGCCGGGGCCTCCAGGACGAGCGGGGGTCTTCAGCTGTCCTAAAGGAGTGAGTGTGTCTCTGTCTCTGTCTCACACACACACAGATGCTCAGTGAAGTAGCTCAGTGTCTCTTTCCCTTGTGTTTCTCTAGACCGTGTTTCCAGTCCCTCCTCGACCCGGCTGCAAAAAACCTGTGAGTGACTACTGCTCAATATCATCATCTTCATCATCTTCATCATCTTTACACTCACTCTAACTCTGCTCAATATCATCATCATCTTCATCATCATCATCTTCATCATCGTCTTTACACTCACTCTAACTCTGCTCAATATCTTCATCATCTTCATCATCATCATCATCTTTACACTCACTCTAACTCTGCTCAATATCTTCATCATCTTCATCATCATCTTCATCTTTACACTCACTCTAACTCTGCTCAATATCTTCATCATCTTCATCATCATCTTCATCTTTACACTCACTCTAACTCTGCTCAATATCTTCATCATCTTCATCATCATCTTCATCTTTACACTCACTCTAACTCTGCTCAATATCTTCATCATCTTCATCATCATCTTCATCTTTACACTCACTCTAACTCTGCTCAATATCTTCATCATCTTCATCACCATCATCATCTTTACACTCACTCTAACTCTGCTCAATATCTTCATCATCATCTTCATCATCATCTTCATCATCGTCTTTACACTCACTCTAACTCTGCTCAATATCATCATCATCATCTTCATCATCATCTTCATCATCGTCTTTACACTCACTCTAACTCTGCTCAATATCATCATCATCATCATCATCATCATCTTCATCATCGTCTTTACACTCACTCTAACTCTGCTCAATATCTTCATCATCTTCATCATCATCTTCATCTTTACACTCACTCTAACTCTGCTCAATATCTTCATCATCTTCATCACCATCATCATCTTTACACTCACTCTAACTCTGCTCAATATCATCATCATCATCTTCATCATCATCTTCATCATCGTCTTTACACTCACTCTAACTCTGCTTAATATCATCATCTTCATCATCATCTTCATCTTTACACTCACTCTAACTCTGCTCAATATCTTCATCATCTTCATCATCATCTTCATCTTTACACTCACTCTAACTCTGCTCAATATCTTCATCATCTTCATCACCATCATCATCTTTACACTCACTCTAACTCTGCTCAATATCATCATCATCATCTTCATCATCATCTTCATCATCGTCTTTACACTCACTCTAACTCTGCTTAATATCATCATCATCTTCATCATCGTCTTTACACTTACTCTAACTCTGCTCAATATCTTCATCATCATCATCTTCATCATCGTCTTTACACTTACTCTAACTCTGCTCAATATCTTCATCATCTTCATCACCATCATCATCTTTACACTCACTCTAACTCTGCTCAATATCATCATCATCATCTTCATCATCATCTTCATCATCGTCTTTACACTCACTCTAACTCTGCTTAATATCATCATCATCTTCATCATCGTCTTTACACTTACTCTAACTCTGCTCAATATCTTCATCATCTTCATCACCATTATCATCTTTACACTCACTCTAACTCTGCTCAATATCTTCATCATCTTCATCACCATTATCATCTTTACACTCACTCTAACTCTGCTCAATATCTTCATCATCTTCTTCTTCATCATCATCTTTACACTCACTCTAACTCTGCTCAATATCTTCATCATCTTCATCACCATTATCATCTTTACACTCACTCTAACTCTGCTCAATATCTTCATCATCTTCTTCTTCATCATCATCTTTACACTCACTCTAACTCTGCTCAATATCTTCATCATCTTCATCACCATTATCATCTTTACACTCACTCTAACTCTGCTCAATATCTTCATCATCTTCATCACCATCATCATCTTTACACTCACTCTAACTCTGCTCAATATCATCATCATCATCATCATCTTCATCTTCATCATCGTCTTTACACTCACTCTAACTCTGCTCAATATCTTCATCATCTTCATCATCATCATCTTTACACTCACTCTAACTCTGCTCAATATCTTCATCATCTTCATCTTCATCTTTACACTCACTCTAACTCTGCTCAATATCTTCATCATCTTCTTCTTCATCATCATCTTTACACTCACTCTAACTCTGCTCAATATCATCATCATCATCTTCATCATCATCTTCATCATCGTCTTTACACTCACTCTAACTCTGCTTAATATCATCTTCATCTTCATCATCGTCTTTACACTCACTCTAACTCTGCTCAATATCTTCATCATCTTCATCATCATCATCTTTACACTCACTCTAACTCTGCTCAATATCATCATCTTCATCTTCATCATCGTCTTTACACTCACTCTAACTCTGCTCAATATCTTCATCATCTTCATCTTCATCTTTACACTCACTCTAACTCTGCTCAATATCTTCATCATCTTCATCATCATCATCTTTACACTCACTCTAACTCTGCTCAATATCTTCATCATCTTCATCTTCATCTTTACACTCACTCTAACTCTGCTCAATATCTTCATCATCTTCTTCTTCATCATCATCTTTACACTCACTCTAACTCTGCTCAATATCATCATCATCATCTTCATCATCATCTTCATCATCGTCTTTACACTCACTCTAACTCTGCTTAATATCATCATCGTCTTTACACTCACTCTAACTCTGCTCAATATCTTCATCATCTTCATCATCATCATCATCTTTACACTCACTCTAACTCTGTTCAATATCATCTTCATCATCTTTACACTCACTCTAACTCTGCTCAATATCTTCATCATCATCTTTACACTCACTCTAACTCTGCTCAATATCATCATCATCATCTTCATCATCTTCATCATCGTCTTTACACTCACTCTAACTCTGCTCAATATCATCATCTTCATCATCTTTACACTCACTCTAACTCTGCTCAATATCTTCATCATCTTCTTCATCATCATCTTTACACTCACTCTAACTCTGCTCAATATCATCATCATCATCTTCATCATCGTCTTTACACTCACTCTAACTCTGCTCAATATCTTCATCATCTTCATCATCATCATCATCTTTACACTCACTCTAACTCTGCTCAATATCTTCATCATCATCTTCATCATCGTCTTTACACTCACTCTAACTCTGCCCAATATCTTCATCATCTTCATCATCATCATCATCATCTTTACACTCACTCTAACTCTGCTCAATATCATCATCATCATCTTCATCATCGTCTTTACACTCACTCTAACTCTGCTCAATATCTTCATCATCTTCATCATCATCATCATCTTTACACTCACTCTAACTCTGCTCAATATCATCATCATCATCTTCATCATCGTCTTTACACTCACTCTAACTCTGCTCAATATCTTCATCATCTTCACCATCTTTACACTCACTCTAACTCTGCTCAATATCATCATCATCTTCATCTTCATCTTTACACTCACTCTAACTCTGCTCAATATCTTCATCATCTTCTTCTTCATCATCATCTTTACACTCACTCTAACTCTGCTCAATATCTTCATCATCTTCACCATCTTTACACTCACTCTAACTCTGCTCAATATCATCATCATCTTCATCTTCATCTTTACACTCACTCTAACTCTGCTCAATATCTTCATCATCTTCTTCTTCATCATCATCTTTACACTCACTCTAACTCTGCTCAATATCATCTTCATCTTTACACTCACTCTAACTCTGCTCAATATCTTCATCATCTTCTTCTTCATCATCATCTTTACACTCACTCTAACTCTGCTCAATATCATCATCATCATCATCATCTTCATCATCGTCTTTACACTCACTCTAACTCTGCTCAATATCTTCATCATCTTCATCTTCATCTTTACACTCACTCTAACTCTGCTCAATATCTTCATCATCTTCATCTTCATCATCATCTTTACACTCACTCTAACTCTGCTCAATTTCATCTTCATCATCATCTTCATCATCTTCATCATCTTTACACTCACTCTAACTCTGCTCAATATCATCATCATCTTTACACTCACTCTAACTCTGCTCAATATCATCATCATCTTCATCATCATCATCATCTTCATCATCTTTACACTCACTCTAACTCTGCTCAATATCATCATCATCTTCATCATCATCTTCATCATCATCATCGTCTTTACACTCGCTCTAACTCTGCTCAATATCATCATCATCTTCATCATCATCATCATCTTCATCATCTTCATCATCTTTACACTCACTCTAACTCTGCTCAATATCATCTTCATCATCATCTTCATCATCTTCATAATCTTTACACTCACTCTAACTCTGCTCAATATCATCATCATCTTCATCATCATCATCATCTTTACACTCACTCTAACTCTGCTCAATATCATCATCATCATCTTCATCATCATCATCATCTTCATCATCATCATCGTCTTTACACTCGCTCTAACTCTGCTCAAACATTATTCCTCCAAATTTTGGCTGATTTGTCATAATTAAAGGAGAAGTGTGTAATTTTTATTATTATTAAATATGAAATATTTTATTTATTTACTGTTTTAATATAGCATTTTAATATTATGTAGAAATATTTTCGTAATATTTTAAAATATAATTTCATAATATTTTTCCCCATTAATTTAGCAGCTTACTAAATTTAGTATCTACAGTTTCACTCTGGATAGACTGCACAAGTTTTTAATGTGAAAAATGCACACTTCACTTCTCCTTTAACCCATCAAGTGTAATGCACATTGCATTTTATATGAACTAAATGGATGTCAAGTGGCAAATATGTGATTTCATACATCATTATCTTTATTTGATCATGTTCCCTTTATCTGTGGCTTGAGGTCCTTCAGGTGGAGACTGAATGTATTGTCATATTTGAGATGCGTTTATGGACTGATACGGCTTATAAACAGTGCATTTATAGTTTTTATGTATCGTGTATCTCTCAGCTGTATATTGAGACCCACAGAGAGTCAGTGATTTCATAGTAAACACACGTTATGTTTGAATAGTGATGCATGCTGTGGATACTTATCTAAAACAAGCTCATAATGCACCTGTGAGCTCAGATGTGTGATTGTTTTATCACTCTGTAATAACACATATGAAGGAGAGCTGTGCGTATCCCAGCATGCAGTGCACATGGTCTGTAATCCACACAGGCATCA
>CM041807.1:14057893-14082893 GCA_023376895.1 Aspiorhynchus laticeps
TGATTTAAGGTGTTTTATTAGAAATGTGGCGTCAGGGATTAATTGGCGTGATGATTTCTCCTCTCGTAGAGTTCATTCAGAGATGAGAAACATCACACTGTGTGCAGATAATGACTGAGATCGTTAACTTCACTTTCACACTTAGATCCCAGTCAGAACTTAACACCTGATAAATGAACTAGTTTATCAGCTATTGCAGGACATTCTCTGTAAGCAAAAACAAAATAAAAAAATTGCATATTTATTACAGACGGAGCTATTACTGAAACTAAAACTAAAACCATTAAAAAACACAAATTATTACTTGAAATAAAATAAATGTTAACTGAAATAAAAAATATTACTAATATATACAGTATATAAATATATATAATACACATATATAAAAAATAACTTTTAAAATAACTACTAAAAATGAAAAAAAAATTTAAATCTTTGAAAAAGAAAATAAAAAAAAATATTGAAAATATTAATAAAAACTATAAAAGTATCTCAATGATACTAAAATATCACTGGTAATAGATAATTGTAGATTATGATATAGTATGCATTTTTTTTTAATGAATTTTTTTAAAGCCTAATTTGCCAAAAAAATTGGAAAAAAATATTTTTAATTAGTTAATTAATTAGTTAATTTAAAAAAAATAGTTTTCAAAGCATTGTTTACTGGCTTGTTTAAAACCACATGCTGTTATTATTGAAAATAAATGTTGAATAACTATGATAATTTTATTATTGTATGAACTGTTCCTTTAATATTACCAGGTCTGATGAGAAATATAATGCTGTGAAATGTCTAATAATGTTGGTTTGTGAGCAGGGAGCTAAAGGAGAATCTATCATTGGACCCCCTGGTCATCCAGGACCACGAGGACCCCCTGGTGCACCAGGTTTCGGGAGAACCGGTGTTGCTGGACCTCCTGGACCTCCAGGACCTCCTGGACAACACGGATCCGGTACGAAAACCCTTGTAAACCTGTATTTCCCTCGTCTTCAGGTCACTGCAGGTCAGGAGGTTCACGTATTTGTTTGTGTTGAACTCCTCCCGCTGAGCGTCCTCACAGCTCTTCATCTCACCAAACACTTCTGCTGATGTCATCTTTGATATGCATAGAGTTCATGTTGTTTCAGGCGTGATGATCCCTGGCCCTCCTGGACCCCCCGGACCCCCGGGACGAGCCGCTGAGGCCTCCAGCGCCGTGAGTCTAAACACAGTCTGATCAATCACTCAGTCATGTCTCTCTTACACAAACACTGAGATGTTCACAATACACTCATATTTCTTCTTTCATTCAGATAGATGGGTCACACTTTATATTAAGTGGTCTTAACGACTATGTACTTGCATCAAAAAATAACTACAATGTACTTATTGTGTTCATATTGCATTGCAAAACACATTTCTATAAATATACGGGTAGGTTAGGGACGGGTTTGGTGGTATGGGTAGGTTAAGGTGTAAGGGATGGGTCAACAGTGTAATTAATTACAGATGTAATCACATGCAGGTATTTTTAAATAGAAGTACAATGTAAAAACATGTATGTACACAATAAGTGCATTGTACTAAATTATTAATTTAAATATAAGTACATAGTCGTTAAGGCCACTTAATATAAAGTGGGACTGAAAGATGCACTGCTTGGAAACATAACCCAGCTTTACTCTCATAATTTCTAAAAATACATAGTTTTAAATAAGGGAATAAAACTTAGCAAATGCTTTAAGACCCTCCAAATACACAATTATTTTATTCATTTATTATTCATTTATTCTGAGTAAATTTTAAATAAATTTCAGAAATTCTAGATTTAACTATTTTTTTGGGGAATTTTTTTTATGGAGGTTTATGGAAGTAAAATTAATTTTTTTGTGCAATTTTTTTTTTTGAGTAATATCTGTTGTTTTGTTAAAAATAAATATGTATGTTTTATAAATGTGTACTGTTTTTGAACAAGCATGAGGTGTTAATTTATTAATCGTGATAATATTAATCATTAGATATTAATTTGAAGGAATGTAATTAATTGCAATGGGGTTAATACTGATAATTCTCATATTATATATTACTATAAATTTAATCCAATGATATATTAAAATAAAATTTCAATAATTTCATGTAAGCCTATATATATATTTTGGATAGGTAATTTTTTGGGGGTTTGATTTTATTTTTATTTATTTTTTTGTGATTTTGAAATTTCAAAGAATTTATTTTTAATTAATAAAAAAGTGGTAAATGCAGTAATACAAAAAAAAATTTTTTTTTCCACATTCACTCATTAATGAGAAGCTGCCGATCATGTACAGTACAATAAGTTATGAACGTTTTATAAAATAATGATTTTTTGGCTCAATACGTTGAAAGAACGCACTGATTTATGAACAACAGACTGTAAAAACTCACTAATGTGAGAAACACATTTACATTGATCTTCACTGTAATTCACCAACAATCAACATTTTAGTTGCTTCAGTCAACACTTATGCTGGAAACAGCAGCATAATCATCTAAATATACATCATTCAGTGTTCCTCAGAAGAAAGGAGCTCGTGACTGACGTGCTATGGTTTATTTGACTGTGTTAAATGTGTGTATTTCTGCAGGTCAGGAGATATACGAGTCTGCAGGTCATGAGACGGCAGTCTGAGGTCGAGGACGGGACGCTGTCTTTCGTTACTGACACCAGTAAACTCTATATAAAGGTTCCCGGAGGCTGGAGAGAGGTTCAGGTAACTCTCCGAATCAAATCAGTCATTTCACAGCTTGTGTTGAGTTCTTCACAGATTCATGAGGTGTTTGTTCCACAGCTCGGCGGACTGATCGAGATGTATTCGTCCCCCGTTCTCTCACAGAATGATGTAAGGACTGCATTTTACATCTTATTCAACACATTATATAAGACACAAACTGTCTTAAAGGGACAGTGCACCGAAAAATGAAAATCCTGTCATTTACTCACCCTCAAGTAGTTCCAAACCTGTATGAATGTCTTATAGTATGTGAAGATATTTTGAAGAAAGTTTGTATTTAGGCTGTTTTGGGACACCATTGACTTGCATAGTAGGAGAAAAATACTGCTCTGTTTCCCTCATTCTTCAGCAGAACAAACACAGGTTTGGATCTACTTGAGGCTGAGTTTTCATTTTTGGGTGCACTGTCCCTTTAAGATGGAAAAAGTGAGCGTCTGAAGTGTTTTTACAGCGTGTGTGTGTTTGTGTTTCTGTGTTCTCTGCAGGCTGAGCCTCTGATGCTGAGCACACAGCTCCGTCACACACACAGAATACACTCCGGAAGCGCGGTAAGACTCTGGAATAAATACATTTACACAACAGTATAGGAGCTGAGGTCAATCAGAGCCGGCATCATTTACACTCTGGCTGTGATGCAGCATTGTGTCTTTACCACGTTAAAAACATTTGATCATTTCTGTAGTAAACACACACAATTACACTCTTGCTGCGTCCCAATTCACCAAATAGTATTCAAAAATAGATTTAGTGTGTCCCAAATCATAGTATGTTTAAAGAAGTATGCCAAACATTCCCGGATGGTCTATTACATCAGGTTAGAATTGGAGACCGATGCACACTCTAACTGCTAATATTACCCACAACACACTGCGCTGTGGATTAGAACTACAAACACGCATAAAAAGTGTTAAAAAACTACAAACATGGCGGATATTCGCGACCGACAGACAAGTAGAGAAAGGGATTTGAGTGAAAAATAACCAATGTCTAATCTGATTAAAAAATATTTATTTAATATTATCCATGTTATATTTCATCTGCAGCAACAATGTGAACTTTTATAATGATACGTTTGGTCATTAACTTTGAAATGCATCATTATGCAACACAAGAGCAGAGTTCTCAGCATGAAAGACCTGCGATGTGCTTCTTTATTTCTCTCCAATACAGTAGGAAATCAAATTAAACGACATGTGGATGATGTTAACTGTGATGAGATGATTAACAGGACAGTTTAAACACTGACGGGATGCACGTAACTAAGCAACGGGATGCACGTAACTAAGCAACGGGATGCACGTAACTAAGCAACGGGATGCACGTAACTAAGCAACGGGATGCACGTAACTAAGCCACGGGATGCACGTAACTAAGCCACGGGATGCACGTAACTAAGCAACGGGATGCACGTAACTAAGCCACGGGATGCACGTAACTAAGCCACGGGATGCAAGTAACTAAGCCACGGGATGCACGTAACTAAGCAACGGGATGCACGTAACTAAGCCACGGGATGCACGTAACTAAGCCACGGGAGGCACGTAACTAAGCCACGGGATGCACGTAACTAAGCCACGGGATGCACGTAACGATGCACGTAACTAAGCCACGGGATGCACGTAACTAAGCCACGGGATGCACGTAACTAAGCCACGGGATGCACGTAACGATGCACGTAACTAAGCCACGGGATGCACGTAACTAAGCCACGGGATGCACGTAACTAAACCACGGGATGCACGTAACTAAGCCACGGGATGCACGTAACTAAGCCACGGGATGCACGTAACTAAGCCACGGGATGCACGTAACTAAGCCACGGGATGCAGGTAACTAAGCCACGGGATGCACGTAACTAAGCCACGGGATGCACGTAACTAAGCAACGGGATGCACGTAACTAAGCCACGGGATGCACGTAACTAAGCCACGGGATGCACGTAACTAAGCAACGGGATGCACGTAACTAAGCCACGGGATGCACGTAACTAAGCAACGGGATGCACGTAACTAAGCCACGGGATGCACGTAACTAAGCCACGGGATGCACGTAACTAAGCAACGGGATGCACGTAACTAAGCCACGGGATGCACGTAACTAAGCAACGGGATGCACGTAACTAAGCAACAGAGCGGTCCGTTAAAGACGCAGCTATGACGAAGTAGTATGTCCCAAAGCTTGCCTACTCAAAAGTATGTGCTTTTTCTTCACAAAAAGAGTACATACTTTTAGGGCGTAGTATAAGTAGGTGAATTGGGACGCAGCATCTGTGTACCTTTTTAAGCGGTTTTACTATGATTGCACAGAGCAGCAGCAAGCGCGTGAGGTTGTCATGGCAACCAGATACATTGCATGTGAATTACTTATAAAGACTGCGCTGTCTATTTCTGCTGCGCTACCAATAAACACGTCTAATATAATGCGCTATAAACATGTTTGCCAACAGAATCGCAAAGTAGACTAACCCTCTGGGGACTGAGGTGATTTTGGGGCCCTTGAGATGTTTTGACATGCCCTGATATTTGTGCTTATTTCAGCTACTAATGACCAACATGTATTTGTTTTTGTATTCAGCACAAACTTTGCTACAATATTATGTGACCAAGATGGATGTACATGTTTGTATTTTTTTAGAAAAAAAATATTATGCGTGGTTAGTAAGTTTTGGGAAAAAAAATGTAGCTGAAATAAGGCCATAAAACCCACACTAAATAGTCCTGAATAAGACTTTAGAGTTATCAGTCTTGTCGGCTAGAATATTTACTTCACAATTAAGTGAGAATCATTCTGCTTACTCATTTACAGAAAACAATATATTGATTAAAAAATTAAGACATGTTTTGTGATTGAAAGCCTGTATGCGAGGGAGTGACAATGTCCTTGAATATTAAGTGATTCTCACCTGAGACACAAAGGGCCCTCCCCTAAAGCTGCTAATGGCCCATCAGTGTGACTGACTTTGAGGCAGGTAAGAGAGAATGTGAGGAGATTGAACAAATGTTTTTTTAAATTATTTGTATTTTATTTACAACACCGTATAATCAAAACATACATAATGAAGGTCAAAGACACATTATTGTGCACACTGATCTAACCACAGAGATGTGAACAGACTTTGAGTCATTCCTGCAACAGATTCTGTTCAACAAGTGACACAAGTAAATCATGCCTGATATTTACGTGTGTTATTTGAGTGTTTCTGCTACTTTCCATGGATTCAAGAAGAAAAAAAACGACATAATCAGTGGTCAAGGAGCTTGTTTTACCATATAATATCAGTGTAGTTGGACATCTGATGTTGGTACAGCACAAAAACAGTTTGGGAAAAAAGTAAACTTGCATTAAAGTTTGAGTCACAATAACACGTTAACTAATGCAAAAAAAAGAAACATTACTTACTCATCAGATCGCTCTTCTCTTCTGGATGAACTCTTGCTCTTATTTTGAGGCAAATCCAGCTTTTATTCAGCGTGTCTTCTTCCAGAAACGAACAGTAATGTTAGCGCGAGGAATGATCTGGCTTTGTTTGTTGTTGGGCGTCTCCTTGAGCACGCGGCTCACGTGGTTATTTACATATGAACGCGAGGGGGCGGGATCGCATTAGAAATAATGAGTTAGACGGGACAGACTGAACATCGTGTTGGTATCATACGGATTACTTCATCACAGAATGTTTGTTTTCGATAAGACTTACTTCATTTGAAAGTAGACACTTCCAGCTTTCTATAGATATAACTCTCATGTCCGTGTGTTGAGTTTTCGCTGAGTTACAGTTCATTTTAGTGACGTATATTGAAGAGCAGCTTGCGGAGACAGAGAGCGCATCCTGTTTGTTTTCTTTTTTTTTTCCAAAACCACAAAGTTTTGTTGTATTCGTGAGTGTACACAAAAAAATAGACACTTCAAAGTTTCAATTGATGTATAACACTTATCTGTACGACCAAAATCGACGGAGTATTTTTAATGTCTTTTGCACTGGTCTTAAAAAAAACGAGTTGGTATCGCCGGCGATACAGCCGTCCCATTAAATCAACGAGTGAATTACACTGCTTTTAAACAGATATCTGTTGGACATGATTCAGTTAAACGCACACAAACAGATTTAGTAACGTTAAATCTTACTAAAAATGGCAGATTATATTTTCTGAATAGGGCTGTCAGACCATTAAAATTACATGATGTGTCGATTAATTAATCGCAAAATAAATTTGACTGTGAAAATACCCACAAAAGATTATTTAAAGCTATTTTTGTGTTAAATGAAAGTATCAAGTAGACGTTACAAATTGTAGCTTTAGAAAAAAATATATTTGATTTGATTAAACATAAAATGTATTACACATAAACATTTAGGCTACAACGTAAACTATGGAACATAAAAGAAGATCGTTTGAGTAAAATATTATATTTTTTGTTCATACAATGAAAGTCATTGGTAACCAAAACAATCTTCAAAATACTTTATTTTATGTTCCACAAAAGAAAGGTTTGAAACGACAAGTAAATGATGACAGAATTGACATTTTTGGGGTGAACTATCCCTTTAATGTTTTTATTTTTATTATTTTTTTAATGAAATAAACTCTAAATAAGAAACTAAATCTGCCAGCGGTGAATGTGTTTATGAGTCATTCATTCATTCGATTCGTTCAAACAGATGATTCATTCAGGAATGAAGTAAACGGTTCTTTGAATCATTGATTCATTCGATTCGTTCAAACAGATGATTCATTCAGGAATGAAGTAAACGGTTCTTTGAATCATTGATTCACTCGATTCGTTCAAACAGATGATTCATTCAGGAATGAAGTAAACGGTTCTTTGAATCATTGATTCATTCGATTCGTTCAAACAGATGATTCATTCAGGAATGAAGTAAACGGTTCTTTGAATCATTGATTCACTCGATTCGTTCAAACAGATGATTCATTCAGGAATGAAGTAAACGGTTCTTTGAATCATTGATTCACTCGATTCGTACAAACAGATGATTCATTCAGGAATGAAGTAAACGGTTCTTTGAATCATTGACTCACTCGATTCGTTCAAACAGATGATTCATTCAGGAATGAAGTAAACGGTTCTTTGAATCATTGACTCACTCAATTCGTTCAAACAGATGATTCATTCAGGAATGAAGTAAACGGTTCTTTGAATCATTGATTCACTCGATTCGTTCAAACAGATGATTCATTCAGGAATGAAGTAAACGGTTCTTTGAATCATTGATTCACTCGATTCGTTCAAACAGATGATTCATTCAGGAATGAAGTAAACGGTTCTTTGAATCATTGATTCACTCGATTCGTTCAAACAGATGATTCATTCAGGAATGAAGTAAACGGTTCTTTGAATCATTGATTCACTCGATTCGTTCAAACAGATGATTCATTCAGGAATGAAGTAAATGGATCTTTGAATCATTGATTCATTCGATTTGTTCAAACAGATGATTCATTCAGGAATGAAGTAAACGGTTCTTTGAATCATTGACTCACTCGATTCGTTCAAACAGATGATTCATTCAGGAATGAAGTAAACGGTTCTTTGAATCATTGATTCACTCGATTCGTTCAAACAGATGATTCATTCAGGAATGAAGTAAACGGATCTTTGAATCATTGATTCATTCGATTCGTTCAAACAGATGATTCATTCAGGAATAAAGTAAACGGTTCTTTGAATCATTGATTCACTCGATTCGTTGAAACAGATGATTCATTCAGGAATGAAGTAAACGGTTCTTTGAATCATTGATTCACTCGATTCGTTCAAACAGATGACTCATTCAGAAACTAAACACCGATGTGTTGCTCAGAGACACACAACACTTCTGCTGTGGCTTTAAAGATAATATGTTCTCTGCAAAATTGAGCAAAAACACATAATATTGTGTTTAAAATATATCAACTTCATATTTACTGAACCGTTGTATAAAATCACATTTAAACTCGTGATTCGGGACAAAATCAGAACTGGTCTCATATTACTCTCGCTGCTCGTGTGATATCATATAATATAAATATGAGACAAAAACACATACGGGCATTTTTTGCACCAATATCTTGAATATTAGAGCATAACTGCATTTATGGAGTTGTTGCCCTGCATTATATTTGTCAACAGTCAACTGTATGAAATGTAAGATATACACATACAGATTAGTGTTAACTGCGTTAAAATATTTAATCACTTTATTTTTTCATAACTAATGAAGTTAACGCATTAAACTGACAGCCCTAATTCTGAAATCTATTTCTAGGTTCTGTACTGTATGCATTGAATTACATTTGGATGTAAACGGTACTTTTTTGGTTTGGGACAATATATTGAATATTCACAACACTTATATTTACACTGATTATTTTGGAAGCATAAACAACATTGTTGATTCAATAATTCAGTTAGTCATCACTCTTTTAATGTACACCAGTGGTTAGATATTGCAATGTTTTTGGAAGAAGTCTCTTCTGTTCCCCAAGGCTGCATTTATTTGATCAAAAATTACACTAAAAACAGTAATATTATGAAATATTTTGATCTGTTTTCTGTGTGAATATATGTTAAAATGTACTTTATTGTTGTGATCTTAGTCTTCAGTGTCACGCTCCTTCATAAATGTCTTTACTGTTACTTTTGATCAATTTAATGCATCCTTGATTTAACTTCATTAAAAACAATCTTCCTGACCACAAACTTTTGAACAGCAGTGTATTATTAAATATGTAATATATTAACATATTTGACTAAATATATACAGAAATAATTAATTTATGTACATTTTCCCCAAAAAGTATTTTTTGTTTAAATAAGTACTATTTATTTATAATCATTTTTGGACACTTTGGCTACAATTTCATATATTAATGTGTATGCACTGTATACACAATATTAAAAATAATGTATATTGTTAATATATAATGTGTATATATGAGAAATATTAAATATTCAAATATCAAAAAATCTATATCATATAATATATTGGTGCATTTAAATTAATATTTACTAAAAACAGTGTGGAAAATATGCCTTACATTTTTTTTCACTAGACTAGATGCAGTAATCAGCTTGAATCTGCATGTTTATGATATACAGTGTGTTTATAAGAGTTCCTCTGATTAAAGAACGAGAGAGAGAATAATTTAAGTCATTTCAGAGCAAATACATAAATATTGGTGTATATTGAATATCAAGGAAAGGATGTGTTCATATAGTGTGTGTGAGGTGATGTGTGTGTGTGTGTGTGTGTGTGTGTGTGAGTGTGTGTGAGGTGATGTGTGTGTGTGTGTGAGTGTGAGAGAGAGTGTGAGTGTGAGTTTGAGTCTGTGTGTGTGAGGTGATGTGTGTGTGAGGTGATGTGTGAGTGTGAGTGTGTGTGTGTGTGTGTGAGTGTGTGTGTGTGTGAGGTGATGTGTGTGTGTGTGTGTGTGTGTGTGATGTGTGAATGTGTGTGTGTGTGTGTGTGAGAGAGAGGTGTGTGTGTGTGTGTGTGTGTGTGTGAGGTGATATGTGAATGTGTGTGTGTGTGTGTGTGTGTGAGAGAGAGGTGTGTGTGTGTGAGGTGATGTGTGAATGTGTGTGAGAGAGAGAGTGTGAGTGTGTGTGTGTGTGTGTGAGTGAGTGTGTGTGTGTGTGTGTGTGATGTGTGTCTGTGCTGGAGTCAGCAGCGGTCAGTTGTGTGTGTTTATATGTGTGTGTTCAGTGTTTGGCTCCTCTCTCACATCTGTCCCATGATGCTCTCTGACTGGTCTCAGCTCACAGATGTTCTCAGGCTGTCGTCTGCAGAGAGAGATTTGAGATTAGTCATGGTTTGGTTGATCATCAGGTCTGTGAAAGCGTCCCTGCGGCGTCCAGAACTCCCGTTTTAGAATAAATTATGGTTCCGTCCATCTGCTGTTGGTGAAGATCGTCCAGCGTGTGTGCGTGTGCGTGTGTGTGTGTGTGTGTGTTTATATACCGGTGGGGACTTAAAGCTGAATACACACAGCCTCATGGGGACTTGTGTCACGGTGGGGACCTAAATTGAGGTCTTCATGGGTAAACAAGCTTATAAATCACACAGCATGACGTTTTTTGAGAAAATCTAAAAATGCACAGTCTCCTGTGAGGGGTAGGTTTAGGTGTAGGGTTGGTGTAGGGCAATAGAATATATGGTCTGTACAGTAGAAAAACCATTACGCCTATGGAAGTCCCCACAAGGATAGCCAAACAAGTGTGTGTGTGTGCTGAGGTGTTTATACTGTTCTCAGTTCCTCCGCCGATGCGATCTTTCACAACTGCCGATGACAATAGTTTGGTCGACTAAAGAAGAAAATCTCCCTCAACTAGTATTGCAAACTATTCAGGGAACCCTCTCATTACTATATTAGAGGTTATAATTAACCGCAGAGCCCGAACTACTGTTTGTTCACATATAATAATATAATAACAGCACATAAGGTAGTTTCCATAAAAACTGGTCTTCATGTCAGATTTATTCAAACATACTTTGTAAATAACTCTAGTGTTTTAGTGAGCCCTGGATGACGCTCCTGAGGTGAATATATAGTGATATATTGATCATAAGCGGTTTTATTCTTTAGGTTGAAACACTGATTGATTGAATACATGAGACAGATGCACTACGAATAACAGATAAAACACAGATCTGGCAACCCTTGAATGAACTACGAGTGATTTATAGGGTCAGATAGAATCTGTGTTAGCACTTATTTATTTATTTTTGTGAGATTGCATTAATGCATTATTATTGTGTTAACTTTGACTGCCCTATATTCAACACAACACTAATTGCAGAGCAGATAATTGCTTTCATTGGCCAGTATACCAGAGCTTCCCTTCTATACACATTTGTAGCATTTTTGTGGATTGTGATGGTAAGTTATGATCATATTTAATATTGTCAGGTGAATTTGTGCATGCGAGTCCAGTCATTTCAATAGGAATATAGTGTGAGGATGAAAGATTTCCAGGTTGCATCACATGCCTGGTTTGAAAGAGGCTTCTGATAATAGACAGCTGATGTGACGCTGATGTCTGGCTCTGAATGAATGTGATATATGTGCTGACACACGTGTGCTTCTCCTGTGTGTCTCAGCTGAGGTTAGTGGCTCTCAACACGCCGCTGACGGGAAACATGGGCTCCGTCCACTCCGTTAATACACTCTGCAGGACTCAAGCTCAAGCCATGGGCATCAGAGACGATTACAAGGCCTTCCTCTCGCACCACCTACAGGACCTGATTGAGATCGTGCAGCCCATGTACCGAACAAACATGCCGATCGTCAACCTGAGGGTAAAGCGGCTTTCTGTCATTCTTACTAATAAATCATGTGCTCAACTATAGTGAACGCTTCTCAATGTGTTTTCATCTGAATGCTGTGTGACCCTGGAGCACAAAACCAGTCATAAGGGTCATGAGATTTATGCATCATCTGAAAGCTGAATAAATGAGCTTTCCATTGATGTATGGTTTGTTATGATAGAACAATATTTGAAAATCTGGAATCTGAGGGTGCAAAAAAATCTAAATATTGAGAAAATCATCTTTAAAGTTGTTCAAATGAAGTTCTTAGCAATGCATATTACTAAGTTTTAATATATTTACGGTAGGAAATTTACTAAATATCTTCATGGAACATAATCTTAATATCCTAATGATTTTTTGGCATAAAAGAAAAATGTATAATTTTGACTCATACAATGTATTGTTGTCTATTGCTACAAATATACCTGTGTTACTTATGACTGCTTTTGTGCTGCAGGGACACATGTTTGTTTTGTTCTTGGTGTGAATATGTCTTAAAGGGATAGTTCACCCAAAATATCAAATCATTTAGTCTCTCATGCCGCTCCAAACCAATCTTTTGTTGTGTGCTGTGTTTGATTCACTGATAACTTTCCTCTCTAGTGAGCTGGCAATGATCATTGAGTCGAGATCAGATCATTTCCATTTATAAACAAATCATTGTTTTGTGCAGCAGATCAAATGATTCACTGAAAGCTTTGTGGATGAATCAGTTATCACTGCTAGTGTCATGAACTCAAGAAGAGCAAACGAGGATGCCAAGATTTTACTCAGGAACAACATACTGTTTAAAAGTTATGAAATTAACACTTTTATTCATCAAGGGTGCATTAAATTGATCAAAAGTGACATTTATAATGTTACAAAAGATTTCTATTTCAAATAAATGCTATTCTTCTGAACTTTCTATTCATCTGTGAATCCTGAAAAATAAAATGCATCACGGTTTCCTCAAAAATATTAAAGTTTTCAACATTGATAATAATAAGAAATGTTTCTTGAGCAGCATATTATTATGATTTCTGAAGATCATGTGACACTGAAGACTGCAGTAATGATGCTGAAAATACAGCTTTGATCACAGAAATAAATTACTGTTTAACACATATTCACATAGAAAACAGCTGTTTTAAATCATAATAATATTTCAAATTTTTTACTGTATTTTTGAACAAATAAATGCAGCCTCTGTGAGCATAAGAGACTCAGAAACATCACAAAATATTACCAACCCCAATCTTTTGAACACTAGTGTATGTATTGATCTGTACACAAAGCTATCAAATCATGCTGTTATTGTGTCTTTCAAAGCCTTAAAGAGACAGTTCACCTAAAAATCCACCATTTACTCATCCTCAAGTAGATCCAAACCTGTATGAATGTGTTTGTTCTGAACACAAAGGAAGATATTCTGAAGAAAGTTTGTTTTGGGGCACCATTGACTTCAATAGTAGAAGAAAAATACTGCTGTTTCCCTCATTCTTCAGAATATCTTCCTTTGTGTTCAGAACAAACACATTCATACAGGTTTGGATCTACTTGAGGATGAGTAAATCATTTATCTCTTTAAAGCCTCAGTTATGAGAGAAGGACAGTCGTGAGGGTGAACTGTCTCTTTAAGAGTCTGAAGCGTCTCATATCTCTGTCTCTGTCTGCAGGGTGAGGTTCTGTTCAAGAACTGGGACAGCATCTTCTCCAGCCACCTCCTGCCTCCCAGCGTCCCGCTGTACTCCTTCGACGGCCGAGACGTGATGAGCGACCCCTTCTGGTGAGAAACAGCACTTCGCCAGCTCTCTGATCCAATCACACGCTCCACAGCCTCCTTGATTCAGCGTTGCCAACTTAGCAATTGTGTTACTAAATTTAGCAACTTTTCACACTACTCTAGCAACCTTTTCTTCCAAAAGCACCTAGTAACAAATTTAGCAATTTTTAAAATTTATTTGGCTTTTGATAAGTGAATAAAAAGGCACATTTTCCATCCAAATCACACAAAAAGAGGAAACCAAAGATGCTTTGCAATTGTTCAATTTATTAGTAATAACAATTGAATAAGTGTTCAATTATGACACACTTTGTTAGTAGCTTGTACCTGTGATTGTTGATCAATTAGTACACAGTACAAAGGAAAAGATACTAATAATTTTCCAGGACATTATCTATTATAACCCTGAAATCCGAAATAACTTAAAATACAGGTAAAAAAAACAATACGCAAAATTATTTCATATTAACATGCCCTATTTTTACAGTCTTTTCTTAGAGTGTAGCACACTAACTAACTACTAATACACTGCTTAAAGCATAATTGTTGTCAATTTGTTGAAAATGTGTAGTAGTTTACTAACTATTAAAAAAGCTTAAGTTGTAGTCATTCAAAGATGTGTAAGTGTATATTTTAATATTATAGTTTTTTCCTGAGGTTTGATGTTGTGACACAATTTTGCGTCCTGATTATGTAATCCTTAAAGGGGACCTAACGCACAGTTTCACCCAATCTCATGTTAATCTTGAGTACCTATAGAGTAGTACTGCATCCTTCATATCTCCAAAAAGTCTTTAGTTTTATCATATTTATAAAAGAAAGATACAGATTTACGATTCTCTCCGAAAAAAGCCGAGCTCCTGGAGGCGTGCCGTGTGGGCGGAGCTAAAGAGTGGAGGTGTGCCGTTTGGGCGGAGCTAAAGAGTGAATGTGTGCCGTGGGTGGAGCTAAAGAGTGAAGGTGTGTCGTGGGCGGATCTAAAGAGTGAAGGTGTGTCGTGGGCGGAGCTAAAGAGTGAAGGCGTGTCGTGGGCGGATCTAAAGAGTGAAGGCGTGTCGTGGGCGGAGCTAAAGAGTGAAGGCGTGTCGTGGGCAGAGCTAAAGAGTGAAGGCGTGTCGTGGGCGGAGCTAAAGAGTGAAGGCGTGTCGTGGGCGGAGCTAAAGAGTGAAGGTGTGTCGTGGGCGGAGCTAAAGAGTGAAGGTGTGTCATGGGCGGAGCTAAAGAGTGAAGGCGTGTCGTGGGCAGAGCTAAAGAGTGAAGGCGTGTTGTGGGCGGAGCTAAAGAGTGCAGGTGTCGTGGGCGGAGCTAAAGAGTGAAGGCGTGTCGGGGCGGAGCTAAAGAGTGAAGGTGTGTTGTGGGCGGAGCTAAATAGTGAAGGCGTGTCAGGGGCGGAGCTAAAGAGTGAAGGTGTGTTGTGGGCGGAGCTAAAGAGTGACGAGCACTTGCTCCGATCGCCAACAAAACACAGTCATTTGATGGCGTTTCACTCACCGTCTGCAGTTCTGAATCATGACCGGGATCTTTTATAGCTGGGACCGCTCCATCTTTCAGTATTAAACGATGTGCAAATCCAGCGTCGAATTGGGCCTTGTTTATAAAACGTTCGTCAACAAAACACTTGAGAAACTCCATCGCTGCCCCGGGAAAAACAAACTATATCCACTGTTCACGTAACGCTGGGTTGTTTTGGGAAGCTGAACAAGGTTATCTTTCCCTCACAACCTAAACACACTTCTTTAGAGACGTTCTTCCCGAGCGAGTCCCGTGCAGCGCTGCCGATTGAAGCGTGTTGATTGGCTGCTCTCGCTCCGGTCGATGCGTGCAGGGGCGTGTTCTTCCGGGAGAAATGCCCATATAAGGAGTTCCACCGTCGTTTACGTCATCAAGAACAACGATCGAAAAAACTCTCCGAAACTTGTACGAAGCCGGAAGTGAGATTTTTTTGCACAGAAATACTCTGTTATACGTCCAAATTGTTTTTTGAAACTTTGTCCATGCTTAGCATGATAATCAAACTCTTTACCAGTGTAAACAACTCTGAATGCATGAAACAGCATTGTACCCCCCCCCCCTCTAATGAATAACAATGTAATTAAACCTGACTAAATCAGTCGACTAAAACCAGACTAAAGCAATTCATTTGACTGAGATATGACTAAAACTAAATGGCATTTCAGTCAAAAGACTGACTAAACTGAATCATATTTGAATTTGTTGTCAAAATGAACACAAAATAGGGCATGTTAATATGAAATAATTTTCCGTATTGGTTTTTTACCTGTATTTTAAGTTACACATTTCGGATTTCAGGGTTATAATAGATAATGTCCTGGAAAATTATTAGTATCTATTATTAGTATCTTACTATTATTATTACTGTTAGTGTTTAGTGTTATCTGTATGCACCAGGGAGTAAGAGAGTAACGCAATTTCAATTCTCTGTATGTATGTACGGTACATGTGGCAGAATTGACAATAAAGCAGACTTTGACTTGACTTTGACTAATGACATCATAATGTCATTTAGCAACAAATCGACCTTCTTTTAGCAGCTTTCTCTGAAAATGATATGTCAGCACTGGCGTGATTTGTGTTAAGCACGTTTCAGGCAAACTTCATTAACTGCTCAGACTCTAGTGAAGATCTGCAGACGTTCAGCCGCGGACCACAATCTTTCATATTTCTCCACCCGTGTCTTTTATTTTTGGTTGTGTGTTTATGTGTATTTATACTCCAGGCTGGTAAATCTATCGTGGGATGAGGCCGTGGCGGTGGAGCAGTAATTGTGGTCGGCTCGTAGCCGTTTTAAGCTTGTTTGTGAGGTTTGTGGATGTCTTCAGGAGAGTTTCTGTGTGAATGCAGGGAGCAGAAAGTGACATAAAGCTTCAAAACATCCAGTTATTTACATCGTTTAAACACTAAAACTTGCATTTTTATAATTTAACACTTTTATTATTATGGGAAAGTGTTATTTTTGACAGCAAATTTAAATTTGATTCAGTTTTAGTCAGGCTTTTGACTGAAATGCCCTTTAGTTTCAGTCATATGAATTGCTTTAGTCTGGTTTTAGTCGACTAAATATCAGTCGGCTGGTTTAGTCGGGTTTAAGTACATTGTTATTCATTAAGGATTTCTCTAAAACATCAAACTCATTATATGTTCCTGGAGAAACCATCTATTAATCTGTTAATATGAATGATAGTAAGGTTTGAACATGCAATGCAGTGACATATAACATGTCTTTATTTATCTTAAAATTAGATCAAATTAGAAATAAGATCATGGTGCGATGCACAGATTCATATTCACATGCACGGTACATTCTGTGAATAATCCACACAATCAACATCATTTTCTGTTATGAAAATTTAAGATTTAAAAATGTTATTGTCTTATTTTTATCAGTAAAAACTGATACATTAGTCATTAGCACGGTGGAAATGTTACTTTTAAATGTTCTTTGAGCATTCTGAAACAAGTAACGTTTGAACGAAGATACATTTCAGAAAACAAAGCATTCTATAAATAATGTGTTTCTGCGAATGCTTTGAGAACATCATTAAACCTGTAACGCATTAAGCGTGTGTTAATGTTCCTGGAAGGAGGTTTGTTGATGAGTTTCTGTGGAGTGAAGCTTTAGTTCTTCAGAGGGTTTTGTGAAGCTGAATGGCAGATGTTGTAATGATCCTGGTCCACACCATAACTTTATGATGCTTTAGTGGTGAATTTGTATGAATGATCTGGTTAACGGATGGACTTTCATAATTACTGCTTTATTAGACGCATCATATATCCAGTACAATTCAAACAGCAAACTTATTTGATGAAAAACACAGTAAAACAGTGAAATATTATTAGAATGTAAAACAGCTGTTTTCTATGTGAATATGTGTTAAGCTGTAATTTATTTAAATGATCAAATCTGTATTTTCAGCATCATTACTCCAGTCTTCAGTCACATGATCTTCAGAAATCATAATAATATGCTGATTTGAAACATTTATGATTATTATCAATGTTGAAAACAGTCGTGCTGCACAATATTTTTGTGGAAACTGTGATACGTTTTATTTTATAAAGGATAGTTCCGGTCCTTGATTCTGATTGGCTGAGCCACGTTCGAAGCTGTTGTAGATTACAAAGTAACACACCTTTGTTTACGTTTGTGTGTTGCTCGGCAACCACTTTGTTGCACCCACAGCTGTTTCTGAGGAACTACATTGTTTGGTGGAAGAATACTGTTTTTATTATTAGCATTAATGTAGTTTTATTTTGTGAAACGTTATTATGTATATGGAATAACTGTTTTATAAAGACAATAATCCTCGTGAAGCCGTGGTTTACAGTGAGTTTATTACGCTTCGCGTCGCCCCTTAGCTGTTATACATTCACTGTAAACCACGGCTTCTTGAGGCTTAGTGCTTTAATTCAGGATTCACAGATGAATAGAAAGTTCAAAAGAACAGCATTTATTTGTTGAACATCGAGTGCCTCGGCTTGTGTGTGTGTGTGTGTGTCTGTGTGTCTGTCTGTGTGTCTGTCTGTCTGTGTGTCTGTCTGTGTGTGTGTCTGTCTGTGTGTGTGTGTGTGTGTGTGTCTCTCTCTGTGTCTGTCTGTGTGTGTGTCTCTCTCTCTGTGTGTGTGTCTGTCTGTCTGTGTGTGTCTGTCTGTCTGTGTCTGTGTGTGTGTCTCTCTCTCTCTGTGTGTGTGTGTGTGTGTGTGTGTGTGTCTGTCTGTGTGTGTCTCTCTCTGTGTCTGTGTCTGTGTCTGTGTGTGTGTCTGTCTGTGTGTGTGTGTGTCTGTCTGTGTCTCTCTCTGTGTCTGTGTGTGTGTCTGTGTCTGTGTGTGTGTGTGTGTGTGTGTCTCTCTCTGTGTCTGTGTGTGTGTCTGTGTGTGTGTCTGTCTGTGTGTGTGTGTGTGTGTGTGTGTCTCTCTCTGTGTCTGTGTCTGTGTCTGTCTGTGTCTGTGTGTGTGTCTCTGTCTGTGTCTGTGTGTGTTTCTCTCTGTGTGTGTGTGTCTGTGTGTGTGTCTGTGTCTGTGTCTGTCTGTGTCTGTGTGTGTGTCTCTCTCTGTGTGTGTGTGTCTCTCTCTCTGTGTCTGTGTGTGTGTCTGTGTGTCTGTGTCTGTGTGTTGGTGTAGGGCAATAGCACATACAGTTTGTACAGTATAAAAACCATTACGCCTATGGGATGTCCCCAGTTTTCACAAAAACAAACATGTGTGTGCGTGTCTCTCTCTCTCTGTGTGTGTGTGTGTGCGCGTGTCTCTCTCTGTGTGTGTGTGCGTGTCTCTCTCTCTCTCTGTGTGTGTGTGTCTCTGTGTGTGTGTTCCAGGCCTCAGAAGGCGGTGTGGCACGGCTCTTCACAGAGAGGCAAGCGTCTGTCCGCTCTGAACTGTGAGTCGTGGCGAGCGGCTGATATGGCCATCACCGGTCAAGCGTCGTTCCTCTACAGCGGCTTACTGAACCAGCAAACACGCAGCTGCTCCAACCGCTTCATCGTCCTGTGCATCGAGACCAGCCACGAGCACCACAGAAGATGGCAGCACAGATACTGAAGCAGTCCGTCTCGGGCTCTAGCCACATGAACTCTAACACAGCCGAAGCCGGCGCTCTCGAATGTAAAGTGTGCTGGCCGACTCCCAGCGATGGACCTTTCATGTCATTTGGATGCACTGTATTTTTCATATTGTATTTTTGTTGTTGATTTTCCCCCAAAAAAGTATTTTTGATCACGTCATTTATTTGTTTCTTATTCTGTTTGTATTTAATTTAATTTCAGTGTTTTATTTATACAGTGACCGCACATCTTTCAAAATTGAGTATGGATAAATATGTAATTTAACTGTTTGAATTAAATATGCATTTTTTTATTTTTGGATACTGCATCCATTTCACTGAGATCGCAATCTGTCTGATTAAGATATCAGATCAGCATCAAATCACATTTTTATACATTTTTTTTTTAACGCAAGTCAATTGAAGCAGTGTTTGTCTATTGAATAAAACATTTTTTTTCAAATTTGATCTTTAAGTGGTTATTATTTTCATATTTGACGCCGGTCCACAAAACCAGTCATAACGGTAATTTGTTTTAAATAGATAATCTTTCCATTGATGTATGGTTTGTTATGATAGGACGATATTTGGCTCAGATACAACTGTTTGAAAATCTGGAATCTGAGGGTGCAAAAAAAAATCTAAATATTGAGAAAATCGGTCACTTTTGAAACAGAAAAAATTCTGTTTTGAATTTTTTTTTTGAATCACAGCTTCATCGGAATGGTACGAAACTTGGTGACTTTTATGGCATTTGGAATGTGAACACAAATAAATTGAGGGCTTGATTCGAGCTAAGTGGTCAGAAAAAAACGTCTCACTTGTGGTCTTCGGTCAAAAATGACCGACCATAGGAAATGAATGGGAAATTGACAAAAACACAAAAATTCTGCAAACTTTTGTGTGTACAATCTACAAATCTGCCACAATGCAGAAGAAAAGTACACAGCAATGATGGGGTGAAACTCTAAAACATCAAGAGTGCAAAACCAACACATCCACTCACACACACACGCGTACACACATACCTATGAACTGATGTGACTGTAACACAGCAAATATATAAAATAAAAGCAATAATTCAACTACAATGCGGTAAAAAAGTGGACAGCAAGGAAGGGGTTACACTGAAACATCAAGAGTGCAAAACAGACACATACACACACACACACACACACACACACACACACACACACACACATATACACATACAGACACACACACACACACACACACACACACACATACATACAGACACACACACAGACATATACACACACTCACAGACACACTCACTCACACACACACACACACACACACACACACTCACAGACATATACACACACTCACAGACACACTCACTCACACACACACACACACACACACACACAGACATATACACACACTCACAGACACACTCACTCACACACTCACTCACACACACACACACACACACACACACACACACATACACACACACACTCACAGACATATACACATACACACACACACACACACACACACTCACACACACACATAAATATACACATTCAAATGAATTGGTATGGTTTTAACCATATAGCAAACTGAAGTAAGAGGTTGAAATCAGATCAGACCCAGAAGGATTAAGCTGTGATAAAACATTCCTGTTCAATTTTGTTACTTTTTATAGAATTGTAATATTTTGTGTAACAAAATGCTGTCTCTGTGTTCAGGTTTGACTGTAGTAATAATAAGTCAAAAACTGACGCTTTAAATCAACATTTCAAACCAAAAAAAAAATCTAAACCTTTACAAAAAGTTGTCTTTGAAAATGTCTAAATATTAATCCAAACTTAATAAAAATAAGTATTTATGTCTAAAAACAATTAGAGAATTTATAGGACTTTTATATAGATCTATATGGGCATCTATGAGCTAAACCACGGAATTGCAGATGTTTTTCTTCCCACCAGACGGCACTAATCTGGCTTCAGAAATTGGATTTTAAAGACATTGACTCTATTTTAAAATGAAATACTGCCATAATTGAAAAGCAATATAATTTTTTTTAATTTTTTTTTTTTTTTATTATTTTCAATGGGAAAATTTGATCATAATTATTGAATAAATATTAATTAGTACCATGAAATTCTCTCAAAAGAAAAAAGAAAAAATATTAAACAAAAATATGTTACATTGATTTTACTGAAGATCACACGTGTGACTCCCAAATAAGGAGCACCAGAGGGTTTTAAAGTTGTCCAAATGAAGTTCTTAGCAATCTCAAAAATTAAGTTTTGATATATTTACGGTAGGAAATTTACTAAATATCTTCATGGAACATGATCTTAATATCCTAATGATTTTTGTCATAAAAGAAAAATCTATAATTTTGACTCATACAATGTATTGTTGTCTATTGCTACAAATATACCTGTGTTACTTATGACTGCTTTTGTGCTCCAGGGACACATATTGTGCTGTTTATTCAGAAAGACTGGCCTGTGGTAAAGCAGAAGGTGAATGTTGTGTGGTCAGTGGGAATCTGAATGGAGTGTTTGCACCTCTCTCTCTCTCTGAGCTGGCATGAGTTGGGTTTGCCACCCTCAGACTGGCACTAACACAGCATTACATCAGCCGCAGCACATCATTTACCAACAGACTCCTGTTTCTCCTCACAGAGGAATGTTGTGGGAAACAATCATGTAAACAGTGGCTTTAAGAGGTCTGAATTAATATGAATTTATTGCATATGTCCTGGCTTCACATCAGTTTGACGTTATCATTGGTCTTTTTAGCTTTTTATTTGAAATGTACATTTCTCATTATTTATTGTAACAAAACAGCATCCATAGACTTATTTTATACTTTATATTACACTTTTACTATTAGTTTAGTTTTATTATGCTCCAAAAACAATTACAAGACATTACTTCCATGCCAGTCGTACTATAACTTTTATTTTATTCATTTAAATTGTTTCCCAGAAACAATGTAGAATATATAAATTTGCTTGATGACAAAAATTGTCCTGAAACTCTCTGGCTCTCTCTCAGGACAGTACATTTTATATTTATGTTTTATTTTAATATTAATATTATTGCATTACACAGTCTTGCTATTGAGTAGAAAAGTAAATCTCTGGAATACCTGATTCTGATTGGTCAATCGTGGCATTCAGCAATAAGAAAAAACAACTTTATGAAACATCTTCAAATAACAAATATACATTATCATTGTTAAATACAGCTGCAATAAACCCAAGGGGGGGGGGGAGGGGGGTAAATTAATATATATCAAGCAATTTACCCTTTTCAGCTACTTTTAAGAATTTAAATACAATATTTACATCATTTTTGAATGCCACAAAATTTGGAGCAGCTTAAATCACGCAGTGCTGTATATCAGTCCGCTCTTTCACTCAAACCGGAACTACTTTCATATCACACCACAGACTCCAAACTTTCACCAAATTGCATCACAGTTATCGTTTGTAGTGAACATGACCTTGGAGGAGTTCAGTATTAATATAACTGTCATATTGTAGCAGTTTTTGTCTATGATTGTTTTGTACAATGTAACGGACTATTTCCTTTAGTGGAAGCTTTAAAGTACAGGTAAGATTATGGGATCAACTCAAATGTGTGGAGTGATCAGCTGTGTGTCAGTCCTGCTCTGTGATTGGCTCGTGGAGGCTCATTAGGGTAATGAAGGTGATGTTTGCTGAGGATAAATATGGCAGTGGTTTCATATGGCCGAGCTCTAGCTGTGCACGTGTGAAGCACATTGGAGAATCAGTGCTGTTTCCTGATGCTCTTTCATCTGTTTCAGGCTCAATGCCACAACAAACACCAACATTTCCATTATGAGTATTAATTACAGCGCCACGCCGGACGCAGGGCAGATCCGGCACTCAACTTATAAAGGAGCTCATTAAATACTCTGATTTCCCAGAAAAAGTCATTACAGTCTCCAGTTTTAGTTTAGCTTGGAACACCTACTGTAATTATCAAGTTATATCGGTTATGTCTGGTCTCAATAGGCTGTTATTACCATGATAAACAGTGATGTGAATGTACGGTGTCCTGCCCATCAGAGCACGATAATAGAGCTCAAAGCAAACAGCAGCACATGCCATAGAAACACTATCAAACCTCAATCATGGCTTCTCTGGAAGCGTTGTGTGTGTGTGTGTGTGTGTGTGAGAGCGAGAGAGAGTGTGTGTGTGTGAGTGCGTGAGTGTGTGTGTGTGTGTGTGTGTGTGTGTGTGTGTGTGTGTCTGTGTGTGTGTGTGTGTGTGTGTGTGTGTGTGTGTGTGTGTGAGTGAGAGTGTGTGTGTGTGTGTGTGTGTGTGTGTGTGTGTGAGTGAGAGTGTGTGTGTGTGTGTGGTGTGTGTGTGTGTGTGTGAGTGAGTGAGTGTGAGTGTGTGTGTGTGTGTGTGTGTCATGTCTGTGTGTGTGTGAGAGCGAGAGAGAGTGTGTGTGTGTGTGTGAGTGTGTGTGTGTGTCGTGTGTGTGTGTGTGTGTGTGTGTGTGTGTGTGTGTGAGTGTGTGTGTGTGTGTGTGTGTGTGTGTGTGTGTGTGAGTGTGTGTGTGAGTGTGTGTGTGTGTGTGTGTGTGTGTGTGTGTGTGTGAGTGTGTGAGAGAGTGCGTGAGTGTGAGAAAACTCACGCCACAGCCACAGATAGGATATTTTTCCCTTGCATATCTTTGAATATGGTTTTTATTTTAAAGTGGCAGGCTGTGAATCAGTGCTGATCTGAGAAGGTCAAAGGTTGTATTTTCCGCTGGAGGATGTGTTTGGGAAACAGTGGCCGTCTGTTCTGATATGAAGACCTGAGGAGCAGAAGAGAGCAGGTCACGTGAATCATACACAGATGCCACAAACCACAGATTTCTGATATTCTTGAAGCACCTGTTCTGATTTCTGTTATTTATGTTTTATATCATAAATTATGCCCAGCATTCAGATCCACATACCAGCTTGATGGACTAGAATAGCAGTGTTGGGAAAGTTAATAATGCATTACAATATTGCTTTACTCCATAAAAAAGTTTACTCCACTTTTTTTGCAAAGTAATCAATTTAGTTACTTTTGCATTACTTTCTGTCATCTTTATTTTTAAATTAAGTTCTATTTTTTGGCAACTGTAAAAGCCCTTTCACACCAAAAGTGAAGTGAATAAGCCTCAGGCTGAAGAGTCTGTCTCTTACTCCTGATAGAAGAGATATCTGTCACTCAATACATGGCAAACAAAGTAACTCATGTTACTCATTTGAAAAAGTAACTCTGATATTTTCTTGTAAATTAAAAAGTAATGTGTTACTTAACTAGTTACTTGAAAAAGTAATCTGATTACATAACTTACATTACTTGTAATGCGTTACTCCTGACACTGTAGAACACTATCTATCTGTCTGTCTATCTGTCTATCTATCTATCTATCTATCTATCTATCTATCTATCTATCTATCTATCTGTCTGTCTATCTGTCTATCTATCTATCTATCTATCTATCTATCTATCTATCTATCTATCTATCTATCTGTCTGTCTATCTGTCTATCTATCTATCTATCTATCTATCTATCTATCTATCTATCTATCTGTCTATATCTATCTATCTATCTATCTA
>CM041807.1:14092893-14100393 GCA_023376895.1 Aspiorhynchus laticeps
ATAACTACAGTGAGATCGTGTTGATATTTAGTCTGAACTACAGTAAGATCGTGTTGATATTTAGTCTAGAACTACAGTAAGATCGTGTTGATATTTAGTCTAGAACTACAGTAAGATCGTGTTGATATTTAGTCTAGAACTACAGTAAGAGCGTGTTGATATTTAGTCTAGAACTACAGTAAGATCGTGTTGATATTTAGTCTGAACTACAGTAAGATCGTGTTGATATTTAGTCTAGAACTACAGTAAGATCGTGTTGATATTTAGTCTAGAACTACAGTAAGATCGTGTTGATATTTAGTATAGAACTACAGTAAGATCGTGTTGATATTTAGTCTAGAACTACAGTAAGATCGTGTTGATATTTAGTCTAGAACTACAGTAAGATCGTGTTGATATTTAGTCTAGATCTACAGTAAGATCGTGTTGATATTTAGTCTAGATCTACAGTAAGATCGTGTTGATATTTAGTCTAGAACTACAGTAAGATCATGTTGATATTTAGTCTAGAACTACAGTAAGATCGTGTTGATATTTAGTCTAGAACTACAGTAAGATCATGTTCACACACAACGCTCTGATTTCTGTCACCATGGCAACACCAGAGCTGTCACTCAATACATCAGAAACAAAGTAACTGCTGTTACATATTTGAAAAAGTAACTCGGATATTTCCTTCTAAACTAAAACATAATGTTACTTTACTAGTTACTTTAAAAAAGTAATCTGATTACCTAATGCGTTACAATATTGCGTTACTCCCTAAAAAAGTAACTAATTACATTACTTAGTTACTTTTTATGGAAAGTAATGCGTTACAATATTGCGTTACTCCCTAAAAAAGTAACTAATTACATTACTTAGTTACTTTTTAAGGAAAGTAATACATTACGTTACTTTTTAAATCTGGGAAACAAAGTAACTGCTGTTACATATTTGAAAAAGTAACTCAGATATTTCCTTCTAAATTAAAAAGTAATGTTACTTTACTAGTTACTTTAAAAAGTAATCTGATTACTTGTAATGCGTTACCCCAGCACTGATTCTACACACACTGTTTCTTTGACTCTTTTCGTTACAAGGTTTATTTTGGATGTTTTTAGACTCGTTCTCATGATCCGCTGAGACTGAACAAAACCAACACCTCCACCTAAACATGTGCAAGCCATTACAGCTCACGGACTCGTTTAGGTCTTTGTGAAGGCGTTGGATCTGCGTGGACTGCACTCGCTCCATATTCTGAGGCGTTTGATGTTATGTTATTGGGTTTGAAGAGCCAGTGGTGTGGCGATCCAGCCTCACGTGCTTTGCTTCTGATTGCAGACATGCGTGTATCTGCCGGACATGTGTACAGTGTAATGCCTTTCATGTCCTTTAAAGCCATCTGGCACTTTCATGTCATTATGAACATTCAGAACATGTTCTCAAATACTGAGTCCAGGGAACGATTTTGTAGTAAATATCTTCATGCTATAGTAAATTCATCTGTTAGTGGCGTTCCAGAGAGATGTTTAATTAATGGCTCCCATATGTCTTCATGAAGCGTGTTTATTCTTATCAGGTGTTTTTGAAAAACCTTTAATTATAAAAATAACCCTTTTTTAATTTGTAAATGCAATTTCAACAGATTAAAAGTTTTTGGCCCTTTTTTTTTTTTTGCAGTTTGGCTACAACAACTAAATCTTTTTGTTGTTATTGTTGTGTTTTCTTTTTTTCTAATTGAATGCAAGCACATGATGTTATCAGCATAACAATTTGAGGAAAAAATAATCTTAAAATGAACATTAATGTCTTAATATTTGGTTTGCATGCACTCCACAGATTTTCCAGCATGGTGTGAGATGATCCGAGTTTTTTTGGAAGTGTGCTTCTTGGTTAATTCCGTATTTCAGCGTCTTTACTGTAGTTTCTTTCATATTTATTTTTTTTATGCATCTTGAAAGAATTCCCATTAATTTCTGCCAAATCAGTAATTTACATTTACATTTATGCATTTAGCAGACGCTTTTATCCAAAGCGACTTACATTGCATTCAGGCTATACATGTTTTATCACTGTGTGTGTTCCCTGGGAATCAAACCCACAACCTTTGCGCTGCTAACGCAATGCTCTACCACTGAGCCACAGGAACACTAATGTCAGTAATTGACAGTAAATGAGCTCTGACTGCAAAAAATGCTTTTCTTACATAGATTTTTTGTCTTGTTTCCGGCCAAAATATCTAAAAAGTCTTAAATCAAAGAAGGATTTTCTAGACGAGTAAAAATAATCGTCTTGTTTTCAGAAATTAAGTGAGTTTTGTTTTCTGTATGACATAAGATTATTTTTTTTACCACATTGGCAGATTATTTTGCTTGTTTCAAGCAAAAACTCACTTAATTTTGACTAGTTTTTTCTGAAAACAAGACAATTATTTTTACTCGTCTAGAAAATCCTTCTTGATTTAAGACTTTTTAGATATTTTGGCCGGAAACAAGACAAAAACTCTAAGTAAGAAAAGCATTTTTTGCAGTGCTGGTTTTGTCTCCAGTTTTTGGAGACTGTTGCATGCTGTAAAAACCACAAACTGGACATTGCAAGCCACTCAATCATCGTCAAACGTTCTTCTTGACTTCGTTTGGCATTGTTTTGTGCATATTATACAATGCAGTGGTCTCTGGAAGTGATTCTGAGCGTTTAACACACGGATCACTCGGCTTTGGCTTTGCAATTGCATTAGATCTTCATATCAGCTGAAATGATGAAACCGTTGGATATTTAACATGTCACCCTCTTGGTCAGTCTGTTCTTGTTGATGTCAAACTGCGGGGTTATTAATGCACAGGAAGTGACCTTTGACCCGCGGGCTTTATTCTCTCCGAGCCTGACACGCAGGAATGCAGAAAAACAGAGCAGAATCAGCCGCCATTCACCATTGTACAGCTACGAGCTCTTAAATTGTAAAGACGGGGCACAGAAGTGCTATTGAGATGGATCTCTAACTGGACAGACGCAGAGGTTTCGGCTGTGAAGGAAAGAAAACATGCTTTGAGCTCAGAAGCTCCTTTAGGTTCGCCTCAGAAGTTCCTCCGTGCTGCAGCAAACACTGAGAGTTCAGAGCTTTCATTACGGTTTGGTTGAGGAGTAAACGTCAGTCTGAAGCCGAACCCTGTGCTTCTCGTGCTGGACAATAAGCAGCGTGTTTGGACGCTTGGTGTGTTTGAGATGAACTCCTCCATCGTCACACTTCACCAGGAGAAAGCTGGGAAGTCAAACTGCACAAACACACTGTGCTCTTTCAGGATTTTAATCAAAAGGTGAAGTGTTTTAGTTAAATTGTGCTAAAATACTCTTGCAATACTTATTCAGTGCTGACAGCATTAATCTGAATCCGCTGTGTGAAACAGACCGAGTGTATTTCGATTACAGAACTAATGACTCTAAAGATTTGATTCTTTTGAGTGAATCAAACACAAAGCACAATCAGTATAGTTTGAATAGCGAATCAAAGACACAATGTGTGTTCAGTGAAGACTCTAAGGAGTCTTTTGAGTGAATCAAATCTATTGTCTGACCAGTGTGTTTTAATTACAGAACAAATGATTCTAATAATTTGAATCTTTAGTTGCACTCCATATATTTGATTCACTAGTGTTGGATAGTTACAGAACTAACGGCTCTAAAGATTTGGTTCTTTTAAGTGAATCAGTCACATAGAGCTCAACCAGTATAGGTTGATTCCCAAACAAATTGATTCTCTCTAATATATCGGTTATTTTTAGTGATCAGTCACATAGAGCTCAACCAATATAGATTGATTCCCAAACAAATTGATTCTCTCTAATATATCGGTTCTTTTTAGTGAATCAGTCACATAGAGCTCAACCAGTATAGATTGATTCCCAAACAAATTGATTCTCTCTAATATATCGGTTATTTTTAGTGAATCAGTCACATAGAGCTCAACCAGTATAGATTGATTCCCAAACAAATTGATTCTCTCTAATATATCGGTTCTTTTTAGTGAATCAGTCACATAGAGCTCAACCAATATAGATTGATTCCCAAACAAATTGATTCTCTCTAATATATCGGTTCTTTTTAGTGAATCAGTCACATAGAGCTCAACCAGTATAGATTGATTCCCAAACAAATTGATTCTCTCTAATATATCGGTTATTTTTAGTGAATCAGTCACATAGAGCTCAACCAGTATAGATTGATTCCCAAACAAATTGATTCTCTCTAATATATCGGTTCTTTTTAGTGAATCAGTCACATAGAGTTCAACCAGTATAGATTGATTCCCAAACAAATTGATTCTCTCTAATGTATCGGTTCTTTTTAGTGAATCAGTCACATAGAGCTCAACCAGTATAGATTGATTCCCAAACAAATTGATTCTCTCTAATATATCGGTTATTTTTAGTGAATCAGTCACATAGAGCTCAACCAGTATAGATTGATTCCCAAACAAATTGATTCTCTCTAATATATCGGTTCTTTTTAGTGAATCAGTCACATAGAGTTCAACCAGTATAGATTGATTCCCAAACAAATTGATTCTCTCTAATGTATCGGTTCTTTTAAGTGAATCAGTCACATAGAGCTCAACCAGTATAGATTGATTCCCAAACAAATTGATTCTCTCTAATATATCGGTTCTTTTTAGTGAATCAGTCACATAGAGCTCAACCAGTATAGATTGATTCCCAAACAAATTGATTCTCTCTAATATATCGGTTCTTTTTAGTGAATCAGTCACATAGAGCTCAACCAGTATAGATTGATTCCCAAACAAATTGATTCTCTCTAATATATCGGTTCTTTTTAGTGAATCAGTCACATAGAGTTCAACCAGTATAGATTGATTCCCAAACAAATTGATTCTCTCTAATATATCGGTTCTTTTAAGTGAATCAGTCACATAGAGCTCAACCAATATAGATTGATTCCCAAACAAATTGATTCTCTCTAATATATCTGTTATTTTTAGTGAATCAGTCACATAGAGTTCAACCAGTATAGATTGATTCCCAAACAAATTGATTCTCTCTAATATATCGGTTCTTTTTAGTGAATCAGTCACATAGAGCTCAACCAGTATAGATTGATTCCCAAACAAATTGATTCTCTCTAATGTATCGGTTATTTTTAGTGAATCAGTCACATAGAGTTCAACCAGTATAGATTGATTCCCAAACAAATTGATTCTCTCTAATATATCGGTTCTTTTTAGTGAATCAGTCACATAAAGTTCAACCAGTATAGATTGATTCCCAAACAAATTGATTCTCTCTAATGTATCGGTTCTTTTAAGTGAATCAGTCACATAGAGCTCAACCAGTATAGATTGATTCCCAAACAAATTGATTCTCTCTAATGTATCGGTTATTTTTAGTGAATCAGTCACATAGAGCTCAACCAGTATAGATTGATTCCCAAACAAATTGATTCTCTCTAATATATCGGTTCTTTTTAGTGAATCAGTCACATAAAGTTCAACCAGTATAGATTGATTCCCAAACAAATTGATTCTCTCTAATGTATCGGTTCTTTTAAGTGAATCAGTCACATAGAGCTCAACCAGTATAGATTGATTCCCAAACAAATTGATTCTCTCTAATATATCGGTTCTTTTTAGTGAATCAGTCACATAGAGCTCAACCAGTATAGATTGATTCCCAAACAAATTGATTCTCTCTAATATATCGTTTCTTTTTAGTGAATCAGTCACATAGAGCTCAACCAGTATAGATTGATTCCCAAACAAATTGATTCTCTCTAATATATCGGTTCTTTTAAGTGAATCAGTCACATAGAGCTCAACCAATATAGATTGATTCCCAAACAAATTGATTCTCTCTAATATATCGGTTCTTTTTAGTGAATCAGTCACATAGAGTTCAACCAGTATAGATTGATTCCCAAACAAATTGATTCTCTCTAATATATCGGTTCTTTTAAGTGAATCAGTCACATAGAGCTCAACCAATATAGATTGATTCCCAAACAAATTGATTCTCTCTAATATATCTGTTATTTTTAGTGAATCAGTCACATAGAGTTCAACCAGTATAGATTGATTCCCAAACAAATTGATTCTCTCTAATATATCGGTTCTTTTTAGTGAATCAGTCACATAGAGCTCAACCAGTATAGATTGATTCCCAAACAAATTGATTCTCTCTAATGTATCGGTTATTTTTAGTGAATCAGTCACATAGAGTTCAACCAGTATAGATTGATTCCCAAACAAATTGATTCTCTCTAATGTATCGGTTCTTTTTAGTGAATCAGTCACATAGAGCTCAACCAGTATAGATTGATTCCCAAACAAATTGATTCTCTCTAATATATCGGTTCTTTTTAGTGAATCAGTCACATAGAGCTCAACCAGTATAGATTGATTCCCAAACAAATTGATTCTCTCTAATGTATCGGTTATTTTTAGTGAATCAGTCACATAGAGTTCAACCAGTATAGATTGATTCCCAAACAAATTGATTCTCTCTAATGTATCGGTTCTTTTTAGTGAATCAGTCACATAGAGCTCAACCAGTATAGATTGATTCCCAAACAAATTGATTCTCTCTAATGTATCGGTTCTTTTTAGTGAATCAGTCACATAGAGCTCAACCAGTATAGATTGATTCCCAAACAAATTGATTCTCTCTAATATATCGGTTCTTTTAAGTGAATCAAACTCAAAGAATGCAATCTATTATAGGAAGACTGACTCTATTGAGTTGGTTGTGTTCAGTGGATCAAACGCTCTACTTGGTTCTTTTTAGTGAATCAAATACAACCAGTGTAGTTCAATTACTGAATTAATGACTCTAAAGATTTGGTTCTTTTAAATGAATTGAACACATAGAGCTCAACCAGTATATGTTGATTACAAAACAAACAACTTTAATGAGTTAGTTCTTATTAGTGAATCAAACATTTGTCAGTAGTATTTTATAAATATGACCCTGGAGCACAAAAGCAGTCATAAGTAACACAGGTATATTTGTAGCAATAGCCAACAATACATTGTATGGGTCAAAATTATACATTTTTCTTTTATGCCAAAAATCATTAGGATATTAAGATCATGTTCCATGAAGATATTTAGTAAATTTCCTATCATAAATATATCAAAACTTAATTTTTGATTAGTAATATGCATTGCTAAGAACTTAATTTAAACAATTTTAAAGGTGATTTTTTTCAATATTTAGATTTTTTTGCACCCTCAGATTCCAGATTTTCAAATATTGTTCTATCATAACAAACCATACATCAATGGAAAGATTATTTATTCAGCTTTCAGATGATGCATAAATCTCAATTCCGAAAAATTGACACTTATGACTGGTTTTGTGCTCCAGGGTCACATATAATAATGAATAGAATGTTACCACATTTTGTTTGTTAAATACAGATGCTTAATATATAAGCCGGTTATTAGAGTGTATTCATGCCACCTCTAAAAGAAATCTATTAAAATCAATGTAAACCCACCTTTTGCAAGAA
>CM041807.1:14105393-14112893 GCA_023376895.1 Aspiorhynchus laticeps
TGCGATAGTTCATAATAGTTCATTTGTTGAAATTCTGTTTGTTTTTTTCACCACTAAAAGAGACATAATTGCATGTTTATATCTCTTAATTCTCAATTTATATTCTGTTATTCTGACTTTTTTCTGAATTGCAAGGATAAAAGTCAGAATTGTGACATAAAAGCACAATTGCATTATTGATCTATATCTTGTATAGATGTCAGTGTACGTCTGCTGGTTGGTCAGATATAGAGACTGTCCTCTCCGTCTCATTAGCAGCCTGTAGGCTTCATCTCAGCCGGCCTGTGTGTATCTGTCATTGCTCATTACTCGTTCGGTATGTATCTGCCTGGTGTAATGTAAAGCTCTGAAGTGACTCGATGATGTTTCAGTGACACACTCACTCCAGCGGGGTCCATGGCTTTTATCAGTTTCCACAGCAGCAGTCATTTATTTGGTCTTCGGTCGGTTCAGACGAGCAGAGCGGTTATAACCCGGACTGAATGCTCCAATGCACCTTCAATTGTGTCATTAAAGTCCCAGCTCGTTAAGGGACCCCGGCCACAAAGAGAACACAAATTGCTCTGCTTCCTTCTGATAGCTGCCCTTTTATGCTGATCTGAGAACAGCTTCACCAATCTGAAATGCTTGAGTGACATCGCACTATTTACATTAAATAGCATCTTCAGAAACTCAAGGAAAGCTGTTCTGAAGGCATCTTTACTGAGTTCAGACTGCTCTGTGCCTTCTTTTTAAAAATGCATGCTTTATACAACATGAAAGTCATCCTAAACTATATTCACCTCAGCCCATAGTTTCAAAGTACTGTATGAAGTTGCAGTTGTGTGTAATGGAAACTTTACAGTGCAACGGTGGCATAGAAGCACTTCTGATGTGGCATGTAGGTGTCTTTACACAGCTGCTCAATGGTGGCATAAATGCATGTACACAGCCAATCTAAATGCATATTTTAAAGGAGACCTATTATGCACCTTTTTGCAAGTCTCAGGTGTCCCCAGAATGTGTCTGAAGTTTCAGCTCAAAATACCCCACAGATAATTTATTATAGCATTTTGAAGATGCCTATTTTAAGTGGAAGCAGAAACAGGCTGTTTTCGTGCATGTCTCTTTAAATGCAAATGAGCTGCTGCGCCCCGCCCACCCCCACAGGTATATTTGTAGCAATAGACAACAATACATTGTATGGATCAAAATTATCCATTTTTCTTTTATGCCAAAAATCATTAGGATATTAAGATCATGTTCCATGAAGATATCTTGTAAATTTCCTACCATAAATATATCAAAACTTAATTTTTGATTAGTAATATGCATTGCTAAGACTTCATTTGAACAACTTTAAAGATGATTTTCTCAATATTTAGATTTTTTTGCACCCTCAGATTCCAGATTTACAAATATTGTCCTATCATAACAAACCATACATCAATGCAAAGATATTTATTCAGCTTTCAGATGATGCATACATCTCAATTTCGAAAAAAATGACCCTTATGATTGGTTTTATGCTCCAGGGTCACATAGAATCTCAGCATATAATTGACGCCAAGCTCAGCAAAACCAATCTTATTCTGGTTAACCAGCGTTTGAGAAATAACGAGTCACTAGTTCATCACATCCCTTTAATAAGAGCTCTGCTGGTGACAACGGTGGCATTTTCAAGCCTTTCCCCTGTTATTGTTGAAGGGCACTTTGACCAGACGCTCTGGGAAGGAATTCTAGTGGCTTTTTTTGGATAGGAATAATGGTGAACTGCATTTTGTTATGATTTTATAAAGTTCTCTGAGGTTCTCTTATGTTAGAGTGATTTTTACATAACCCCCCCCCCCCCCCATAATTTAGAAGTAATAGGCTATTTTCTCTCCTGTTTTGAGTCTGGTATGTTTTTATAGGAGAGGTGCATTCAAGACTCGCAGGTAATCGCCCACTGCTGTGATTGGCCAACAGTTTCACTTATTATAATAATAGATGGATGCTGTGGTGATGTACTCTGAAAACAACAAACCATATAAATACTCCGTATATATCAAACAGTCTGGAACAGACAATGCAATAGTGGTAAAAACATGTTTACTCGACATTACTGATGGATCCAATATAGTTAGACTCAGCACTGCATCATCTTTTACTTTCAGTCTTCCCTGAAAAGCCTGCATTATACTCTCTTGTTTTTGGTAAAGCAAACAAACAAACACACAGTGATTCACTGATGTGATCTGGAGCTCTTTGCTAATGTTACCTCGCTGTGCAACGCGACTATAGACAACAGAACCCATTATAATCTGTGGTTCTGTCTGATGCAGCACATATTGACACAAATCCCAGACAGTAAACTGATGTCCCGTTCTATTTCTGACATACTCCATGCATTCGTGCTGCTTCTGACCTGAAAGAGAAATGGATGCACAACAGCACTCGCGTCCAATCTAGATACTGTGTTAGGATCACGAGGAAGGCAATATAACTTACACTACACAGTGTCTTGTAATATTGTAATGTAATCTGTATGGTTCTGTTGGAGTAATCCTGTGTTTGTGTCTCTCTAGTATTTCCTCTCCTCCTAATACAAGTGCAAATAACCAGGCAGCGATGCAGAATCGGTGGGCGGGGCTAAACAGTCAGCAGTGTAGAATCAGTGGGTGGGGCTAAACAGGCAGTGATGTAAAATTGGTGGGTGGGGCTAAACAGGCATCAGTGTAGAATCAGTGGGCAGGGCTAATCAGTCAGCAGTGTAGAATCAGTGGGCGGGGCTAAACAGGCAGTGATGTAGAATCGGTGGGTGGGGCTAAACAGGCATCAGTGTAGAATCAGTGGGCGGGGCTAAACAGGCAGTGATGTAGAATCAGTGGGCGGGGCTAAACAGGCAGTGGTGTAAAATTGTGGGCTGGGCTAAACAGGCAGTGCTGTAGAATCGGTGGGCGGGGCTAAACAGGCAGTGATATAGAATCAGTGGGGTGGGGCTAAACAGGCAGTGATGTAAAATTGTGGGTGGGGCTAAACAGGCAGTGATGTAGAATCAGTGGGCGGGGCTAAACAGGCAGTGATGTAGAATCAGTGGGCGGGGTTAAACAGTCAGCAGTGTAGAATCAGTGGGCGGGGCTAAACAGCCAGCAGTGTAGAATCGGTGGGCGGGGCTAAACAGGCAGTGATGTAGAATCGGTGGGTGGGGCTAAACAGGCAGTGATTTAGAATCGGTGGGCGGGGCTAAACAGGCAGCGATGTAGAAGCAGGCGTTGATCTTCTCCTGCAGAGGCGGGCTTTCGCCTCACTATTACGTCATAAAGTGGCACATTCCAAAGCGAGTTGTTTTCTGAGCATGGTTTCAATACAAGCTGTTTGTAGACTAATTCAATAATGAAATGCCTTTAACTGAAAATTGAGTGTTTAATCTTGTCATTTTACATTATTGACACTATTTTCCTATTTTGATATTGGAAAGCTGCTTTGACACAATCTGTATTGTTAAAAGCGCTATATAAACAAAAGTGACTTGACTTAACTAATGAGAAAGCTTTGAGTTTTGAAACTTACAGGATGTTTTTATAGTACATTGACCCGATATATGTAAAAAAAAACAAGGGGAATTTGATTTCCCAGTTCATGACTGCTTTAAAAGTAATGTGTTACCTCTATCGCTGGTGGTCCTCCTCTCTGTACTGAAAAAGTGCATCTGCTTTCTCTCTACTGTTAAACCCGTGAGTCATAGACCCTTCACTGACCTTCATCATTGTATGGACTAACACAGTAGAGCATGATTGGTTGCCTCAATTATTAGTCAATAACGAGGCTCAATTAAGGTCTACATTTATCAGTTCCTGCATTTTCTCGGAATCGAACCCTCAGTCTTGTGTTTCCAGGACTGGTTAGCAGCAGGTTAGCGTAGGGTTTATCTGTTCCAGTTGTGTATGTAGGCGCTCTAACCGAGGCTTTGATGGGATCCTCATGGGTGTCTTAGGAAGCGGTTCAGGGTCCGGGGTCTCGGGGCCCCACCTCGTGCTCTCGTCTGCTTCTCATTGCTGTTTGATCACCTTCGTCATAGCGCCTTCCTTTCAAGTGCTCTTCAATTCCCGCCAGCGTCTCTGGACATCAAATGTGCACTTTCACAAACACCCTTTACCCGTTCTCCCTCGCTCCCCGGGGAGCCTTCCCCGCTGCTGAGAACGCCTGGTGAAGTACTCGGGGGAAAGCAGCGGGTTTGGAGGGTGAAGTGGATGTTTAGGAGCGGTGAGGGGAAGATGGGTTGGAAGAAGGGAATTCCTTTGATGTGGCTTGTGGGTGGCATTATTACTATTCTTCAGAAAAACAGGGACACAGTAGCAGCGGAGCTGAAAACACTAGCACATGTTACTCCCTAATGCTGGATAGGGATCTGGTTCCCAGGGATCCGAGCTTGGCTGAACGGTCAATCATATGATATGATGCTCATTTTTGTTCTATGTATTAGAAATGCAATTCATGCATGCCTTGATTGACTTGAAAACACCTCTTCAATCATAAGCATGTTTTCAATTTAGAAATTTAAATTAATAGAAGTCATAGAAAATTCATTAATATTTTTTGGTGTCCCAAAAGTAAAAAAATGTCAGGGTTACACCAAAATAACAAATTAACATAATTAATATAACAATTAATTCTTAAGAAAAAAAAACTTATACATGATCTTCTTCTTATTATTATTTACAATAATTCATAAGCAGTTCTTTAAATAACATTAAAAAATATATATTTTTATTATTATTATTTGAATGAATGAATGAATGAATGGATGAGGCATTTATATAGCGCTTTATTGTGTATGGTTGTACACCCAAAGCGCTTTACAATCATGTGGGGGTCTCTCCTCAACCACCACCAGTATTATTATTTATAATAATTCATAAGCAGTAAAGCAGTTATTTTAACAATAACATTTAAAAAATATTTTAAATGATGATAATTATTATTATTAATAATAATAATTATAATAGTTCATTAGCAGTAAAGCAGTTATTTTAATAAAAACATTTTTTATATTTTATATTATTATTATTTATAATAATTCATAAGCAGTTCTTTAAATAACATTTAAAAATATATATTTTCTTTTATTATTATTTATAATAATTCATAAGCAGTAAAGCAGTTATTTTAATAATACATTTTTTTAATATTTTAAATGATGATAATTATTATTATTATTATTAATAATAATTATAATAGTTCATTAGCAGTAAAGCAGTTCTTTTAATAATTTAATTTTTTTTTAATATTATTATTATTATTTATAATAATTCATAATCAGTTATTTAAATACCATTTAACAATATATATTTATTATTATTATTATTTATAATAATTCATAAGCAGTAAAGCAGTTATTTTAATAATATATATTTTTTTATATTTTAAATGATATAATTATTATTATTATTAATAATAATAATATTTATAATAGTTCATTAGCAGTAAAGCTGTTATTTTAATAATAACATTCTAAAATATTTTAAATTATTATTATTAAGCAGTAATGCAATTTTGTTAATAATAATAATAATTGTTATATTTTAAATTATTATTATTATTAAATCTCAATAAAGATAAATAAATATGAGATACATATTAGATCATTTGACCTTTTATAATAAGGCAGTGTTAGTTCAGGTTGTAAATAATGGATATTGTTAAAAAAAAAATATTAATTATTTTTCCATTTTTCCCCCCTTGAAAAATATCTGAAAAATGTTATTAAATTAGCATTAGCACCAAACTGTTGCTATAATATTAGAAGCACACAATTTCCTAGAATATCATTATATGCTTTAACATTAAGATTTGTACTCATAGAAATTACTAAAGTAGTCAAACCTGTTCATTAGAAGGGGCGCCAATACTTTTGGCAATATAGTGTATATCCTTCCATTACACAACACAATCCTCACCATTTCCAGCCTCACCGGCTTCAAACAGCTCCATTGTGATTCATGCTGGAATAACAGAAGATGTGCAGTAAATCTTCCAGTCCAGTGGATCACAGACTTCAAAACAGCTTTTAAATGAACCTTTACACAGCTTTGGCTTCACGGCAGCAAACATTCATCTGTGGTTCTCAGTCTTTACTCAGACTGTGAGCGTATGTTTATCACCGCTTCGTCACGAATGCCATGCGAGCCATCAGAGGAGCGACTGCTTTTCATTTAGTGGCTTTACTTCAGAGACAATGGAGGTCAGTTCCTCAACCTCAGAAGAACAACAGCGGCAGATTTACTGCACATCCAGCGTGGTGTCGTCTCCATAAACCATCGCCTCCTCTTCACCGGCGGGATGAAAGGAAAGACTGGTGTGTCTCTCTTCATTTAAAACAGACGCTCGGAGACAGAAAGCAGAGCTCATCCAGAACTGAAGAAGAGCACTCAGCAGTGAGACCCGGAGACGAGAAGAAACAGATCAAATCACGCTGATGAAAGGATGAGACGGCTGAGATCAAAGCACTTCATTTTGATAATGACGACGTTCTCCGGAGGAGCATAAACAGATGAGAATATGTTTTTCTAAAGTTTTACACAGCGAAGCACAGAAGTCACACATCTGTCATATCCTCACATTCTCACCTGTGTTTGATTCTGACGCTCAGAAGATCATGTGCACAGAAACGCAGCTTTGCAATCATTTGTCAACAAAGATGCTTTCTACGAACCACATTTTTGACTATTTCTTATGTTTTTCATCTGCTTACACACTAAATCTTTCCTTGTCACTAGTGTTGCTTTCGTCAACGAAAATTATGACTAAATATCATCGTCAACGAAGCTTTATCACGTGACGAAAACGAGACGAGACGCAACGTAAATGCTGGTCATGTGACGATGACGATAATTAAATGTATAATGCAATATTGTTGACGAATAAAAACGAGACTAAATGTGGTAAAAACGATGCTAAAATGTCTCTTCATTTTCGTTGACCAAAACGAGACGAAACGAAATGTTATAACGTTATTTCGTCTCGTTTAGTCGCGTTATTATTTTGCAGTATTTCTGTTTCATGGGTCTCCCTTCAGGGTTGCCAGGTTTTCGCAACAAAACCCGCCCAATTGTTACTCAAAACTAGCCCAATCGCATTTCGAGGGGGGTTCCCCGGTAAAGTTGGCATTCCAGGGGCTAAATATCACGTTATTGGGGTCGCTTCAACCCGCGGACATGAAAAACAACCCGCGGCAACAGTGTTAGGGTGAATCCCATTTCTCTGTCTTACCCCTTCCCCTTAGTTTTGTGCGTTCACGTGAGAGTAAGGGCTGTCCCAATTCTCGTTTGATCGAGGGGTAGGGCTAAGATGAAGTGGTAGATACCCCTTAAAACCAAGCATTTTCGCGAGCTTACTTGAAACCAAGGGGTACCCAGAACTAGAGATCGACCGATATATCGATTTACCGATATTTTTCCCGATATTTAAGCATTTTTCCATAATCGGATATCGGTTTTGTATAACAGTAAATAAATATCGGTTCTGCATATCGGTTATCGG
>CM041807.1:14117893-14132893 GCA_023376895.1 Aspiorhynchus laticeps
CTAAACCGCTGGCCACAAAAGTGAGTACACCCCTAAGTGAAAATGTCCAAATTGGGCCCAATTAGCCATTTTCTCTGCCCGGTGTCATGTGACTCGTTAGTGTTACAAGGTCTCAGGTGTGAATGGGGAGCAGGTGTGTTAACATTTACATTTCACATTTATGCATTTAGCAGACGCTTTTATCCAAAGCGACTTACAGTGCATTCAGGCTATACATGTTTTATCACTATGTGTTCCCTGGGAATCGAACCCACAACCTTTTGCGCTGCTAACGCAATGCTCTACCACTGAGCCACAGGAACACTAAAATTTGGTGTTATCGCTCTCACTCTCTCATACTGGTCACTGGAAGTTCAACATGGCACCTCATGGCAAAGAACTCTCTGAGGATCTGAAAAAAAGAATTGTTGCTCTACATAAAGATGGCGTAGGCTATAAGAAGATTGCCAAGACCCTGAAACTGAGCTGCAGCACGGTGGCCAAGACCATACAGCGGTTTAACAGGACAGGTTCCACTCAGAACAGGCCTCGCCATGTTCCACCAAAGAAGTTGAGTGCACGTGCTCACCATCATATCCAGATGTTGTGTTTGGGAAATAGACGTATGAGTGCTGCCAGCATTGCTGCAGAGGTGAAAGTGAAAGTGAAAGTGTTATGACATACGGCCAAGTATGGTGACCCATACTCGGAATTTGTGCTCTGCATTTAACCCATCCAAAGTGCACACACACAGCAGTGAACACACACACTGCAGTGAACACACACACACACCGTGGACACACACCCGGAGCAGTGGGCAGCCATTTATGTTGCGACGCCCGGGGAGCAGTTGGGGGTTCAGTGCCTTGCTCAAGGGCACCTCAGTCGTGGTATTGAGGAGGAGAGAGCGCTGTACATTCACTCCCCCCACCTACAATTCCTGCTGGCCCAAGCCTCGAACCCGCAACCTTTGGATTACAAGTCCAACTCTCTAACCATTAGGCCACGACTTCCCCTTGAAGGGGGGGGGGTCAGCCTGTCAGTGCTCAGACCATACGCCGCACACTGCATCAAATTGGTCTGCATGGCTGTCGTCCCAGAAGGAAGCCTCTTCTAAAGATGATGCACAAGAAAGCCCGCAAACAGTTTGCTGAAGACAAGCAGACTAAGGACGTGGATTACTGGAACCATGTCCTGTGGTCTGATGAGACCAAGATAAACTTATTTGGTTCAGATGGTATCAATCGTGTGTGGCGGCAGCCAGGTGAGGATTACAAAGACAAGTGTGTCTTGCCTATAGTCAAGCATGGTGGTGGGAGTGTCATGGTCTGGGGCTGCATGAGTGCTGCCAGCACTGGGGAGCTACAGTTCACTGAGGGAACCATGAATGCCAACATGTACTGTGACATACTGAAGCAGAGACTGGGCCGCAGGGCAGTATTCCAACATGATATTGACCCCAAACACACCTCCAAGACGACCACTGCCTTGCTAAAGAAGCTGAGGGTAAAGGTGATGGACTGGCCAAGCATGTCTCAGACCTAAACCCTATTGAGCATCTGTGGGGTCTCTAACATCCACCAGCTCCGTGATGCCGTCATGGAGGAGTGGAAGAGGACTCCAGTGGCAACCTGTGAAGCTCTGGTGAACTCCATGCCCAAGAGGGTTAAGGCAGTGCTGGAAAATAATGGTGGCCACACAAAATATTGACATTTTGGGCCCAATTTGGACATTTTCACTTAGGGGTGTACTCACTTTTGTGGCCAGCGGTTTAGACATTAATGGCTGTGTGTTGAGTTATTTTGAGAGGACAGCAAATTTACACTGTTATACAAGCTGTACACTCACTACTTTACATTGTAGCAAAGTGTCATTTCTTCAGTGTTGTCACATGAAAATATATAATAAAATATTTACAAAAATGTGAGGGGTGTACTCACTTCTGTGAGATACTGTATATGAAAAGACACATAGATAAAAAAAAAAGAAAAAATTGAGCGATATTATTCATATAACATTGTATGACATAGTCATGGTCAAAAAAGCTGGTATAACAGTATAATCTTCTTTGAAATGGAAAGAGAAGCTGTATGTTTGAGCAAACAAGAGTCCTCACAGATTCACGTGTGTCCTCTGAGTTCCGAGACTCCAGGAGCATGAAGAACAGCTCTTTATGAAGTTCAGACGGGTCAGTCAGTGGCGCTGACCCGCTCACAAACACCGTCCCATTCAGTACAGTGAAGAACAGCTCTTTATGAAGTTCAGACGGGTCAGTCAGTAGTGCTGACCCGCTCACAAACACCGTCCCATTCAGTACAGTGAAGAACAGCTCTTTATGAAGTTCAGACGGGTCAGTCAGTGGCGCTGACCCGCTCACAAACACAGTCCCATTCAGTACAGTGAAGAACAGCTCTTTATGAAGTTCAGACGGGTCAGTCAGTGGCACTGACCCACTCACAAACACCGTCCCATTCAGTACAGTGAAGAACAGCTCTTTATGAAGTTCAGACGGGTCAGTCAGTGGCGCTGACCCACTCACAAACACCGTCCCATTCAGTACAGTGAAGCCTGCTGTGTGCACCTGCCAGCCAGCGAAGGATCAGAACTACAGAGAGACAGACGGAGAGCTAAAAGCCCATCAGATGCAGACGGATCTATAAAACAGCAGATTAGCCGGAGAGAATAATGGCTGTGCAGGAACAGACCCGGCCCATTTCATCCTAATGGAGGGCCGAGGCTTTGAAGAGCCCTTTGAGGAGGGGCCACGCTGCTTCAGAAGACCCCCCCGACATTGATTGAGCCTCCGAACAAAAACCTGAAGGAAGAAACCAGCAGAACTTTTCCAAATAGACCGAGGCCTGTTTCTCCAGAGCTGCAGCTTTGATGTTTTTTGGCTATAAGTTTGATTGCAACATATAATCATAGTGTTCATCGTCTGTTTGATTACATCATTAACTGATTTTTACTGTACATTTCTGCCATATGTACATCAGCTCTGATAAGCTACTACTAATATAGTATAGAATCTTTAGTTTTCTGTAAAGGTGCTTCGCAATGATTTATATCGTGAAAAACACTATACAAATAAACTTGAGTTGAATTTGATTTATAATGCTGCACATTCACCAGAACTATTACCTGATTATTTACATACGCCTATTTTTCATATAAATGTTATATTTGTACATTGGTTAAATTTTATTTGAATTGAATTTTAATTTGATTAAAAAAAATATTAAATAATTAATTAAATAATTTAATTGATCAAAAGCCTGTTTATTTATAATATTAAGCTTATATAAATTATATCAATATTTGTTTAAAACAAACAAACAATTTTTTTTTGCAGATGAGTAAAGCATTGAATATTACAACAACAACAACAAAAAAAGTCGTGAAATGGGAAAATTCCTTTTTATGGATTTTGTGTATAAGTTAAGCGTCATGATTAATGATGTAATTATTTTTCTTATAATCATACTAAATTAACAGATTAAATTGACAACTGTGTTTTATTATTACAGTAATTTTTAAATAATAATCGTCACCATGTCACTGTTTGGACTTTGTTTGAGTGTTTAGTTAGTTGTCATGGTTTCTGATTTGAGTTCATCGTTAAGTTCACCTGTGTCTTGTTAATTATCCTCGTTTGGTCTGTGTACTTAAGTTCTGTCTGTTCAGATAGAGTTTGTCAGGTATTGTTTATGTTAACCATAGATATGTACATTAATGTTTCTGTGCATCATTTCTGCAGATAGAGCTGCAAAACTAACGACTTTTTCCAAATTCATACATGAATAATCAAATTAATTGCACTGAATCACAGCCAAATTAAGATCATTCCAAGACACTAAAAAAAAGCATTTCATAAACATTAAAAAACATGCCTTTCATACGTCAGTAATAATTTCTTATTACAGAATCGCATTTTTATTGCATTGCTTTTTATACCTAATTGTTAACTTTTGTAAATTAATAGTTATTATTTTTATACTTAAATGAATGTTGACAAAATAATCACATTTGAATTAAATTATAAATTGAATTAAAATGATTTAAATAAAAAATTTAATTAATTACACAATATGATGTTTAAATAATCTATTCATCATTATGGTTGCAAAATGGTGGAAAATTTCCAGTAAATTTCGGAAACATTCCAGGAATTTTTTGGAATCTTCTGGGAATTTTTGGAAAATTTATCGGAAATTTTCCACCCCTTTGCAACCCTATTCATCATATTACATAATTAGTTCATTTAAATTATACCTGTGTTTGTGTTTATATAATATTGCTTATATAATCATATCTTTTTTTGGTGGCAGATGAGTAAAGCATTGAATATTACAAAAAAAGATGGAAACTTGGAAAAAACTCTTTCAAATGCATGTGATTGGCTGATACTGTCTGAGCTCCGCCTCCAAGTCCTCTGATTGGCTGTCACACATGAGTTAATTCAGTGATATCTGTCAGAGAGTTTACGTCTTGTATTCCAAAATATAATTTACAACCACTTAAAGTCTTTGAAAAGTAGAACAAACGAGAATCAAATTGCATTTTGTGCATATTGTCTTTAGTAGTTAAGAAGAGCAGTTTCCAATTTCAAGATCCAATTTGTTTGTTGCAGAAAGAAATCGTTTGAAACATCTGCCAGCAAATTCATATTTTCCCATTTTGTGTCCATGTTTGTGACTAATTATCCTTCATCAGAGAGATTCTCAGCAGAAACAGCTCATCATTCAGCTTGAGAAACACAAACAGAAAGACTTTCTCACACCACACAAGCCACTGAGCGCTTCATATCTTCATATGTGCCAGCAACTGAAAAATGGGTTTTTATGCAATATGCATCAAGGCATAACTAATTGGGTTATTAGTTATTAGTGCTGTCAATCGATTAAAAAAACTAAAACTAAAACTTTTTCTGAAATGAATCGCAAGTAATCCCACCTAACATTAAAGTTTTTTAATATACTTTTATATTGCAATAATTTCACATTCAATCTTCAAATTATTGCACAAACAACATATTTTTAATATTTGTTTAATGGCATCTCTTTTTATGACTGAAGGCCAGTATTATTGATACCAAGTAAAACTGATTTCCCTATAAAAAAAATAATATTTAACTATAGCCATTAAACATTACTTTATAATTAAGAGCTATCAATTTAAAAAAAAAAATTAGACTTTAAAAATAACTTCTAATTTAAGTGAACTTAAAACAATCTTCACATAAACCCATTATAATAAATGTTATATTTATCTACCTGTGCCCCTCAGCAGAAATATACAGAAATTGAATAAAGTTATCAAACACTAAATACAGCTAAAGACTTACAGCTATATAAAAGTTATTGATTTCCTATTTTTTCTTTTGTTCTTGATGAACAGACATCACAGCAGCTGGTTGTAGGTTGTTTTTGGCTGCTGTCACTTTAAGAGCTGCCGCTGCTGAACATGACGCGGATCTGACACGCATCGTATTTTCTCTCAACTCTCTTTACCTTTTCTGACCCATTTCAGTGTTTACTAATGAGCTGACGAGTTGAATCGAGTGTGTTAGTGCTGGCTGTTCCAGGACAGTTTAGAAAACCATTTCAGAGACATGTTCTTAATGTGACTCATATATAATATATTACATGCATGCACAGTTTTATGGCAGCTTTAATCGCCTTTTTGGTAACTTCATGCCTTTACTGACCACGACATTGCATGCACGTAGTTTATTTCGTGCTTTGATATGAGTTGATACAAGCTATAGCGCGTGCCGGTTTCCGCGCTTGTTTGACTCGCGCCTGACGCTGAAGTGAAGCTGAAGCGCGCGTCTGAAACATCTCCGGATTGATGTGATCGTAAAGATGTTCTACGACTGAATAAATGCACTTCTTGTCAAGAAAAAACAGACAGAAACAGTAGTTATGAATGGGGTGGCCAACCCTAGGCTCCGCCCCTGCGTTAACAGCATTAAATAATTAACGCGTTAAACTGAAAAAATGAATCGCCTGCATTAATGTGCTAATTTTGACAGCACTAATGGTAACCATGGTTCCCCGAGGGAACGAGACGCTGTGTCGAAAACGCTATGGGAACGCCTTTCAGCGATATCAAGCTCTGAATCATATGTGTAATCAGTCCAATTGATGGCGAGACGTCAGGTGCGGGTGACGTCATGACCAGGAAGCTTAAAAGCACGTGAGGTGCAGCCGGCTTCAGCTTCCAGGAATGAAGCATAGCTCTAGTAGGGATGCCGGAAGTATGGCCCTGCGATGCAGCGTCTCATTTCTCATACGTAACCTGGGACGTTCCCCTTCAGGAACTCGAGCTGCATCGAAAACGCTATGGGAACGAGATGTCCACGCAGCCAGACTTGCAAATCCCTGCCTAGTGTGGAAGAGCACAGCTATGGCAAGAGAACAGAGGAGCCTGGGGTGGCTCGCAAATCTAGGTCATAGAACCTGACAAAGGTGAGGGGCGTAGACCATCCCGCAGCGTTGCAGATGTCTTGCATAGGCACACCTGCCAGAAAGGCCTTAGAGGCCGCCACACTTCTCGTTGAGTGAGCCTTTAATTGATCAAAAGCCTGTTTATTTATAATATTAAGCTTATATAAATTATATCAATATTTGTTTAAAACAAACAAACAAATTTTTTTTGCAGATGAGTAAAGCATTGAATATTACAACAACAACAACAACAACAACAACAACAACAACAAAAAAAAGTCGTGAAATGGGAAAATTTCTTTTTATGGATTTTGTGTATAAGTTAAGCGTCATGATTAATGATGTAATTATTTTTCTTATAATCATACTAAATTAACAGATTAAATTGACAACTGTGTTTTATTATTACAGTAATTTTTAAATAATAATCGTCACCATGTCACTGTTTGGACTTTGTTTGAGTGTTTAGTTAGTTGTCATGGTTTCTGATTTGAGTTCATCGTTAAGTTCACCTGTGTCTTGTTAATTATCCTCGTTTGGTCTGTGTACTTAAGTTCTGTCTGTTCAGATAGAGTTTGTCAGGTATTGTTTATGTTAACCATAGATATGTACATTAATGTTTCTGTGCATCATTTCTGCAGATAGAGCTGCAAAACTAACGACTTTTTCCAAATTCATACATGAATAATCAAATTAATTGCACTGAATCACAGCCAAATTAAGATCATTCCAAGACACTAAAAAAAGCATTTCATAAACATTAAAAAACATGCCTTTTATACGTCAGTAATAATTTCTTATTACAGAATTGCATTTTTATTGCATTGCTTTTTATACCTAATAGTTAATTGATAACTTTTGTAAATTAATAGTTATTATTTTTATACTTAAATGAATGTTGACAAAATAATCACATTTGAATTAAATTAGAAATTAAATTAAAATTATTTAAATAAAATTAATTACACAATATGATGTTTAAATAATCTTTTCATCATTATGGTTGCAAAAAGGTGGAAAATTTCCAGTAAATTTCAGAAACATTCCAGGAATTTTTTGGAATCTTCTGAGAATTTTTGGAAAATTTATCGGAAATTTTTCATCCCTTTTCAACACTATTCATCATATTACATAATTAGTTCATTTAAATTATACCTGTGTTTGTGTTTATTTAATATTGCTTATATAATCATATCTTTTTTTTGGTGGCAGATGAGTAAATTATTGAATATTACAAAAAAAAAGATGGAAAAAACTCTTTCAAATGCATGTGATTGGCTGATGCTGTCTGAGCTCCGCCTCCAAGTCCTCTGATTGGCTGTCACACATGAGTTAATTCAGTGATATCTGTCAGAGAGTTTACTTCTTGTATTCCAAAATATAATTTACAACCACTTAAAGTCTTTGAAAAGTAGAACAAACGAGAATCAAATTGCATTTTGTGCATATTGTCTTTAGTAGTTCTCAGTTTCTTTGTAACAGATCCAATTTGTTTGTTGCAGAAAGAAATCGTTTGAAACATCTGCCAGCAAATTCATATTTTCCCATTTTGTGTCCATGTTTGTGACTAATTATCCTTCATCAGAGAGAATCTCAGCAGAAACAGCTCATCATTCAGCTTGAGAAACACAAACAGAAAGACTTTCTCACACCACACAAGCCACTGAGCGCTTCATATCTTCATATGTGCCAGCAACTGAAAAATGGGTTTTTATGCAATATGCATCAAGGCATAACTAATTGGGTTATTAGTTATTAGTGCTGTCAATCGATTAAAAAAAACTGAAACTAAAACTTTTTCTGAAATGAATCGCAAGTAATCCCACCTAACATTAAAGTTTTTTAATATACTTTTATATTGCAATAATTTCACATTCAATCTTCAAATTATTGCACAAACAACATATTTTTAATATTTGTTTAATGGCATCTCTTTTTATGACTGAAGGCCAGTATTATTGATACCAAGTAAAACTGATTTCCCTATAAAAAAAATAATATTTAACTATAGCCATTAAACATTACTTTATAATTAAGAGCTATCAATTTAAAAAAAAAAAATAGACTTTAAAAATAACTTCTAATTTAAGTGAACTTAAAACAATCTTCACATAAACCCATTATAATAAATGTTATATTTATCTACCTGTGCCCCTCAGCAGAAATATACAGAAATTGAATAAAGTTATCAAACACTAAATACAGCTAAAGACTTACAGCTATATACAAGTTATTGATTTCCTATTTTTTCTTTTGTTCTTGATGAACAGATATCACAGCAGCTGGTTGTAGGTTGTTTTTGGCTGCTGTCACTTTAAGAGCTGCCGCTGCTGAACATGACGCGGATCTGACACGCATCGTATTTTCTCTCAACTCTCTTTACCTTTTCTGACCCATTTCAGTGTTTACTAATGAGCTGACGAGTTGAATCGAGTGTGTTAGTGCTGGCTGTTCCAGGACAGTTTAGAAAACCATTTCAGAGACATGTTCTTAATGTGACTCATATATAATATATTACATGCATGCACAGTTTTATGGCAGCTTTAATCGCCTTTTTGGTAACTTCATGCCTTTACTGACCACGACATTGCATGCACGTAGTTTATTTCGTGCTTTGATATGAGTTGATACAAGCTATAGCGCGTGCCGGTTTCCGCGCTTGTTTGACTCGCGCCTGACGCTGAAGTGAAGCTGAAGCGCGCGTCTGAAACATCTCCGGATTGATGTGATCGTAAAGATGTTCTACGACTGAATAAATGCACTTCTTGTCAAGAAAAAACAGACAGAAACTGTAGTTATGAATGGGGTGGCCAACCCTAGGCTCCGCCCCTGCGTTAACAGCATTAAATAATTAACGCGTTAAACTGAAAAAATTAATCGCCTGCGTTAATGTGCTAATTTTGACAGCACTAATGGTAACCATGGTTCCCCGAGGGAATGAGACGCTGCGTCGAAAACGCTATGGGAACGCCTTTCAGCGATATCAAGCTCTGAATCATATGTGTAATCAGTCCAATTGATGGCGAGACGTCAGGTGCGGGTGACGTCATGACCAGGAAGCTTAAAAGCACGTGAGGTGCAGCCGGCTTCAGCTTCCAGGAATGAAGCATAGCTCTAGTAGGGATGCCGGAAGTATGGCCCTGCGATGCAGCGTCTCATTTCTCATACGTAACCTGGGACGTTCCCCTTCAGGAACTCGAGCTGCATCGAAAACGCTATGGGAACGAGATGTCCACGCAGCCAGACTTGCAAATCCCTGCCTAGTGTGGAAGAGCACAGCTATGGCAAGAGAACAGAGGAGCCTGGGGTGGCTCGCAAATCTAGGTCATAGAACCTGACAAAGGTGAGGGGCGTAGACCATCCCGCAGCGTTGCAGATGTCTTGCATAGGCACACCTGCCAGAAAGGCCTTAGAGGCCGCCACACTTCTCGTTGAGTGAGCCTTGACCCCCAATGGTGAGGGGAGATCAGAGGACTCGAGGCTATAGAATAGCATCCTGATCCACCACATAGCATAAGCTTCTCTGGCCGGAGGCCTCAGCCTCAGCGCACCGCGGAGGACACATGTAACTAGGGGGTGTCTGCCCACTGACTGACCACCAAGAGGGGTGTGGTAGGCCGCTATAGCCGCCACGTAAACCTTCAGGGTGGAGTGGGTTAACCCGGCGGAGAAACGAGCCTGCAAGAACTCCAGCACTGTACCAATCGGGCAGTTAACTGGGTCAAGCTGGCGATCTCCGCACCATGAAGTGAAGAGTCTCCACTTCAGGGCGTACAGTTTCCTCATTGAGGGAGCTCTAGATTGGAGGATGGTCTCAACAACCTCGGTTGAGAGACCAGAGGCTATGAGTTGTGCCCCCTCAGGGGCCACACCCACAGCTTCCACAACTCTGGGCGGGGGTGAAGGATCATGCCCTCTGCCTGTGAGAGGAGATCTCTCCTGACAGGAATCTCCCATGGAGAGCCGTCGAGAAGAGAAATCAGGTCCGAGAACCACACTCGGCCCGGCCAGAACGGGGCTACTAGCAACAGACGGACCCTGTCCCGGCGCACTCTCTCTAGAACTCCCGGGAGCAGAGCGATTGGGGGAAAAGCGTACAGACGAAGCCTCGGCCAAGTCTGTACCATAGCATCCAGCCCCAGCGGGAGTCAGAGAGAACCAGAGGGGACAGTGCGATGTCTGACGAGTCGCAAACAAATCCACCTGGGCCTGGCCAAAAACTCTCCATATCTGCTTCACCACCTCGGGGTGAAGCATCCATTCCCCGGGCCTCGGCCCCTGCCTCGACAGGATGTCTGCTCCCATATTGAGATGCCCAGGAATATGAACTGCTCTCAATGAGAGAAGTTTGTCCTGAGACCACACAAGGATCTGGTGCGCCAGCTTGTATAAGGGGCGCGAACGCAGACCTCCCTGGTGGTTTATGTAAAAGACCACCGCTGTGTTGTCGGTGTGCACCAACACATGGCGATCTCTTAGGTCTGGAAGAAAGTGTTTGAGTGCTCGAAACACGGCCAGCATTTCCAGGCAGTTGATGTGCCACGTGAGATGGCGACCACTCCACAGACCGCGGGCAGGGTGGCCACTCATGACCGCTCCCCAACCGGTGAGGGACGCGTCTGTCGTTAGCATTTCGCGGCGATAAGGAGCTCCCAGCACCGGGCCCTGAGACAAGAACCAAGGTTTCCTCCACATGTCTAAGGCACGTAGGCATCGCCGCGTGACCTTGATCATGCGAAGCGGGTTTCCCCTCGGGGAGAACCCCTTGGTCTTGAGCCACCACTGTAGGGGTCTCATGTACAGCAGACCAAAAGGTATCACGTTGGACACAGCTGCCATCAGACCCAGCAGACTCTGAAACTGCTTGACAGTGAGTGACAGGCCTTCTCTGACTCTCGTGACTGCGGTGAGGATCGACTGATTACACATATGATTCAGAGCTTGATATCGCTGAAAGGCATTCCCATAGCGTTTTCGACGCAGCTCGCGTTCCTGAAGGGGAACTGATAGATAAATGATAGTATAAATTTTTAGCAATTGTAGATCTTTCCCAGGTCATTTATATATATATATATATATATAACATGATAAATTAACAGCTGTATATAAACATCATACACATATACATATACAGTATATACTGTGTGTGTGTGTGTGTGTGTGTGTGTGTGTATATATATATATATATATATATATATATATATATATATATACACACACACACACAGTATATACAGTGTGTGTGTGTGTGTGTGTGTGTGTATATAGATATATATATATACACACACACACACACAGTATATACAGTGTGTGTGTGTGTGTGTGTGTGTGTGTGTGTATATATAGATATATATATATATATATATACACACACACACAGTATATACAGTGTGTGTGTGTGTGTGTGTGTATATGAATATATACATATACACGCACACACAGTATATACAGTGTGTGTGTGTGTGTGTGTATATATGAATATATATATATATATACACGCACACACAGTATATACAGTGTGTGTGTGTGTGTGTGTGTGTGTGTGTATATATATATATATTCCTTAATAATAATAGGCTATAATTACTATTATTACAACGGTCATTCATGAAGGAATGGAAATTAGTATAGAAAAAGCATAGATATATACACAAATGTTTCTGTGTCATTTTTGCACAAAGCATAACTAATAACTGTTTCCAAATGTTTTCCTGAATTCATACACGATGTGCTACTGATCTAATCAAGTTAATTGTAATAAATCGGTCATTCCAAGAGAAGGGTCACTGAGTGCTGAGCTACAGCTATTAAACCAAACATCTGTGTATTTCTCTTCTGTCTGCAGCTCGCGACCATCAGGAGTGAATCGCGTCTGAAGCACCTCCTCCAGCGTTTGCCCAGTTACTGCCCCGAGTCTCTGGTGAGGCGTTCCCTCTCGTCTCTAGATCTGTGTTTACATTACAGCCGCAGCACAGGAAGTCTTCCGCCGCCGCTTCCTGTTCCTCCCTCGTGGTCTGAGGCTGTGGTTTTACCTGCTTGGCAGTAATGAAGCCAGACGCCTCCACCCTCTTTCAAAGCTGGAATCCAGCGCTGGCAATATGCAATTACATCCAGCCTCTAATTAAGCCTTCGTTTGGATGCACTGATTCACAGAAAATGGGTGCAAATGGATTTTGGAAGCATTTGAGATGTGCTCGAAAGCATTTTAAAGTCCAAATCAAATGTTTTTTTGAGTCTAATGCATCTCAACCACATTGTTGTTTGTGCTCTGTTTAAACGAGGCTGAATCTTTCTTCATACGCCAGACAATGTTTGATTATCTTGTCAAATGGATGAGGAACGGCTCAGTAAAGCATTCTGTGGCTCATCTGCATCTACTTTTAATTAAAGTCGAGTCATCTACGCTGCCAATAATACGAGCTCCGCTGATACCAGAGACGCTTCTCATGAAGAGATGCTTTCATACGGGTCCTTTAGAACCAGACCAAACTGCTTATATAAGACTATTTTTATCAATCGGTTTCAGTGAAAATACACTTGAGATGCTTCACATATAATATTGTGTATTTTGTGTTGCTAAAACTGCAAACCATGGTGTCCAGAAAATGTTTACACTACTGTTCAAATGTTTTAATACTTTTATTCATCAAGGATGCATTAAATTGATCAAAGTGACATTTGTAATGTTATACAAAAGATTTCTGTTTTAAATAAATGCTGCTCTTTTGAACTTTCTATTCATCTGTGAATCCTGACAAATTTAATGTGTCATGGGTTCCACAAAAATATTAATTGATAATTAGGGATGCGTGATATTATCGGACCGATATCGGAATCGGCCGATAACGGCTTTAAATGTAAATATCGGTGCCGATATGAAAAATTATACCGATATGTCTCACCGATAAGAGGAATACATAACTCACATGTGCTCAGGGTGTGTTAGTGATTAGATCAGCAGTGTGTGGCTCATTCCTGTCTGAATGATGATTATATTGAGTGTTATGATCTCTGTATTTAATCTGTGAAGCACTACAGAATGTGTTGGGTGTGTGATAGAGTCAACAGTAATAGCTCCTCCGGGTCAGTGAGGAGATTAATCTGTAGGGGGCGCTGTTGATCTACTTATAATTACATTAAGAGTAAAATAGCTACACAAATAACATTTAGACTGTTTCTGATTAAATAAAGCAGTAATTGATGCCATAAAATAATGAGTATGTTTTGATTTAAAGGTCAGAAGCTATAGCTTACAAATCACAAACATGACACTTAAATAATGTTATATATACTGATTTATTCATTAATGTGTGATATGTTTTATTTTTTAAACTCTAAAAGATTTTCAGAATTTTTACAACTCTTTTGTTTTAGACAAATGTTAAATCTTATAAATATAATAAATTGTTAGGGTTAACAGCATCTTTCTGAGGGATAAATGCAGCGATTGATATTTAGTTTATTTATAGTTATTTTCAAATCTTCAGTCTACTGTCAAAAAACCTTAATTATTTTTTTATTTAATTCTAATAAAAACCAAAATTAAAAATATTTTGCTTATAATTTCTGCACAGGAGAGACTTATATATCGGTAATATATCGGTATCGGCCAAAATTTGTTGAAAAATATCGGCATATCGGATATCGTCAAAAATCCAATATCGTGCATCCCTAATAATAATAATCATAAATGTTTCTTGAGCAGCATATTATTATGATTTCTGAAGATCATGTGACACTGAAGACTGCAGTAATGATGCTGAAAATACAGCTTTGATCACAGAAATAAATTACAGTTTAACACATATTCACATAGAAAACAGCTGTTTTACATTATAATAATATTTCACTGTTTTTAATGTATTTGTGATCAAATAAATGCAGCCTTGATGAGCAAAAGAGACTCTTTCAGAAACATAAAAAAATCATCCCAACCCTAAACTTTTGAACATCAGTGTATTTTATTTTATTTTTTGCTTATTTAATGTTTTTGCTTCATTTTTACACAGTATGAATAATATCAGCATAACAATTTGATTAAAAAGTGCTCAATGCACACATTTGCTTATGTAAATAGTGACCTAAAGCAGTGCAGAATCATCTTTTTTTTTCTTTTTTTTTATGCATAAAATATTCAAAAGTTATTTTATTTAATAAAAGTGCTTTTTTTCTTGCTTTAAATTGCATTTTGAGTCTCCAATTTTAAATGTATTCTTTTGAACCTGAACATTGTCATCATCAGCAGCTCCCTCGTGTTTCTTGAAATGAGATTTTGAGTAAACAATGACTTCTTCTGGATCACACAGAAGAATCCTCGGGTTTGGAAGCACATGAGAGCGAGTGGATGATGTATTCTGAGTCGTTGTCATGCTAAACATCTCCTTTTGCTTTTGCAGAGTGAACTTTGGATCTGCATCAACAATACATTGCCGGGTAGGTGAACGCAGGAGCACAGATGGAGACGTTTAGAGCAAAACACACCTGTCTTTTCAACCTGTACCAGCCTTAAAAGAACACAAGAGAGGATTTAAAGACCTAATGCCTCCCAGATGCACTTCACATCAGTCAAACTACA
>CM041807.1:14137893-14152893 GCA_023376895.1 Aspiorhynchus laticeps
AACAAAAAAATATTAATCAAGGACTCATTAAATTGATCAAAACTGTCAGTAAAGACATTTATAATGTAACAAAAGATTTCGATTTCAAATAAATGCTGTTCTTTTGAACTTTCTATTCATCTGTGAATCCTGAAAAATAAAATGTCACAGTTTCCACAAAAATATGAATGTTTTCAACATTGATAATAATCAGAAATGTTTCTCGAGCAGCATATTATTATGATTTCTGAAGATCATGTGACACTGAAGACTGCAGTAATGATGCTGAAAATACAGCTTTGATCACAGAAATAAATTACAGTTTAATATATTCACATTTACTGTATTTTTGGTCAAATACGTGTAGATCTAGTATGCAAATTTGGATGTGAAATATTGGCTTAATCTCTCTGAGACAGTCTATTGTTCTGTGTATTCTACTAAAGTGCCCCTATTATGCCATTTTTAAGGTTGCTAATATTGTTTTATGAGTGTCCTAAAACAGGTTTACATGCATGCGGGGTCAAAAAACACTAGTTTTCTCAAAAAAAAGCTTTAATTTGACCTCATTTCAAAATGATTCGTAAACGACTCGTTCGAAGAATCAGTCTCTAAGCGTGATCATCAGTCTCTAAGCCCCTCCTCTCCGTGAGCCCTCGCTGCTGTGATTGGTCAGTCTCTAAGCCCCTCCTCTCCGTGAGCACTCGCTGCTGTGATTGGTCAGTCTCTAAGCCCCTCCTCTCCGTGAGCCCTCGCTGCTGTGATTGGTCAGTCTCTAAGCCCCTCCTCTCCGTGAGCCCTCGCTGCTGTGATTGGTCAGTCTCTAAGCCCCTCCTCTCCGTGAGCCCTCGCTGCTGTGATTGGTCAGTCTCTAAGCCCCTCCTCTCCGTGAGCACTCGCTGCTGTGATTGGTCAGTCTCTAAGCCCCTCCTCTCCGTGAGCACTCGCTGCTGTGATTGGTCAGTCTCTAAGCCCCTCCTCTCCGTGAGCCCTCGCTGCTGTGATTGGCCAGTCTCTAAGCCCCTCCTCTCCGTGAGCCCTCACTGCTGTGATTGGTCAGTCTCTAAGCCCCTCCTCTCCGTGAGCCCTCGCTGCTGTGATTGGTCAGTCTCTAAGCCCCTCCTCTCCATGAGCCCTCACTGCTGTGATTGGTCAGTCTCTAAGCCCCTCCTCTCGTGAGCCTCACTGCTGTGATTGGTCAGTCTCTAAGCCCCTCCTCTCCGTGAGCCCTCACTGCTGTGATTGGTCAGTCTCTAAGCCCCTCCTCTCCGTGAGCCCTCGCTGCTGTGATTGGTCAGATGCGAAGTTCTTTGTGATTGGTCTACAGCGTGAATGACAGCCCGTGGGCGGAGATTATGCAAATGTGTTACTTCGTGACGTACAGCCGTAACAGAATAAGATGTGAATTCCTAACGACTCGTTTAAGCGATTGCGAGCCGACTCTTTTTTTTAATAGCCAATAACTTTATTTATCGTCGCAGAAAGTTTATGTTCACATACTGCTACGTGACACATTGCATGAAAGGTAATATTCGAAAAGGCATAATTGGGGCACTTTTAAAGATTTTTGTTTTAATTATCTTGCAGTCCAACTAATGATCATGTTTTTAACTTACTGTGTAATTGTGCAATTACATATATGAAAAAACAAGGACATGTGATCATCTGAGGCGCGTCATAAAATCTGTGCCAGACATTGTTTATTGTCAGTTTAAATTTACATATGCAAAAACATAAAAATAAAACAGATAAATCTGTTATATACTAAAGTGAGGCGTCATGAGAGTTAGGACTGCTTTCAATCGAGCTTAAAAAATGTTCACACAATATAAAATTACCACAATATTCAATATATATTTCAAGTTAGTTGCCAAGGCGATATTTCTATTCTATTATGTTAACTTTATATCAACTAATGATTTTTTTTTATAATTTATTCTTAGTTAACAGTAAGTGAGTCGTTGAATCATTTACTCAACTATCATGTAGATTAACTACAAACTAGAACATAGTAAAATGTAGTTGACTATAATCAATGCACGCTTTCTACACCGTGTCAGGTTTTGAATTGATTCACTGAAGCTGATTGTGGAAATGACTCACTTACCCAGAATGCCGTGTGTCTGTGCTCAGGTTTGTACTGCTGTGACCGGGCGGAGGAGGCTCACTGTCAGACGGCCTGTAAGCGTATTCTTCGCACCATGAGCACCGAGCAGGAGATCATGGACGGTCTGATCAGCGAGTGTGGCAGTCAGCCGCTCCCGCAGGACCCGCTGTGGCAGTGCTTCTTGGGCAGCGCACATCCGCCCACCATAAGTGACCCCGAATCGCCCCCGATCGCCAAGATGGACTACGCCAAACTGCACTGCTGCTTTAAGGCCAACACATCCAGCTGCAGGTCAGCACCGAGCCGTCTGAAGGCTAACGGCGTCGTTCTGAGACTGAATGTGTTCGTATCTTCACTGTTTGTTAGGAACATGTGCTTGGAGATCAGCACCAACTGGGGCACTCAGACGTGGCAGGAGTTCGACCAGCATTGTGAATATAACCCGGCTGAGATGGACCTCATCACCTGCTTGGCCGACGTCAGGGAGCCGTGCCAGTTAGGCTGCAAAGACCTCAGCTACTGCACCAACTTCAACAACAGGTTAGAAGCACTTTCTTACTGTCAATCAAGCGTTTGTTCCCATTAGTCCTCGAATCTGATTGGTACCAAGAGGGCTGATATGCAGTCTAACAGCATCAGGACTTTCCACTTCTTCTGTCCGGTGGGCAATTTTTAGTGACTCTTTCTGCAAGTTACATTGATCAGCCAGTAGATGGCGACAAGTGACTATAAACAACATGTGAATCATTTGAATCGTTCATATAACTGATTCATTCAGGAACAAAACAAGTCTTTATGAGAGAGTCAGAGTTATTTTAGCATTGTTTATGTACTATTGTAGTGTTTGTTAATATTCTGAATACTCTTTTGTTTATATAATTTCAGTTTTCATTTAGTTTCAATTGTAATCATTTTAAGTTTAAGTACATTTGCATTTTGTTGTTGTTTTATTTCTATTTAGCTTTTTTCATTTCAGTTTTAGTAAATTTAGTACTTCAGCTTATTTTATTTCAGTTAGTTGCCAAGGCAACATTTTTAGGTTTTGGTGAAGTTATTTATGTTTTTCAACTAGCATTTTTAATTTTATTTCAAATTTATTTCAATTAATGAAAATTATTTTTAATCATTTTAGTTAATAACAACACCGCAGTGAGTCATTGAATCATTTACTGCACTGATTCAGGAATAATTGACTGACTCTATGAGCGAGTCATTGAATCATTTACTTGACAGATTCAGGAACAATTGACTGACTCTGAGCGAGTCATTGAATCATTTACTGGACTGATTCAGGAACAATTGACTGACTCTATGAGCGAGTCATTGAATCATTTACTTGACTGATTCAGGAACAATTGACTGACTCTATGAGCGAGTCATTGAATCATTTACTTGACAGATTCAGGAACAATTGACTGACTTTATGAGTGAGTCATTGAATCATTTACTTGACTGATTCAGGAACAATTGACGTACTCTATGTGTGAGTCATTGAATCATTTACTTGACTGACTCAGGAACAATTGCCTGACTTTATGAGCGAGTCATTGAATCATTTCCTCGACAGATTCAGGAACAATTGCCTGACTTTATGAGCGAGTCATTGAATCATTTACTTGACAGATTCAGGAACAATTGACTGACTCTGAGCGAGTCATTGAATCATTTACTGGACTGATTCAGGAACAATTGACTGACTCTATGAGCGAGTCATTGAATCATTTACTTGACTGATTCAGGAACAATTGACTGACTCTATGAGCGAGTCATTGAATCATTTACTTGACAGATTCAGGAACAATTGACTGACTTTATGAGTGAGTCATTGAATCATTTACTTGACTGATTCAGGAACAATTGACGTACTCTATGTGTGAGTCATTGAATCATTTACTTGACTGACTCAGGAACAATTGCCTGACTTTATGAGCGAGTCATTGAATCATTTCCTCGACAGATTCAGGAACAATTGCCTGACTTTATGAGCGAGTCATTGAATCATTTACTTGACAGATTCAGGAACAATTGACTGACTCTGAGCGAGTCATTGAATCATTTACTTGACAGATTCAGGAACAATTGACTGACTTTATGAGTGAGTCATTGAATCATTTACTGGACTGACTCAGGAACAATTGACTGACTCTATGAGCGAGTCATTGAATCATTTACTTGACAGATTCAGGAACAATTGCCTGACTTTATGAGCGAGTCATTGAATCATTTACTCAACCAGTTTGTTTAAAATTGCTGATTCATTCAGGAACAAAACAAGGGACAAGTGAGTCATTGAATCAGTTACTTGATGGATTCATTCAAAATAGTGTTGTCAAAATTAGCGCGTTAATGCAGGCGCTTAATATTTTCAGTTTAACGCGTTAAAAATATTTAATGCAGTTAACGCAGTGGCGGGGCTAGGGTTGGCCGCCCCACTCACAACTGCACTTTTTCTTGACAATAACTGCATTTATTTAGTCGCAGAATGTCTTTACGAACACATCAAATGGGAGACTTTCAAATGCGTGCTCAAACTTCTCAGCGCCAGGCGCGAGTCTAACGAGCGTGGAAACTGTACTGTGTTCGTACCGCATGCCGCCGCGCGCTGTAGCCTGTTTCTTTTCATATCAAAGTGTGAATGAAACTACATGCATGCAATGTCGTGGTAAGTTAAGTCATGAAGTTACCAAAAAGCTGATTAAAGCTGTGTATGCATGTAATATATTTTATATGAGTCACATTTAATGACATGTCTCTGAAATGGTTTTCTAAACTGTCCTGAAGCAGCCCAGCACTGTCTCCCTCATCTAACACACCCGATTCAACTCGTCAGCTCGTTAGTAGAGACTTTAAGACCTGAAGTGGGTCAGAAACGGTAAAGAGATGCGTGTCGGATCCGCGTCATGTTCAGCAGCGGCAGCTCTTAAAGTGATAGCAGCCAAATAATCTAATAACCGTCTGTTAATTAAAGGAAAAAGAAAAAAGAGGAAATCAATAACTTGTATAGCTTTAAGGATTCATCTATGGGTAATTTAGAATTTAGTGTTTGATAACTTTATTAAATTTCTGTATATTTCTGCTGGTTTATGAGAAGATTGTTTTAAGTTCACTTAAATTAGAAGTTATTTTTTAAAGTCTAATAAATGTTAAAATTGATAGCTCTTAATTATACTGTAATGTTGAATGGCTATAGTCAATGGTTAAATATTAGGGGGGGGGGCAATTTCATAGAGACATCAGTATTATTGATATCAGTACTGGCCTTCAGTCATAAAAAAAAGATGCCATTAAACAAATATTAACAAATATACTGTCTTTATGTTGTTTGTACATTAATGTGAAATTATTGAAATTTAAAAGTATATTTAAAAACTTTAATGTTAGGTGGGATTAATCGCGATTAATTTCAGATTTTTTTTGCGATTAATTGTCAATTGTGACTAAAATGTATGTTACTCAATTTTAACTTCTTGTTTATTGAACTGTTGTATAAAATAAGCATATAATTAATTCACATATGTGACCCTGGAGCACAAAAGCAGTCTTAAGTCGCTGGGGTATATTTGTAGCAATAGCCAACAACAGGGCCGTTGCTAGTGGGGTGAAAGGTGGTGACAATTCTAGGGGCCCCCACCGCCCAGGGGGCCCCACAAAATCCAGGAATTATACTATATAGGCCCATGTTCTGTGAACAATTCTAATATTTTATTAGTTGTATAACTGAGATATTATGAAAACCACAAAAAAGCATGCAATTTGGTTCCATGCTTGTATATTGTACAGTATATGATATGTGTGTGTGGGGGGGCCCACATCAATATTTTTTCAGGGGACCCCCAATCCTCTAGCTACGGCCCTGGCCAACAATACATTATATGGGTCAAAATTATTGATTTTTCTTTTATGCCAAAAATCATTAGGATATTAAGATCATGTTCCATGAAGATATTTTGTAAATTAACTACCGTAAATATATAAAAACTTAATTTCTGATTAGTAATATGCATTGCTAAGAACTTAATTTGAACACATTTAAAGGTGATTTTCTCAGTATTTTGATTTTTTTGCACCCTCAGATTCCAGATTTTCAAATAATTGTATCTCAGCCAAATATTGTCCTATCATAACAAACCATACATCAATGGAAAGATTATTTATTCAGCTGTCAGATGATATATACATGTATAAACACTTATGACTGGTTTTGTGCTCCAGGGTCATATATATCCTCAATATCCAGCTATATCAACTGTGATATTGTTATGCTCTGTGAAAGTAGACAGGGGTTCACAGGGTTCATAAGTTTGCATGCTATTATTATGCAACTGAACACGAGGTCTGTGTTACATGAAAAATGAATATCCAGCAGGCATATAGTTGGGTTTCTCTCTGGCCTGTGTGTTTTCTCTGTGGGCTACAGATGTAGACAGCATGATTTATGATGGCAGAAGTAGTCCAGCGTTGTTTTCAGGTCAAACAGGCATCGAGCTCTATGATAGGACCGCTGGTTTCCACCACGGATACATGGTTTGCTCAGCACTACACTCAGTCCCACGATTGAGTGTAGCTACACTCAGTCCTCTCAAACGTTTGACTGTAAAACAGTGAGTGTGACTTACTCCAAGAGTTTGTGGAAGTGTCATAACAAGCTTGTTTAGATGATGAAATGGCATGTCACATTTCTTCAGAGCTCTGTTAGAGCATCCACGGTGAATATGACTCCTGAGGGGCTTTGCAGGGGTTTTCATGACTTTTGAATCCAATTACGGCTGGTGGCTGAGATTCTGACAGATGTATGGAAGAACAGAATCATTCAATACTGAGTAAACAGAGTTTGGCTGACCCGAGACACTTAAACTCACACTGACCCTCTGTCATAGCTCAGAGTTTGGTAATGCATTCAAGACATGATCAAAGCAGACGAGAGCTGCTAACACACACACACACACACACGCACGCACTCACTCACACACGCACGCGCACACACACACACTCTCTCTCTCTCTCTCTCTCTCTCTCTCTCTCTCTCTCTCTCTAACACGCACGCACACACTCTCTCACACGCACACACACACACACACACACACACACACACACACACACACGCGCACACACACAGACATACACACTGGCTGTGTTCGAAATGCCATACTATCATACAACTCCTACTATACTGCAGCATGCAGTATGTATGCTGCGCATAGTATGCAAATTTTCTGTATGCATGAAATACCCGGATGACCTACTATTTTTGCCAGAATCTGCTAAATATAACTCAGTACACTGAAATCAGTACAGAAGCTGTGTTCGGAATGGCATACTATCATACAACTCCTACTATACTGCAGTATGCTGTTGTGTATACTGTGAATAGTATGTGAATTTTCTGTATGCATGGAATGCCCGGATTACCTGCTACATTTGCTGAAATTTGATGTATGCATCTGACGACACTGCGTGGGATACTGTTTCCCAGAATGGAGGCGGGGAATAATAATTATGAATGTTACACTTGTATATGTACATATATACATATACATGTAAACTACAAACTATTGCTGTGCATCTAAAAATGATATAATTTGTAGGACATAAATTGTACTTTAATCTCTACGGCACTTTTCCGATCAAGTCAAATGACGTCACCTTTATCTCTATAGCACTTTTGAAGTGGATCAAAAATTTTAATCAAAGTCGTCCTAACACAAGAACGCATTTTGGTTTTAAGTTTTAGGGCAACTTTGACGAAAGGTTTTGATCCACTTCAAATGTTGACTACTGCACATTGTTTCAAAGATATTAATTAATAATATAACATTGCAGTAATATAATATATAAATAAAATTAATATTTCGGTTATGCAAGCAGAGTTAAATTCCGCTGTCAAGCAGCTCTAAAAAGAAACAGAGTGTTTTAACTCGAAGGAGAAATACACCAATTTGTTGTCAGAGGCTTACATTAACTCCTGTCTGTGATAAACAGCTCTGCAGAAGACACGTGTGTTTCTGAATCAGTGGAGCAGCGAGTAAACACACGAGATGTGTGCTGCTGATGAGAGCGATACGAGTCGATTCCGGCTTTTATCAAACTCGTGCAACTCCTTTCCCATCACATACCAGATCAGAAAGGCATTTATTTTCAATAAAAAATTAAGTAAATTTTTGAAAAGTTGAAATTAAACGCCTCATTAATAATACAGTGTGCTTAGCTGTAGGTAGGTTTTTGTCCCCATAAAGTGGCGTTCATCAAATAAAATGTATGATAATTTACACTCAATATGTTGTTGTATACTGTTTTATAATGTACTACAGTACCGAAGTACAAACATCTGCCACCTAACTACTATTCACACACCTGTTGCTCAAGAAAATGCTGCTATTTTAGTGTAAACACAATTTATCATTATTTGCACTTAGTGTAACTAAAATATATCACTCTTTCCAATTAGTGTAACTGCCAAAAATATCATTGTTCAGTTAAAGACAGCTCATTCAGTTCAGTCCAATAGCCTAAAGTTCTTCAGTTATGAAATGAGTTCAATTGGGCAACATTGTTTACTAGTATGAAGCCTTATTAACAAGCCTTTGTAAAAGAATAGTTAGCACATTTGTTTGTAAGGTAATAACCTTCACAGCTGTGCTGAATTAATGTTTACGTTTGTCATGTGACAAATAAGCATACTACTCTGAAACATTTGTTGTATATTGTATACTGTTTCATACACTATTCTTTAAAAAATAGTAGGCAGTATGCACTGTGTACTGGGCAGTAAGCAAGTATGCCATTTCGAACACAGCCACACACACACACACACGCACACACACTCACACACACTCACACACACACGCCCGCACGCACACGCACGCACGCACACACACTCACGCACGCACGCACACACACTATGCATTATGCATTAGCATTATGAGAACGTTACTTTTGAATGTTCTCTGAATGTTCTGAAACTAGTAACATTTAAAAACATGAGATTTAATAACACAATTGAGAGTGTTATTAAAGACCAGATAAGTTTAATGCAGTTTTTTTCATCTGCTTTCACACAAAATCTTTCCTTGTCACACAGTTTCTGAAAGCTGTCACTCAAACACACACCAAATCTACAAAACCAGACACTAATTATCATCCTTTGACTCAGTTTTCAATTTCATAAACACTTTATGAGAAACACAACACACAGTTCTCTCTGTAACACACACAAATCTATCAGGAATTAATATTACGGCAAAGGAGTTTGCTTTTGAGATGTGTTTGTGATATTTTGAATGCAGTGCTTCATTTTGCAAGAGATGTGAGGTGTTTTACATTTTGTGCAATTCTTGGATTTGTGTGTAAAGTTTTGAAAACGTGTGAAAACAGCTGAAAAAAACAGTAAATGAGCAAAATAAACATTATTAAAAGAGCATTTTCTCATAACTTTGAGAGAAACTTGCTAGAACATTAAGCCAAAGTCCTGAGAACATTCCCTGTTAGCTGGGACATTATTATATATTATATTATATTATATTATATTATTTTACATTATATTATATTATATTATATTATATTATATTATTTTATATTATTTTATATTATATTATATTATATTATTTTATATTATATTATATTATTTTACATTATATTATATTATATTATATTATATTATTTTACATTATATTATATTATATTATATTATATTATATTATTTTATATTATATTATATTATATTACATTATATTACATTATATTATATTATTTTATATTATTTTATATTATATTATATTATATTATATTATATTATATTATTTTACATTATATTATATTATATTATATTATTTTATATTATATTATATTATTTTACATTATATTATATTATATTATATTATTTTACATTATATTATATTATATTATATTATTTTATATTATATTATATTAATTATATTATTTTATATTATATTATATTATATTATATTATATTATTTTATATTAATTATATTATTTTATATTATTTTATATTATATTATATTATTTTATATTATTTTATATTAATTATATTATTTTATATTATTTTATATTATATTATATTATATTATTTTATATTAATTATATTATTTTATATTATTTTACATTATATTATATTATATTATTTTATATTATATTATATTATATTATTTTATATTAATTATATAATTTTATATTATTTTATATTATTTTATATTAATTATATTATTTTATATTATTTTACATTATATTATATTATATTATTTTATATTATATTATATTATATTATTTTATATTAATTATATAATTTTATATTATATTATTATAATTAGTGCTGTCAAACGATTAATCACGATTAATCGCATCCAAAATAAAAGTTTTTGTTTACGTAATATATGTGTGTGTACTGTGTATATTTATTATGTATATATAAATACGCACACATGCACACATATATTTAAGAGAAGTATGTTATGTTTATATACTAAATATATTTATATATAATATAAATTATATGAATATAAATATATACATGTAAATATGTTCAAAATATATACTGTATATCTGCGTATTTATATATATATACATTATAAATATACACAGTACACACACAAATATTACATAAACAAAAACTTTTATTTTGGATGCGATTAATCGCGATTAATCATTTGACAGCACTAAATATTATATTATATTATATTATAAAGGCCACAATATTTCTTTTTACATCCCATAATGTTGTGACTGAAAGGTTTATACAGTATGAATTGCAGGCTATAATAATAGGAAATAATCCAGTACAGTGTGAATATATATATATATATATATATATGCATACTACTGTGTACGGTAATGGAGTTGATATGAGTTTACTGTATTTGAAAGAAGTCTCTTTTGCTCATCAAGGCTGCATTTATTTGATCAAAAATACAGTAAAAACAGTGAAATATTATTCTAGTGTAAAACAGCTGTTTTCTATGTGAATATGTGTTAAACTGTAATTTATTTCTGTGATCAAAGCTGTATTTTCAGCATCATTACTGCAGTCTTCAGTGTCACATGATCTTCAGAAATCATAATAATATGCTGCTCAAGAAACATTTCTGAGTATTATCAATGTTGAAAACAGTTAATATTGTAGTGGGAAGAACGTAAGGTTCATATAAACCCAGTACAGAGTGTTGTTGGTTTTATCACAGATCAGTCCATCAGCACCACACCCAAACGAAACAGCTGTAAACAAACCTTCAAATGACCAGGAATCAGCTTCTGACCACACACAGAAACCTCAGCTGCACACTGAGCTCGATCATTAGAAAGAACACAAGCTCCTCTCGGCTTCAGCTTTCCTGAGGAAGTCTCTCTTCCCAAAGCTTTGTCGGGACGCTGCTGAACAATGCCTTCTGAGATCCAATAAGAAGCTAATTGAGCTATCGGTAAGCCCCTCCCCTCGAACACAGACTAGCCAATGGCAGTCGAGTATCAGTTGCACGGGGGCGGAGCTCGGACATCTTTAGATTTCAGCTCCATTGAAAAACATTGGAAAATCTGACGCTGGCATCGGTTTTGTGGTTTATGCTTCAGAAATGTATAAACGATGTGTGTGTGGTGCTTATAACACTGATTACAGCTATCCTGAATATCATTTACTTTATTACATTTCCTAAACCCAAACAAAACAGAGCAAAATTTCCCTAAGTATTCAACTCTAATCCCAATGAAGACAAAAACGTTCATTTTCTGCTCGTCATACACTCATTAAGTTCCAATCTTCATCTGCTGGAGCACGTTAATGTTATCTTGTGCTTCAGCGAGGTATCTCTGGATAAAACTAGCTAATGTTAAAGTTAGTGAGTCTAACGTACAAACCTAATGTTCTCACGTCTTGTACAGTGTAGGTCACAAACACATAAACGAAGGTCTACGTCTCTTCATATTAAACTGGTTAAATGTACATTAATGTAATCGTACGCTGTGATACATGAACAGTGTGGATCCTGCATGTTGTCATCATAAGGGGGCGGGGCTTACATATAGAGGGCGGGGCTTACCAATAGCTCAATTCCACAAAACAAGTCAAGTCTGCTTTAAACTATAAACAGAGCTGATTTTAGTGTCTGTAGCATCATCTGCTGCTGTGGAGAATGTGCTGTTTGTCAGGTTGATATACATGTGTTTCTGTGTCCTCAGGCCGACGGAGCTGTTTCGCAGCTGTAACGTTCAGTCAGACCAGGGCGCCATGAGCGACTTCAGACTCTGGTCCAACGGAAGCATTAAGATGCCCTTCATGAACATCCCAGTGCTGGACATCAGGAGGTGCCGGCCGGAGATGTGGAAGGCCGTGGCCTGTGCGCTGCAGATCAAACCCTGCTACAGCAAGACCAGAGACAGCGTCATCTGCAGGTCAGCCTTCATCCTCATCTTCATCACATACTCACAACAGCAACATGAAATCATCGAAAGCCTGTTTTGAAATGCATTTTATGAAAATTAATAAAATATCCCATAATTATATTAATTTTCAGAAGTCATTATATTCTTACTACTTTAAAAAAAAAAAATAATGTATTAAATAGAAAAAAATTATCAGCACAATAAAATCATCTAAACAAGCCTTTTTTGTATATGCATTTTATGAAAATTAATAAAATATCCCATAATAATTTATATTAATTTTCAGAAGTCGTTATATTCTTACTACTTTAAAAAAAAAATAATGCATTAAATAGAAAAAAATTATCAGCACAATAAAATCATCTAAACAAGCCTTTTTTGTATATGCATTTTATGAAAATTAATAAAATATCCCAACATAATTCATATTAATTTTCAGAAGTCATTATATTCTTACTACTTTAAAAAAAAAAAATTATGTATTAAATAGAAAAAAATTATCAGCACAATAAAATCATCTAAAGCCTTTTTTGAATATGCATTTTATGAAAATTAATAAAATATCCCATAATAATTCATATTAATTTTCAGAAGTTATTATATTCTTACTACTTTAAAAAAAAAAAAAAATTATTAAATAGAAAAAAAATTATCAGCACAATAAAATCATCTAAACAAGCCTTTTTTGAATATGCATTTTATGAAAATTAATAAAATATCCCATAATAATTCATATTAATTTTCAGAAGTCATTATATTCTTACTACTTTAAAAAAATAATAATAATGTATTAAATAGAAAAAAATTATCAGCACAATAAAATCATCTAAAGCCTTTTTTGAAAATGCATTTTATGAAAATTAATAAAATATCCCATAATAATTTATATTAATTTTCAGAAGTTATTATATTCTTACTATATATTTTTTTAATGTATTAAATAGAAAAAAATTATCAGCACAATAAAATCATCTAAACAAGCCTGTTTTGTATATGCATTTTATGAAAATTAATAAAATATCCCATAATAATTCATATTAATTTTCAGAAGTCATTATATTCTTACTACTTTATTTATTTTTTAATGTATTAAATAGAAAAAAAAATATCAGCACAATAAAATCATCTAAACAAGCCTTTTTTGAAAATGCATTTTATGAAAATTAATAAAATATCCCATAATAATTCATATTAATTTTCAGAAGTCATTATATTCTTACTACTTAAAAAAAAAAAAAAAAATGTATTAAATAGAAAAAAATTATCAGCACAATAAAATCATCTAAAGCCTTTTTTGAATATGCATTTTATGAAAATTAATAAAATATCCCATAATAATTCATATTAAAATTTCAGAATTCATTATATTCTTACTTTAATGGTATTTTTTTAATGTATTAAATAGAAAAAAATGATCAGCACAATAAAAAATGTAATATAATATAATATATATATATTAGTGCTGTCAATTAATAAAATATCCCACAATAATTTGCATACATTTTCAGAAGTCATTATATTCTTACTACTTTAAAAATAATAATAATAATGTATTAAATAGAAAATATTATCAGCACAATAAAATCATCTAAACAAGCCTGTTTTGTAAATGCATTTTATGAAAATTAATAAAATATCCCATAATAATTTATATTAATTTTCAGAAGTTATTATATTCTTACTACTTTAATGGTATTTTTTAATGTATTAAATAGAAAAAATATATATAAATAAATATTGAGAAAATCATCTTTAAAGTTGTTCAAATGAAGTTCTTAGCAATGCATATTACTAATCAATAATTAAGTTTTGATATATTTACGGTAGGAAACTTACTAAATATCTTCATGGAACATGATCTTAATATCTAATGATTTTTGGCATAAAAGAAAAATGTATAATTTTGACTCATACAATGTATTGTTGTCTATTGCTACAAATATACCTGTGTTACTTATGACTGCTTTTGTGCTCCAGGGTCACATATGAGATACTTTTTAACATGTTTATTTAAACTGAAATAAAATATAAAAATCTAGTTTCCATGGCAACATTTCTCATTTTCATTTAGTTTGACTCGATGTACTAAAATAACTCAAATCTTTAAGAATGTTTAGTTATGTGTGCGTTTGGTTTATTGTTGATGATATTGCTCTGATGGCACACAGATGTATCGTCGGCGCAGTAGTGTTACAATGTAACAAAACACTACAAATGTTTCTATCAGTGTGAGTGAAGGAGAAATAACCCAGACGTCTCCTGAGACAGTGCTGAGGACCTGTGTGCTGTACAGGAAACAGGAAACAGGCGTTTATCCCGTCCGTCTGAGCCACGGGTCACATTAGTTTCACTGCCGGCAGCTCTGTTCCTCCGACACATAACTCATGATCTCTGTCTTTCATGACGGCTGATGATTACGGTGCTTTTAAAGCCTCGCGGCACTTTTGTAGCTACAAAGTATCTATGAAGCGTCACATGACGAATGAGTTTAAATTTCAAACTTCATAAGAATGTCATAAAAACAAACA